>CM028384.1:5818679-5849598 GCA_013146195.2 Codonopsis lanceolata | reverse complement strand
CGCGAGGCACGGTAACGCTCTTTCTGGGCAGTTTTATCGAGGCTCATAAGTCAACGCACATCCGCCACTTGTCATCGGGCCTTCCCGACCATTACTACGCTTGATAGCCGTGCCTGTATTGTATTTCCTCGATGATATCTCGCTCTTCGTAAGCTTTTCACTTCTCGCCCGGATCGCAGACTTTTCTCCTGGGAGAGTATTGCCTCGACGCCGATTGACTCGAATAATGTTGGGTCAACATTCAAGTCACGGCGTGCAACGCCCTCATCGATCCCTCGCATGTCTTCGACAAATTGCAAATACATCCGCTATTTTTCACAGGTCAATCAAAATTTTCCGAGCCTCGGGAGGCATGGCCTTCCGATTTTGATTTTCTCGCTCGGGTAGGAGGGATTGATGATTATTTCTTCCAAATTTCGCCTGTGTTGGATATCGGGTTCATCCCAGCACTTCCGTGGTATCCATCTCAATATGTTGTGACTTTGGGCGTTTAGCCTTACGCCCGGAACGAGCCGTGATGGGGCGGCACCGTGACTGCTTCCATGGGTCTCCCTCTGTCGCCTCGATCTCTACTAGCTTTTATGGGGCGGGACCTGCCGTAACATCGCATATCCTTTTCTGAGGTTGTCTGTTCGGGAATGTCCACGATCAGCTTTTGCTTTTTCTTTTCGGAGTCTCGGACATACTCCCACATTGCCCGGGGTTTGCTATTCAATATACCCACACCATCTTCTGTATAGAATTTTGCCTTCTGGTGAGGTATTGAAGTGACCATCTGAAATTTGGCCATGGCCGGTGCGCCAAAGATGCAGTTGTACGCTGACTTGAGATCTATCACCAGGAAATTGATCATCTCTCGTTTGGGCTCAGGCCCCATCTCCCATGAAAACTTCCACTGATGGTCCCTTTACGCCCACTTGATGGTTGGTGAACCCTTCCGCCTTCCCTAGGTAAGGCTTTAGCCGGCATCTCGCTAGCTCTAACTCTCAAGTGAATAATACATAATGTCTCACGCACACTCGTGTCGAACAGGACTCTGTGGACTTGCCATTCATTCACTAGGCAGGAGATGACCAACGGTTGCTCGGAAGCGAGTGGCGTGCTTGCTAGTTCGCTGCGGGTAAAAAAGATGTTGGGCTCCCCTGCCCGCTGTACGGCTGGAGAGTTTACTGCTCTGGATAGTGAGTATATGTGCTTCCCAAGTTGAGTATTGGACGGAAGCTCTTCCTGGATCACGTTGACCACTCCTCGAATCTGAGGGGCCTGGCCGCCTCTTCCTCTAGGAGGTCTGTCTTGTCTGTCATTATCCGTGTTGTTCCCGTCGCCTTGGTTTTTCTTAAAGCGGTTTAATTTGCCCGCGTTGATCAACTTCTGTATTTCGCGTTTCAATACTACGCATTCCTCCGTAGAATGTCCGGTACCATGATGGTAGTCGCAGTACTTGTTCGGGTCCCTTGTATGGGCGAGCTCGGGGTCAAGAGGATAAGGAACTGGCAGAGCGTCTCCGACTTGGAGCATGATGTTCTCTCGCGCTACGCTTAGCTGGGTAACCGAGCCTCTCAGATAACCTTTGCCCAGGCGTAGATGATTTCCTACTATCTCAAGGCGAACGGGCCATTCTTGTTTCTTTTGCCTTGTCTTGGTCACCGGGCGTGGCGTGGAGCCGTCTGGCCTTGTCTTTGTTTTATTTTTGTCCGCTCGAGCGGTCTCTGGCCGAAAGGTAATAGGTAGGAACTTGCTAGCTGGCCTCACCTTGGAGGCTCCCGGGTTCATGGCTAGCATTGTTTTCAGTGGCCCTGCTCTCATGTTGTTTAGATAACAGAAAGTAATTTCGGGGTCACTAGTCGCGGTTAATTGGTCGAGCATCTCCTCGAACCTCTTTAAGTAGCTTCCATAAGACTCATGTTCGCCCTGCTTGACTTTAGCGAGATAAAATCGGTTTTTAGGCGTTGGCCCCGCAGTGCCAAATTCTTCTAGGAATTTCTCCCTTAGCACTTCCCAACTGCCGATAGATCCACGGGGAACCCTTCCAAGCCATGCTTGCGCTTTCCCCTGAAGAGCCCCCTCGAATGCTCGCATTTTTAGGGCTTCAATATCTGTCACCATTCGAATCTGTGCCTCGAATGATCTGAGCCAGTCACTTGCCCGCGTCTTCCCGAAATATTTCTCAAATTGTGGGAATATGATGCCTTCTGGCAGTGGTGCATTCTCGATTTCGTGGGTGAAAGGGCTTCCTTCCAATGGCTTGATGACACCATACGGGCTTGGCCACGCCAAAGTTAGCCATCTGTTTTGCCATGTCACGTTTCATAGCTTCCATGCGCTCAGACAAGCGCTTCTCGGCATCTAGGTTGATACCTGATGAACGGGCATGATCTGACCGATGCTCATGTGAGGCCGGCGGGCAGAAGGTTGGCGCACAAGAGGCCTCCATCTCCTTGTCTACTCGTTGTCTACGCTTGGCCCGGTATGCCTCTTTCTCGGCGTGTTCACGAGCTCTGCGGTGACTGTGACTTTCACTGCGGACATAGTAATTTTGTCCGCGGCTGCGTTTGTGTGAAAAATTTGGGCGGCTATATCTGCTTTCCACCTGGTCATCTGCTCGCTTTACCTCTTCGACCTTTTCTGACGGTATACGGATAACAGATTGAAAGCGCTTGCTTGGTGCGGGCAGGTGTTATGAGGCGTGGCCATCACCAGCAACTGCGGGGATGCTGAGAGTTGGCAATTCTAAATCAGCCACTGGAACCGGGGCATGGCCCAAGGCCAGTAGTTGTTGATTGAGCTTGTATATTCTGCTATAGTAGTCCGCTTGGACTTGGAGAGCAGCAGCTTGTTATCCAGGGGGCTTGGCCGGTGGATTCACATGATCGCCTATGGCCATTCTCCCTTTGGCGATTCAACTCGTGTCCCGAGATCCTCGCTCTCGCACTAAGTCGCCATTGATGATTTCCCTAGCATCACGTTGGCCGCACTGCTCGGCTAGCATGCCGAGACGGGCCGCTTTCCACATAGGGCACGCCCTTCCCGTGAGCGCTTGCCATGCAGCAATCTTCTTGCTTCGGTTTGAACCCCTTGGGTGCTTTCGGAAGGTCGCCGGCCAACTGGCTTCCAGCCCGGTTGTTGCTTTCATGCAGAGCCTTGTTGCTCTTACACCATTGCAATCGGTGGTTATTGAGAAATTTGCACCGTAAGACTTGGAAAAGTGGGATGTTGAGTTTCCCGGCAATGGAACCAAACTGATGTGGCAAAAATATCAGTCATACCGGGGTGCTGAAAGTCGTTGAAATCCGTGGTTTGTTCGTTGACCGAATCAATGATGAAATCGTCGATTTGGTGATGAAATCGTCGTTAGGGTCCGATATCTGGCTGTATGTAGGTATCTGCAAAACAAACACCGTGAGTGGTGGGGGATGTCCCCCAAAACCCTCCGGCGTGAGAATCAGTACAGTATCAAAATATAGGAGGGCGCGTAGCCCCCGTGTGTGGAGTGATAACTGTAGAAGAGAAATAGCGTATGAGAGTATGCCCTACTATGAGATAGTAAGGTTTATTTATACCTGAGGGATTAGGGTTTACTTGTTGTGCATGGGCCAGGCCCATGGTACTCAGTAGTCCTGTGATGAATAGTGGGCTAGTGTAGTGGAAAGCCCCCTCGCCCAAGCGAGGCCCAAAAGCCTTTTTAGGCAGATTAAATATAGGCACTTCAATTGTCATGTTTGATTTTGTTGTCAAACAAAATGTATTTCAAATGCGAATTTAAAAGTTATTTTTTTAATTAAAAAAACACGTAATTTTCAGGATTTCTAAAGAAAAACAAATTTTGTATTTTATGATTTTGAAAAAAAATATATACGCCAGATTTACACTTAAAAATCACCATGTTTGACCAAAAAAGTCAAATAAGATTATAAATGTGACTATAAGGGAGTACTTTCAAATTATTTTTAAAGTTACATTTACTATTTTACCATTGAATTTATTTTTCACTTTAATTAATATCCTCAATCTCACATGTGTATCGTTGAGACATACACATTAAGCTCCCCACTTAAGATAGTCTATCTGTCAATCAAACAAGATAATTTTTTAACCGACTCAAACAAGATAATTTTTTTACGAATTGATCGGAGAGTACTAAACTCTCTTTTAGTACTTGAATCAACAACATCATTACTTAAAGGGTAGGAGTCTACTTTATTCAAATCAATAATGGATTAGTTGTAAATATAACATTTTTGAATTTATAATATTATTAACAACCCAAAATTTACTTATATATTCTACTATTCTCAAAAGTTTTATTGGTTCAAGTGTAATTTCACGACAACCAAAGGCTTAGACCAAAAACAACGGCGATGCTTAATTGAGATTCTTTGAGATCCTTGCAAATAACAAAGATTTTCACATGTGCTTAATTAAGCATAAAGCAAAATGGAGAGCAACTTAAGCTTCCGGGCTTAAGAAGAAAATAGCGGCCCAAAATCTGCCACATGTGCTTTTTCCCCTCTTTTCCAATTGTTTCACTATTTACTTTTCCTCTATTTTTTTTCGTCAATTTTCAACCATAAAAAATATGTTTTTTAAATATTTTTTTCCTGTATTAAAGTAAACATTTTTACATACAAATAGAGACTTGGTTTGTTTCATTTGGATAACATAAAAAATTTCTATGAATTTTTCAAATTTCTAACCATTTTTCTATAAAAATATTAAATTATTGGAGATAAAGATGATGATGTATATAAAAGTATTGGAGTTTGTGCATTGTTAAAAGAGTATTTTTATTAGAGAGCTTAAGTGGGGAGCTTAATGGCATTTTTGTAATAAAATGAAAAAAAAATGGAGCTTAAGCTCCCCAAATGGGGAGCTTTGTTGTTCCTGCTCTTAGACTGCCGTCTTACACACCCACGCCATTGCCGGAGCCTTAGGACTTAGGAGGCATCCTAACCGGCTTTTTCGCAGTCCCAAAACTCAGTCCGTCAGTCAACTCTTTTTCATGGTACCCGAATGGGAACACTATATTGGCCTAGCTTACGCCCTACAAAATGGTCGAACCTCAGCTGGATTTTGACAAATGGGTGTCCAACTAACCGGGATCGCTTTCATCGTGTGTCTCAACATCGTTACGACCACCTTGATTTGTTTGTTCATTAAGCTTAGTATTCCGCTCCGGTTGAGCGACGAGGAACTTGAAATTGGTGATGAAGCTGTACATGGAGAAGTGGCTTATACGTTGTGGGATGATGGGGAGAGGTTTGAGAATTCTAAGATGAATTCGGTTTATGATGTCGATGAGTTTCCATCAGCTATGTCAAAGACTTTTAGTAGGGAAGTTCAAACGGTACGACGAAATTAATGTATCCTTGTCTGGCCGCTGGTAGATTATTAGAAGATGATAAAGGGTTTTGATGTGACAAAATCCTCAGCTTGGGCCGTCTGTTCTGTGGGTAGGATATCTGGGCTTGAATCTGCTTCCTTGAACCTGGCTAAGAGCAAAGAAAACCTGAGTGGAAGTGCAAGGCAGGGCCTCGCGAAACCCCTCCGGCGTGAGAGTAAGTATCGTTTGCAAGACAGAAAACCAGAACTCAAGGAAGGTTCAGAGTGTCTGAAAGCGTGTACCTTTGTGATGTTTGGTGGAGGAGTATTTATTGGCCCTTATGTGGTTGAATCCGGGTAGGATTTGGTTTCTTTAGTCATCTTGTTCAACAAGGAGTGAAACTCTAGATTTCATGGTGATATGCAGCTGGCCGCGCGATATCAGGAATAGATAAGGCAAGTGTCCTGCCTACATATGGTAACTTTTAGCCTTGTCTTGGCGGGCAAGCTACTGGTGTCTTCTGCTCGATTTGGATTGGACGGGCATGGCCCTGCTCGCTTGTATGATAGTTGATGTATTTGGATCGGTTATATTACCCGGGCAAGGCCCCTGGTCGGACAGGCTGGGCCTGTGCCCGACCAGGTTAGATCGGGAATATCATGCTCGCTGCTAGATGCTGCTCTTCTCATGTTCGCTGGGCCTGTGGGCCATATAATGTTCGTGCTCGTGACCGGCACGTGAAGATAGCACGTGTTTTGCCCGTGACCAGGTTTGGGCCGGGCATATCAGGTTTTACCTTTTAAGGGATGGAAGACTTTCATGCCCTTGACTTAGGCCTCATCTGGTGCAGCGTTTTGAAAACGCAGTTTTTTCTAAACGCAGTGTTTTTTAAACGTAACATTTTCAAAACGTAATTTTTTTCTTGTAAACATGTTTAGAAAACTATTTCAAAACGCTATTTTTATAAACAAAATAGTTGTAAATGCAACATATTTTTAAAACGCTGCACATTTTTAAAATGCTGCATTGAAACACTTTTAAAGAGAAAACTCTACGTTTTTTACCAGCGTTTTGGTCAAAATGCTCCATCAAACAAGCACTTAATGAAATACCCTCTCCCTCCGTTCTCGACAAAGCGTCAAATTATTCTATTTTGTAATATTTTATTTAAAGAGTTCATTATTAAAAAATTATCATCTCGATTGATAATATTTTAACTTTACCTTATATTAGGACTGATGATTGGATAAGTTGAGTTGAGTTGGGTCGAAACGGGTAACTAGTTGTGACCCATTATGGCCTAAATATTAAATAAGTTGAAATGGGTCACGGGTCGACCCGTTTCGACACACATACATTTATATAGCAAAAAATTAACGGGTCGAAATAGGTAACAGGCCCGACCCTTTTCCAACCCGACCCGTTAATTTCTATGTGTCAAAATTAGGGGTGGCAAATCGGTCGTGTTGGGCTATTATCGGACCGGCACGATAACAGCACGATACGATAAATACGAACACAAACACGACACGATAAGCTTATCGTACCTAATATTAAAATCCGAACACGACACGATAAAAACACGAAAAGCACGACACGACACGATAACCAAAAAAACACGATTTATTTAGTCAGGCCCGTTAAGCCCAATAAACATTATAAAATATATAATTTTGATTTTTTAATACATATTTTGAAAATTTATCAATATAAATAGTCAAGTAGTTTAAACGTCATAAATTTTCAAATAATAAAACTATGAAGTAATCATGAAAGTAGTTTGAAAGAAGTGAATAACCCCTAGTAAATTTTCAAAAATATATTTTTAAAACATATATATTTTAGTTATCGTATCTTATCGTGCCTTACCGTGTTTATCAAGCCAGCCCGATACCAACCTATTTTTTATCGTGCATTGTCGTGTTGGCCCTATAACGGCCCAAACCTGATAAGCCCCAGCCCAAACCCTATAATTTCGTGTCGTGTTCTTGTCGGTCAATCGTGTCGTGCCTCAAATTACCACCCCTAGTCAAAATATGTAACCCGTTTCAAACCAAAAAAATTAACGGGCCAGGTAATTTTCAAGCCGGGTTTGGTGGGTTAACGGGTTTTTGATTGTAATTACAAGGATATTTTTGATATTATCATATTGATTATGCTTGAACAATTTTATAATTATACTAACTCTAATGCTACTTATATATCCTTTAATAATTAGATTTTTTAACATGACCAATCTTTGGGTGGAATGGAGGCAGTAACTCTTAAGAATACTCGGCTCTCGATTTTCATAATTTGAAAATTACTCATCCGTTCCTTTAATTATTGTCATGTATGATTTGTGGCAGTTTCAGCACTATTCACTATTCAAACTCCAACCCTTCACACCAAATCTTACACCAAAAAGAATATTCCTTAGCATATTCTATTTGGATTTTCTATTATAACATTTAAAATTGTAATTATTAAGATTACACAATTAATAATTATTATATTTAATAAGTTTATTTTTATAATATTATTTATATAATTAATTATATATTAAAATTAGTAATTTAATATATTTTAAATTACAAACCATTTGATAAATACAAACACATACATTATGATAAAGCAAGCAATACATCTATTTAAATATTAAAAACTATCAAGAAAAAAATTCAACAACAACACTCAATTCAAAGTATATATTATTTTAGTTTAATTCTCACTATTACTAAATTGTTCCCATAATTGATCAATCAAGTTGTATGCCATTTTTAATTTCAAGTTGTGATGAGCTCGGCCCAAAACTGATGAGCTCGGCCCAAATTGCGGTCACGAGCCAGGCACAGGCTCCAGCACGTGATAGTCACGTGTATGACAGAGACCAGGAAAGAAACTACCCGAGCAGGATAGCCGCGAGATGATCATCACACAACTATACCGAGCAGGAATTTCTATCACTCAATGAAAGCAGGAACAAGGTCGCTCGATTGAGCTCGGTATTAATCTCGAGATATCCTCGTCAATCCCGAGATTTTGGCCTTGATTCCTTCGGTTACGCGGTCAACCCGCATTTATGGTATTACAGTCCTAAAATATCTCCGTGATCACAGCCTAACCCGGGTCTTACTCCCAGAAAGGCTATATATACTTCTTGAAATCTCATTTGAAAGGTACGCACTATTCAATATACCGAAACCCTGTCATTTTGCTTTCAACTAAAAGTTTAATACTTACTCACACACGAGGGGTTTCGCGAGGCCCCGCCTTGCATTCCATCTAAGGTGTTTTCTTCTTTTGACAGATTTTCGAATTCTCACATTCAATTAAGCCCTTATATCCTATAAACCGCAAGGACCGCCCAAGACCGACAGCAAAGATCGCTTGGTTCCGTTGTCGAAACGAAAACTTTATAGTTCATTTTTCATCAACTATCGTTAGCATGGCTAAGAACGAAAAGGACAGTTGGAGCAAGCGGAAATGCTCGGTGGTGATATATCTGCTCAAGGAGATTGGCCACTAGTAACAGCCCGAGGGGATTCCCCACCGACCAGCCTAAGAAATGGCTTACCACCGCTGGGTAATGACCAGATCTCAAGTGGCACAACATGCACCAACAAATGGTGAAGTCAATTGTGCCCCCGCAATCGATCCACCTCAACATGATTTGAGGAATCAATTGCAACAAAGAAAGGGCCAATTCAATTGAATTACGGATCGCTTGAACCAAAGGGAGGTCGCCGACTTAATTCAAGGCGTAGCCTATCCCATTGAATGAACAAGCTCAGCCCAAGCTTCGCAATCAAGCTCAAGATTTGAGCAAAATGTTTATTCTCAATCAACAGCCTAGCCGCTGGTTGGACAACCACCGCCCAATTGCTCCCATGAGAACAAGCATCACCATTGTCCCTCGCAGCTAGTGCTCCACACGTGGTCGAAAGTGGCGCTAGTGTTGGCGGCCATGCCCCGCACAAGCCCCCTTGCCATCGACGTTCCAAAGACCGAATCGTGCGTAAAGTAGTGGTGGCACCACAAACTGTGATGACAATGCCATGGAAATTCATGAGGAAAGGCGGCCGAGATAAACGCCGTGACCGAGAGTACAAAGATAGTCGATGAGTCACACTACCAAGAAGCGCAATGAAATGATGAACATGAACGCTCATATCATTCTCGATCTCGCATTATTCTCATCGCTCTCGACGAGCATCACCCCGTCCGCGAGCACGATGACGAAAGCGTGCATCCGCTACGGCAAAGAAGACCTCCAAGGGTCCCCCAACAGCCTCCGAGCACAAGAGATGGCGCACCTCCGCTACTATAGCTCACCGCTCTAGAATTCCAATTCCACTATTACCGCCTCAACCCCAAACAATGGCCGAGGTTTTGGCGATCATGCAAGCTAGAATGGACAAATGAGGCCGGTCGCCGCTCGACTGGTCCGCCGATCTATTACGATGGAAGTCCATTCAGATCGATCGAAAACACACCTCCAAAGACAGGAGCCGTTTTTCCTAATTTCGATAAATACCTGAAAACCCGAGGTGAGATTGGTCGCGATCATTTGAAGCTCAGTCGGCTTAGTGACTAGTAATGAAGCCTTAAAAATGAAGGCATTTCATAGGGCTATCAGGCAAAGCCCGAGTTGGTTAGGCGTTTCCCAAAAGGATCCATAACCGCATGGAAGGATCTAAGGAAAAGTTTCTAGCAATTTGGCTCTACCGAGCACTCCCTAAAAGTCGATTCGACCTTTGCAAAGTGGTCCAGTGGAGTTGATGAGTCTTCCCATAGCTATGTGGAACGATTCACTAAGGTGCTCGAACAAGTCACGCATGACCGAGGAGAGGTTACTTTGCTTCTTAAACAATATGCTGCTGGGGCCCGGCAGAATTGGTGATGCACCCACCGGCCACTGTGGTGAGATGCTTGCGAGCACAATTGTTCAAATCGACTGAGGCGCATCTAAGGGAAAAGGGAAGGAAAAGGCGGAAAATAGTTCGACACCAACTGCCACTCCTAGCTCAGGAAATAACAACAATTTTCGGAGAGACCGGAACAAGACTTCTGATTCCACTCAACGATTCAGTGAGCAAAGACTTTACTCCCTTAAACACTTCCGAGAGGAGATAATGATGCAGATACGTAATGATCTCCCAGCCTCCCTATCCCATGAATCCGAATCCAAGATATACCGTGATAGCACAAAATTTTGTGCTTATCACAACGACGTGGGCATGTCACGAGGAATGCTTCATTCTCAAAAAGAAATCCAACGCTTGATTAATCAAGGACGCCTTGATAGATTCAAGCAAGGGAACAACAATGGCGGCAATCGCCGTGATCCTCCTGCCCGGGGAAACGGCGGAAACAGAGGCAATGCCCCCCAGATAAACGGTGGTGAATGTTATTCTCGAGGACGAACCCAGCCAACTCAACGGGAAAGCATATTTACTCACCGTCAAAAGCAATGAATATGCCACCAAGAACTCGATTTGGCGAAAGCGCATTCATCCAGCTTCACTGCAATGGGCGAAAGCACAGCCTTTTCGTTGTGTCGGCTTTGATCAATAATCGGCAAGTGCATCGAGTGCTCGTGGATACGGAGCATGCCGATGTGCTTTACTACAATTGTTTTAAAGAGATTGGTCTCACCGATGCCCGATTAAAACCTTATTTGGGAACTCGAAGGTTTCACAAATCATAAAGTCGGGTCAAGGGCACGATTGACCTGAAGTTTACATAGGCGATGGGAACATACAAGGTTGAGGTCGTAACTTTCCTCGTAATCGACTCGAAATCTCCATATAACGCCATCATGGGCATCCCTCCATGGCTCGCCTGCATGGTAGCCTCTGTTCCTCACCGAGCAAAGTTTTACACGCACACCGGCGTGGCATCCTTCATAGTCACCCTCGACAATGTGGGAATTTGTCCGAGAAACGCAGAAGAAAAGGCGTAAAATCGCGCCGCCATCCCCAATGAAGAAATTGTTGTTCCGTGCAAAGTTCGACAAGATAGCTGTAATTCTCAAGGAGAGTGCTCGCGACTGTAAAATATGGAGGTTGATCACCCCAAGGACAAGGAGACGTCGCCGAGGAAATATCAAAGCCCGCCAGAAAAAGAGGGCAAAGGGCTTAATTTAAAAATTGAAATGGACACACCGCAGTCCGTGAAGAGCCGTAGTTCCGGCCGAGGATGAGCTCGAGGAAATTGTTATCAATCCATCTTTTCCTGAGCGTAAAATCAAAATTGAGCGGCGCTTTCCCGAGGAGCGACAAGATTAATCGAGCGCTTAAAGTCAAGCCTTGATGTGTTTGCCTGGACAGTGGAAGATATGAGGGGCATAAGTGAGGAGGTAGCTCTTCATCGGCTAAGTGTGGACCCAAAGATGTCGACAATTCAACAATGATACCTCGCCAGCTCCACAGAGAAAATGAGGCTATAAAGAAGGAGGTAGAGAAGTGAAAGTCGACATCATTGAAGAAATTCATTACCCATCCCGGCCGGCCAATGTGGTAATGGTTAAAAAAGCAATGATAAATGGAGAATGTGCGTGGACTTCACGTGATCTTAATAAGGCTTGCCCAAGGACAAGCATTCCCTCCCTCGCATTGACAGTCGGGTTGATGCAATTGTCGGATTTGAAATGCTCTTCTTGGATGCCTATTCAGATACCACCAAGTGAAAATGAGCGAGCAGATAAGGCTTTGACCGCATTCCGAGCAAATGGGCGGTTTTATCGTTATAAAATGATGCCTTTCGGTTTGAAAACGCTGGGGCCACTTATCAGCGTATGGTCAACAAAGTTTTTGGCCAACAAATTGGCCGAAACATGGAAGCATACATTGATGACATGGTCATCAAGACCAAGGGGAGAGACCACATCAAAGATTTGGAGGAAACTTTTACCAACCTGAGAAAGAACAACATGAAGTTGAACCCGAGCAAATGCGTTTTCTGTTCTGGGCCGAAAATTCTTGGGGTTCATGGTTAACCGTAGGGGATCGGCTAAGAGAAGATTCAAGCTTTACTCGACATGAAGCCGCCTGCATGTATTAAAGATGTCCAACGCTTGAACGGCACCATCATCGCTCTTGGTCGTTTCATTTCTCGCTCCGCTGAACGATGTTTACCCTTCTTCAAAGTACTCCGGGGAAACAAGAATTTTGAGTGGAATGAGGAATGTGCGAGGCGCTCAAACAACTTAAGAAGTATCTCGGTGAACCACCCTTAATGAGCAGAAAATGGGAGAAAACTTTAGACTTGGCAGCCATGCACAGTCAGAGCCGCCGCTTTGTTGGGAGGAGTCAAATGTTCAAAAACCCGTAGACATTACGTGTCAAAAGCTCTCACACCCGTAGAGAGCCGATATTTTAATATAGAAAAGTTGGCTTACTCTCTTGTTATTGTCGCCGGAAATTACGAGCCTACTTTTCTGCACATGTGATAATTGTGTACACCGACTCACCATTACGAAAAATTTTGCACAAGCCCGATTTTTCAGGAAGAATGCTTGGTTGGTCCATCGAACTCACAGAATTTCACATCGACTATCAACCACTAAGGCGATCAAGGCACGCATTGGCAGACTTTTTGGTAGAAACGAGCTTTTCTAACCATGAGGAAGAAATGGTCCCGAGCACAACTCGCCGAAAGCAGAAAAAAACAATTAAGATCAAACCAAATTTCCACCGTTGGGAATTGTTCGTGGATGGCGCGGCGAGTAAAGCGGGCAGTGGTGCAGGCATCTTACTGGTCACACCAGATCAGGCGGAGGAATTCGAGATGGCTCTTAGATTCAAATTTCCTGCCTCGAACAATCAAGCCGAATACGAGGCCATGATTGCTGGATTAGAGCTCGCATTAGACATGGATATCGATTCGGTCACAGTATACTCGGATTCACAATTGGTTGAACCAAGTACTGGGGAGTATGCATCCATAATCCTACACTGATCAAGTACTGTGGAGTTAGTTAAAGAAATTTTGAAGAACTTCAACTTCTGGGAGATCGTCAGAATTGATCGAGCAGATAACATGCGAGCAGACTATCTTTCCAAGATAGCAGAGGACGAAATATCCGTGTTAAGGCCAGCAGTGATGATTGATCATTTGGAAATACCTTCGATTGAAAGGGACCGAATAATGGATATTGAGCCAGCGAGCAGATGCTGGATCGACGAATATAAGGATTTCATCGAGCAGGGTATATTACCGTAAGACAAAAATCGAAAGCAAGAGTTGTCCGAAACCAGGTGTGTCGATACTCGGTGGTCGGAGGGATACTGTACAAGCGGTCAAGGGTAAGACCGATGCTTCGATGTGTTCGACCAGAAATGACTCAAGAGCTTCTATACGAGGTCCACCAAGGGGAATGTGGCGGTCATCCAGGGGCACGGACCTTGGCACAAAAAATTTTATTTGCAGGTTACTATTGGATCACGTTAAGGAAAGATGCAGCCTTATACGTGCAGAAATGTGACAAATGTCAAAGGTTTGCGGATATACCTAGACTGCCATCCACCGAAAGCGCACTCCCGCCGTGGCAAGATGGCCTTCGACATGGGGAATCGATATAATTGGACCTTTTCCTTTAGCGCGATCTCAATTCAAATATGCAGTGGTGGCAATCGACTACTTCACCAAATGGATTGAAGCAAAACCGTTGGCGACCATAACTGAAAACAACATCATCAACTTCGCATGACCACATCCGTGTCGCGGGTTACCTAGAGCCATCAGGTCGATCATGGCACGCAATTCTCGATAAGTTTACGCATAATGTAACAGATGTATGTCAAACATTGGCAATCTTCGCTGCCTATCCACAAGGCAACGGACAAGCGTAAGCCGCGAACAAACAAATCCTCGCACGCCTCAAACGAAATCGGATGATCGAAAGCAGAAAATGGGCGCACGAGTTACCGGCCGCTTTATGGTCGATTAGAACGATCGTAGTGGGATCAACAGGGAAACACCTTTTGCGCTCACATACGGATCAGAGGCCGTAATTCCAACTGAAACAGCTTTTCCCAGCCTACAGAGTGGCTCATTATAACGAGCAAGATAACGAGGTCGCCAGGGCAATCGACCTTGACCTTCTCGAGGAACGTAGATTGGAAGCTCGCATCAGAATGGTTAACTACAAGCAGAAAGCCAAAGCCCATCACGATAGGAAAGTTCGGGGAAGAGCATTCAAAATTGGAGACTGGGTCCTTAGGAAAATCGAGGTTACTGACAAATGTAACGAGGAAAATTGTCACCTAATGGGAAGGACCATTTAAGGTTACAGAATTGTTGTAGAAGGTACTTACACCCTCGTAATCAAGAAGGCAAACATTTGAAGCATCCTTGGCACTCTGATCATTTGAAGAAATATTATTATTAACATGAGCGTTAATTCCGGTTTATCCTGGTTGACTGTATTTTCAGTAAGGGTTTCTTCAATAATAAAATTGTTTCGAATGAAAATGATTGCGCATATGGTTTGAAATTTTCGAAGTGGTGCATGTCAAAAGGAAAATATACTCAAACAAATATAAACAAAACTTTGCTTGAAAAATCGAGCAAAGTGGGGCCCTGCCCGGTTTATGTTTAAGTTTGAATGCCTCAACAAGAGAAGGGGAGCAACCCGGTTTTCGATATTATTTGACGGCTTTGTTCGTTTTGGCGGCAAAGGGAGATAAATCTCGCTCAAATCAATATCCAAATTTAAATAATGTTAACGGTTTGATGAACCAAGGGCCATGCCCAGTTAACGCGGCCACACAACTCTGCCCGATAACTCGGGCAATAGCCAATTATTTAGATGCCTGCCGAATTAGCAGAGGGGGCCCTGCCCGATGATACTAATTGTTCAGTTAAGTGCAAAACTGGAAATAAAACAACAGAAAGTAACAGAAAGACATTCACACATATTTTTGAAAGAGAAAGTTTTCATTATAACCCTTTTCAATTACATGCGAAAAGAAAACAAATACAAAGAGGATCAAATTTATCTAATTTCCTCCTCGCTCAGCGGCTGTCCCCGAGGTGTCTAGCTCGGCAAAAATCCTGTCCATCTCGGACTGCAGGTTCGGAGGAAGAGGTGGTGGAGGAGGTAGTTGCTCTGCTCGGCTCTGGGAGGAGGAGGCAAATCGTCTGCCTCTGAAGGAGGAGTAGCCTGGATGCTCCTCGACATCTATTATCACCGGCCGACAGGTTGGGGAGCAGGATCCTCATCCTCATCATCGTTGGCCTCGCTCTCAAAAATAGCATTCATTTGATCAACTACATTATTGGCCAACGGAGTCGGAGGAATCCATTCCGGCTCACCGCTCTCCCTATCATTATTTGCAATGATCCCCAGTTCATCCACGGTATAGGGGATCAAAGCATGGCTACTCCGAGCCGCAGCACACCAGGGCGAAGCCGCCCCCCATCTGGCCATCATCTCAGGCGTTATATCCGGCAGGCCGCTGCTCGCCAACATGCGCAAAACATGGCTGCACCCTTGGGAATAATAGGGGACCAGCTTTGCATCCACGAGCTGGTCAAGCTCGGCTGACTGCTTGAAATCTTCAATACCGCAGCTTTGGCGCGACCTCCGTGTCAACCTGGCCTCGCCAAGTCTCTCCTTCGCCGGCGGCACCGCTGCGTCCTCAAACTTCTTCCTCTCCTCGCTTAATGTTTTCTGAGCAGACACCTCCCCGTTCTGAGCAAACTCCACCTGGGCCTTTAGGCGGATAATTTCTTCCTCGAGCTTAGACAAATTTCGGCGACCTTGTCAGACTTCTTTGTCCTTAGCCAACAAGTCTTCTTTGTAAGACCGGGCAGCTTCATCGGACTTTCGCTTCTGCTCGAACAGAGCTCCAGCTTTATCTTTATACTCGACAACAAAAGGATCTAGCGGAAACGATCCCCGACCCGAAAGAAATCATAAAAAAAGACCACTCTTTTGGTCTTACTCCTCATTTGAGCAGGAGTCATCTCGGATTCATAAGGGACCCCTCGATAATCATCCCTGGAAATCCCAATCGAGTCAAACCAGTTCCCCACCTCAACAACTGAGTCCATAGACTCCCAGTGAGCAAGCGAGCTCAGATTAAAATAATCCTCGTTGCGAGGTCTCCTACCCGCCCGAGGTCGACCAGCCACCTCCTCGTTGCTGGGCATCTCACTCGAGCTCGCCCCATCTACCTCATCCTGGTCGGTGGTCACATCGTTCACAACCCTCTCAAGGACAGCACGACTATTTGCTTCTTGAATGTTCCTTCTCTCCGAAATCAACATATCAGACCCTGTCCTCTCAGAATCTACGGGTGAATGATGCTCCTGGGCACCATGGTCATAATCATAAGCCTCTTGCTCGTGATCAGAGCTGTCATCAAAAATTCGAAGAGGGGAAGACATCCTACAATGACGAGCAATAATCTGATTAATCCTCAGAAAACGTATGACTCTTCGAAGGTTTTTCCTTGATCTCCCTGCGAACTACCCAAGCCTAAACTGAAAATCCTATGAATCTACCCAGAAGGTCATGAACATAAAAAACCCAGAAAAATACCAAAAAACTCAAAAAGAACTTACACAGAAATAGAAAAGGATGAGGGAAGGTGAAAACTTACTTGTGCGTTGAATGGGGATCAGTTTGCCAGAAGCTGAAATATTGCAATAATCCAGAATTGCTAGAGACGAATCGCTTATCAACTCAAAGCGATACCACAGAAGAAAGCAATAAGAAAAACAAGATGCAGAGAGTTCGAAAGTCTGAAGGCAGTAAAAAAAGAAACCTGTTAGGTTTTCACCCCTTTTATAGGCGTGATTTTGGGAAAAAGGCGCCCAAATCACGCGCCCACGAATTCAAACCAAGGCGGCTGCGAAGCACCCGATCAAGCCCGCCATCAATGCCTGCCTCGAAAACACGCAGCAGCTGTCACTTCAGAAAAGTCTTTTCAGTTTCCCTGCAACCGGCCCTTCGAATACACTAACTGTCAACACAATAAAATCGTACAAGTGTATCGCTCCCTGCACCGAGCATAAATACTCGCCGAACAGGGAGCAGGGGGCCACTGATGAGCTCGGCCCAAAACTGATGAGCTCGGCCCAAATTTCGGTCACGAGCCAGCATTGTGCTCCAAAGACGTGATAGTCACGTGTATGCGAGACCAGAAAGAAACTACCCGAGCAGGATAGCCGCGAGATGATCATCACACAACTATACCGAGCAGGAATTTCTCTATCACTCAGCGAGCAGGGAACAAGGCTGCTCGATTGAGCTCGGTATTAATCTCGAGATATCCTCGTCAATCCCGAGATTTTGGCCTTGATTCCTTCGGTTACGCGGTCAACCCGCATTTATGGTATTACAGTCCTAAAATATCTCCGTGATCACAGCCTAACCCGGGTCTTACTCCCAGAAAGGCTATATATACTTCTAGAAATCTCATTTGAAAGGTACGCACACTTTTACACACCGAAACTCTGTCTTTTTGCTTTCAATAAGCTTAAATACTTACTCTCACGCCTGAGGGGTTTCGCGAGGCCTTGCCTTGCATTCCTACTAAGGTCTTTTTCTCTTGACAGGGTTCTACAAGATCCTACCTTTACATAAGCCCAGATATCCTACCAACCGCAAGGAACGGCCCAAGACCAAATTGTGTAGCATCAATTTTTAAGTTTATTTCAATTAACAAGTGTTGTATTGGTGTGTGTAAGAGAGAATGTTTTTGAGTGCTTAATTATACTCTTTTTGGATGAGTTACAAAATTTTACAACGAATAAAATGTTTTATTTCTTTAATTTTCGGGAAGTCATATTTTTTTTGTAGTGTACATTAATCTCTTTGCCAATAAATATCAAGTCAAGGTTGTTTAAAAAAAATAAATAGATGGATAAAAATAACCATTCACCAAATAACCTATCTATATTATAAAAGAGCTTAGTGTATAACTGGCAGCCCTGATCGAATTGTGCTAAACACAACTGATAGTCCAAATTGATTCAAACTAAGTGAGTTATAAATCAACCCCTCAGTTGTGAGTTATAAATGAACCCCTCAGTTATGAGTTATGTTTGAATTACTCTCTACAATTACATATAAAACCTTCAGTTGTGAGTTTTGTTTGAATTACCTCGTCAGTTATGTGTTTTGTTTATTTCGACCATTCAATCAACTGATCTCATACCGACATCGTGTCTATGTCACGAGCACATATACTAGTTTATAATGAAGTTAATTAAATTTTTAAAATGATATACCGGGTGAAAGAGAACAATAATTCGGAGGGAGTATTAATTTTGTGACCAAAATAATTATGTTCCCACACAAAACATATCTATCTTTACTCGCCATTTTCATAAACGTGGGGTGGGGTAATGGTGGGTGTGTTCAAGTTTGCTGGAAGTAGAAGTGAAAATATAATTATTTCGTGAGGGAACATAATTATATATACTATTTCGGTCAAAAAAATTGTACTACAATGTTAGTAAAAAAATTAAAAAACTTATATTTTTCAATTTTCATAGGTGTTGAGTGGTACACCAAAATAAAATTAATTTTGCGAATCCATTATTAGTAATGAGATTCCTCATAAATAGTTGAGAATATTGCTCTTAAAAAGTGTTTGGTAACATAAAAAAAATAATTACTAATGGAGTACAATATTATTTGGTAAGAAACAAAACAATTTCGAATGCATTGAAAAAATTAGGGCAATTGACAAGAATACCTCAAAGAAGGACGTGTACTTGTTGATGACTTCCTTAACAAAAATTACTATAGTTATTAACGTTATTACTCCACAAAATAATAAATTGTTCAATCTTTTACAATTTTGGTGAAAATTTTAATTTTTTCAACATCAATTTCGTAAGAAAAATTCATTAATTTTTTTAAAAAAGGAACGACTGTAAAAGTAGTTGAGAGATTATAAATATAAAGTAAATACAAACTTTAGGAAAGACAACTTTACATATATTTTCTGTAAAACGAATCTTTCTGATCCAACTCACTATATATTAATGGGTTAAGATGTGAGAAAGTAAGACTCTATCTTACGAATAAGGATTCATAAGACGTTCTCCGACTTACTCTAAAGTAAATACTTGACCTAATAAAAGAAGAGTAAGTCTCATAAGCGATATTTCCCAAGTGTTTGGAAAGAAGATGTCAGCCACTTGCGTTCTCCAAGACAACGAATTACGCAGCGGTTCACTTCGTTGATTAGTGACGTTGTCCATCCACAACAAGTGTTCTGTTGGGCTGGCCCAATACCTTCATGGAACATGTATTTAGATGAGGGTTTAGCAGTCCAACTAAGTAACGAACAAGAATTGAGAAGTTATTTGGCTAAAATTCTGACCGGTCTCTTTTTCAAAATTTGTAATCTCAAAAGTTTATCTTTTTTTTTTAATCGCAAGAGATCATTTTTAGAAATATTGTTCCGAAAATGTCATTGTCACCTTCAACAGCTTCGGTAAACACATTGGATTCGAAAATCACCATTGTTGCGTAACGAAACGAGGACAATTTTTTTGATTTATGAAATACAAAACTGTAATGAATCTGTGTTGGGTTGGGATTTTTCAGTAGAGACGAAGGCAGAGGAGGCAGAGGAAGAAGATGGCTTACGACAAAGGAGATGGAAGAAGAAGGTGGAATACGTGGTCTGATTCTTTATGATTTTATATCGCGGTGCAAGAATATCGGATTAATGTATTGCGTTGCAAACATTGATGTATCACAGTTAAAACATTGATGTATCACACTTCAAACATTGATGTATCGCGGTGCAAAAATAGACTAGACAATTAAACTGATGAATAGCGGTTCAAACATTGATGTATCGCGGTGCAAAAAAAGACTAGGCAATTAAACTTTTGAATCGCGGTGCAAAATTAATGCAATAAAAATTGATGCATCGCGGTTCAATAATCAATGCACCCAATTAAGCTGATGAATCACGGTTCAAACATTGATATATCGCGGTGCAACAACATGCTAGGAAATTAAATTGATGAATCGTTGTGCAAATATTAATGCAATAAAAAAAATATTAATGCAATAAAATTGATGCAGGGAGAATTGCATTAAAAAAAAACCCAACCTATTTTAGGTATTACAAATTGAACCCTGAAAATCGTTTATAGGCTTATTGAACCCAACTTATTATTTCCAGTGTAATTAGAACCTTTTGTCTATTTCACACGTTAAATTGTAACGGGAGGCTGAGTAGGATGCCAACGTGACATCCTACGTGGACTTGGTGGCAACAAATGAATCACGTGAATGACACGTCTGTTGAAGGTTCAATCATAATTTGGGGGAAATGCATCAAAATCGAAATCAAGGAAAATTAGGGCTTTAGTGGGTGAGAGGAAAAATTAGGGGTTTGATCAAAGGCCATAAATTAACCTAGAAAAGCTTCATGCGTGCTTGAAGATTACCTTGTCAGTAACATTAACACTTAAACAATCAAAACAATGCGGTCTCTAAGGCTATTCATCGATTATTCAACACCTAATTACAGTATGTATATGAACCCTAAAAAATTTCTTGACATCTTAATAATTCAGTGTTTCCATCTATTTATAATCATTTGTATT
This sequence comes from Codonopsis lanceolata, assembly GCA_013146195.2. Classification (NCBI taxonomy): domain Eukaryota; kingdom Viridiplantae; phylum Streptophyta; class Magnoliopsida; order Asterales; family Campanulaceae; genus Codonopsis; species Codonopsis lanceolata. The sequence goes on along the minus strand of CM028384.1, from coordinate 5,828,708 downwards.
TGAGTCATAGGTTAACAAAATGTCTTTAACAAGCATATACGTTTGTTCTTTGATGAAATGTCTTTGTATTTGTGCTTTGTCGTCTATGTATTCAGTTTTCTCTCTTTTTTTTCTTTTGACTTTATTGGCATTTATTGGTTTTTCAATTTATGTTTTTATTCAAGTGAGGCAAATGTAAACAAATGAGCGTTACTTTTTTCAGTTTGTCCTTTATGTGGTCTTCTTCAGTTTGTTTGTGGTCCACTACAATGGTATGTGTGCAATGATATATATTAAAATGTATTATTTTATATTTTTTTACATTAAAATTGGTCATTGTTTACTGTAAAAGTGCATCATGGTGGTCACTTCAAGTTGGGAAAATATGTTGGGGGAAATGTTAATTATTTTGACAATTGTGACCAAGATGAATGGTTACTAATTGAATTGAACGATATTGCTGAAACTTTAGCATATGATCCACAATTAGTTGACCTTTACTACAAAATAGGTGTTGAAAATGGGAATGAATTCAGGCAGTTAAAGTTAGATAAGAAGGTGTTAAATTTGGAGTTTGGAAACAAGATATTGTATTTGTACTTCATCACACATATTTTTATTTTATTTTTCCAAAAGGTTGGAGGGGACATAGACCGTACCCAAACTCTTAATTTTTTTTTATTTTAATGCCTTGAAAGGCTATAATTATATATATATATATATATTTGGTGTGGCTCGAACAAATAGTGCCTCTTGGGGCTTTGAACACTCGACCTCTCCGTTAAGATAAGTGAGTAGCTAAATAGGACCTTTGGGTAAGGGTTGAATAACAACGGTGCCTCTGAAGAGGCTTGAACACCCAACTTCTCTATTGAGAGTTGTAAAGTCCAGGGTGTCTCTAATGAGCCTTGAACACACGACCTCTCTGTTAGGAGAAGTGAGCAATACCAGTTTAGTTAGAGCTCGTTGGTTACTTCATCACACATAATGTTGGTCAAAGTAATTATATTTCTGGGATTGATGTCCAAAGGGAGCTTCAAGATGTCCACAATCCAACAATCAAGGCAATATATCCAAGCCTGAAAATGTGTTTGATGTCCAAAAGGAGCTTCAAGATATACTCAATGATCTACAAGATGAGGAATTTCATGATTTCCTAAATGTGGCTGAGCATGACCAACTGTATGATTCACCACAACAAAACTAAGAACCTGATCCAATCAGTTCCCCTATTACTTCTACACCAACACCACCACCAACATAACCTGAAAAGATTCCAAGAAGGCCAAGAGCTTCTTCAATCACATCAAGCCAACCAAAAAGAACTCCGAGAAAGCTAAGAGCCTCTCCAACTCCAACACAAAGACCTAGGAGGTTATTCAGACTACTGAATGAAAGGTTCTCAAAAACTTCTTGATTCAAGCCTGATGAATAAATTGCCCTTGATGAATAATTAGAGCTATCAAAACGGGCAAACGGGACAAGTTTACCCACAGGCCTAAAAAGCCCACCGCTGAACAAGCCTGGGCAAGAAACCCCGCAACCTTGACGGTCTTTGAATCCATTGGACCAATCTGCCTCGCGTAGTGCCGCGGGCAAAGCCCGCAAAAATGTATTTTTTGATTTATTATCAATTCATAAACCATTAAGGCATTAAATTCAAAATGAGAAATTTTCAAATACTAAATAACAAAATTACACAAATAAGAAATCATACAACATAAAATCATAATTCATAAACCATCAAATTCAAAATACTTCAAATAGACAATAACAAAATTACAAATCCATTAAATTCAAAATACTTCAAATACTAAATAGTAAGTTTCAACCGCTGGAGGATCGGTGGCTATGAGCAGGAGCCGGAGGACATGAGGCGGTGCAATCATCGGAGGAAGAAAGTCGGAAGTCGTGTCGTGCGTGAGTGTGAGAGAGAGATTGAGAGTATTTTTTATTTTTGAGTAAGATGCTAACCCAAATTCTAGTTTCAGAATCTAGATCGAAAGGTGGGAATTGGGTGGGGACTGCCGGACTGGGGAAGGGGACGATCGACGTAGGTGGGCGAGGCCAAAGTAGAGCGACGTACTGATACCTGTGAGTCCTATGAAGGTCGTGAGTTCGTGAGACCATGAGGCTGTGACAGAGAGCCAGAGTTGGTGCCGCCGTGCCAGATCTGGAAACAAGATGACTTGATTCGAGTCTTAAAGAGAGAGAGAGAGAGAGAGAGGGGCGCAGAGCCTAAGGGCGAAGATGGAAGGAACAAGGAAGAGAAGTCAGATGAGGGTTTGCTATTTTGATTTTTAGGTTTACTTTAGTTTTAGGTTTTCAATGTTATTAACTTATTATGTTAGACAAGTCAATGAGTCACCGAATGCGTAGAATGGGCATGGCCATTGAGCCACCTCCCCTGGCTACTGGATGTGGGCTTTTATATTTATTAAAAGATTGAGAAAATGTGGGCAACCCGCACCCGGCCCCACCCCGCAAATGCCTGCAGCGCGTGCAGGCAATGCCCGTGAGGCCCGCATCCAAACGGGTATCTAATACATCAGCACAACCCGCTCCTAATAGGTACCGGAGCGGGCATGCCTACGAGCTTTTGCCCTATTTGAAAGCTCTATGAATAATTAGGTAACAAATTATCTATTGTAGTGATCACTTCAGAGAATTATAGATCTGCCAAGAATTAATGAACGTGAGAAGTATATTTGGTATTGTATTATATGCTATTTAAATTATTTTAGGTATTGATTGATTATTGCTTACAAATGACTTTTCCAATGAATACAAGGCTTTTGAGTTCTTTTGTTCTCCCATGTAATGAAGAAAGATAGTTTTGGACAGTGGTATATTATTTCTGATAAAGAATGTAAGGATATATTACTTTCTGACAGTGGTATATGAATGTACGGGTATAGCTTTTTGGACAATGGACACATGAATGTAGGGGTATATGAAGACACAAGTATAGTTTGTCTTTGATTAGTATAGCTTTTTTATGTCATGTGGAGACACAAGTAAAATATGTATGTGTAGTTTTTTGATCAACTGTGGCAAGCCTTGAATTGATATATAATGGTAATGGTATTATATGATTAACTGTGTCATACACATTGTTGTTTTGTGTGGCATCAAAGTAAGATACAAAATTATTATCAAACATTCCTTTCATATCAAATTACCATTTCCACCAAAACAAAACAAAACAAATCGAAATTACAATATAGCTTAGTCTTGAACATAACAGTCATTACATTCATTTCTACCTGAATATAAAAAGCATAAAAAATACATTCCTTTCATACCATCCATTCATTACAATATAGCTTAGTCTTTCCCAATTATGATTAAGATGAAGAATAGGTTGAATAAGCATGATAACACTAAATAAATCCAAAGGCATTTGTTACTTTACACTAGTTTTTGAGTTGCATCATACCAAAGAAAAAAACCCACATGTCCCTTGTTTCTGCAAGAAAAAAAAAGTGAGACAAAATGATTAAAGTAAAAATCTTGATTTTTAACCAAAAAATAAATAAAATAAACTTACTCCATATCTTTCAAAACCTAGGAACCTTTTGCCTGAATTTTGATCAGTGCATGATGTCCGCATGACAGTGATTCTTCCACAATGACATCGAACTTCTCTATTCATCATTATGCAAATGTGTATGTTTTTGATATAGAAATGGAAGTGGGTGTATCTTTATAAATGATGTAGGAGATGAATTTATATATTGAATTTTTGCCCTGTACCAATCAGGGTCGATTATGCAATCTAGAAAATTGTACAAGATTTAGTCTAGGATTAAATTTGACGGGAAATGAACTTTTGGAATAGCTGGGACTCATTTGTTGCCGCCAAGTCCACGTAGGATGCCACGTTGAAATCCTACTCAGCCTCCCGTTACAATTTAACGTGTGAAATAGACATAAGGTTCTAATTGGACTGAAAATAATAGATTGGGTTTCAATAAGCCTATAAACAATTATTAGAGTTCAATTTGCAATACCTAAAATAGTCAGGGTTTTTTTATACAATTCTCCCAATTGATGCACCACGATTCATTTTCATAGTGTGTATCATGCTCATTAAGGGTATTATAGTTTTTTTATACCCAAAAGTATCCTTTTCCGATTTGAAAAAAAAAATACGGTACTGAAACAAATAAAAATTTTGGAAAATGGACCGCCCTACAATTTTTCCAAGTTATTTGGTAAGATGGCCACACTACGTTACTAGAGTGATTTGTTGTGGTGGTTTGAGGTTCAGTAACCCCCCTAAATTTAAGAGTGTTTTATTTTGATTGAAAAAGATGTCACCATAAAAATTCAAAAGAAATAAAATGTAACAACCCATTAGCAAAATTATATATTCCCTCTATTCCACCTAATTAATCAACGTTTGAAAAATCTAATGATTAATTGATATATCACTATTATTAAAGTTGGTAATGATTATAAAAAAAAAATTAAGCATAATCAATATGCTTACACCACGTATAAATGGTAAAAATGAAAGGTTATGTGATACTCTCTCCGTTTCGGGCAAAAACAATCTGTTTGAAAGCCAAACTTTTTTAAAAAAAATGACACTTTTAGTAGCTAATTAGTAATAAAATGATATTTTTATACTTTAATTTTTTAAAGTGTACTTCTTAAGTGAAACATATCAAAATAGAATAGTGGACTTTTTGCTCAGAACAAAGGGAATATTAACCATGATTTTTAACAGTCGACTTTTTAAGTGACATATCCTAAAGGGAAAATTACACCATTAGTCCCTGCACTTTGCGAAAATCAACTAACAGTCATTGTACAAAGCAAATGCATGCCACTGACCAAAGTATGCAAATTTTGAACACCGAAAGTTCCTTGCCCTAATTCCATTACCTAGGTTGCCGTTAAGGGACCATCCTGAAAGTTTGAAAAATTACAAGGAAAAAACTTAAAACTTAGGGCCTGGCTTTAACTTTTCTCCTTCTTCTCCAATCCAGCTCACCCATTTCCAAGTACTCCATTCTCTCCTCCTCTCCCTTTCTTCACCCACCATATCTCCCTCTTATTTTCTTCTTCAATTCTTTTTTTTTCTTACTAAAATTGACACCACCTTCATTTATTTATACCAACCTTTCAAATCGACTAAGTTCCCAGCATTTCAATTTACACCCATAGACCATAAATTGACCTAGGGATCTCATAATTCAACATTTAAATAGGCAGAAATATATACTCCCTCAGTTTTCGAAATGCCGTCTACCTTAATCCGGTAGATCGTTTAAAAAATAATAATTTACTGTATTATAAATATTGGTGAAATGTTTGGTTTCATTTAATACTCTTGAATATGTAATTATAATTAAAGTAGGTAGAAAAAGTAAAAATAAAATAGTAAAAATATTTTTTTTAAAGAAAAAGTTTTGAAAGAGACAATTATTTAAAAACCGACCAAAAAAAGGAAAGGTAATGATAATTTGAAAATGGAGGAGAAAGTATTAATTTTCTCATTTTCGGATTTAAGATATTAAGAGTGGCATTGGTCAAATATAGCCAATTGACCTGGTTGTTATACATATATAGCCTTTGACAAACCCACTTATGGATCTGACCAAAACGCCCCTGCGTAAAGTGGTCGACATAAGTGGTCATCAAGTGGTCGATATGTCGATCATAAGTAAATTTTTTGACCAACGTTAATTTATTGGATATATATCGGTTTATCCAATAAACCACTTGGTTTATCTCTCGACTGCTTACCCCAATACATATATACACACCTGTGGTCGATCCGAACAAACTCACAGTTCATTCTAACACAGAATTTGTCGACCTAGAACCCTCTCAGTGATGACCATCGATTTCAATTTGATTTTGGATTTCGATTCAAAGCTCAAGAGATTTCAAGAAACCCTAATTCGTCTGTGATAATCAATTCAAAATCAGGTAAACCTCACATTACTTTTTCGCTTAGGGTTTTAATGTTGTCTTTATTGTTGATCATTTGAGTCGACCTCCATTGTTTTATCAATAAACCATGTACATGCCTTTTTTGTTTATATTGACAAAACCAATTGATAAACCAGTTTCCAAACCTACTGTTTGGTAAACCAGTTTACAAACCAAAATGCAAACCTGCTATTTGATAACTTTTTTTATAAACCACAGACCAGTTAATATTGTTAACAAACAATGACATGGTTTATCTATGGTTTATTAATAAACCATGTACCTGCCTTTTTGTTTATATTGACAAAACCAATTTGCTTTATAACCATGTGTTTTATAACCCAGTTTATGAAACCATGTCTGTAAACCATGTGTAATTTCATATGGTTCATGAATGTCACTGTCAGTAAACCTTGTTTTAATAGCCGTAGATTATAGTTCCTTGTTTTAATGTTTAATATGTATTTGTATTACAGAGAATATGACAGCATATATTATTGCTAGTGATGACCGGTACAAAGCGAAGGTTACATCAAGATGCAATCGGTTAGTATTAGATGAGGTTTATAATTCATTGGATGAAGCACACCAAATTCTTTTCAAGAATTCAGCTTTTGGTGTGCTGTATAAGATGAGAAAGAATATGAGTAAGAGCAATGTGCTGATGCATGTGTTAGCACTTTTTAGGATTCAGTCACCAACAAATAATAAAAATGAAATATGGTTTTGTATTGGTGGTCAAGAAGTAAGATTTTCCTTTTCGGACTACACCTTAATCACAGGTTTAAAACCTGGGTTATTAGAAGATTATTACGATGAGATCCCTAGTACCAAGGCACTAGTGGATAAATATTTTCTGCATGGAGGCGTGAAGCTTTGAAGAGTTAAAAAAAATTATAGATGCAACTGACATGGATGATAAACTGAAGTTGGGTCTTGCAGTTGTTTGGGAGTATGTCTTTGAGGGTATTTCACCTAATGCTGCTATTGATGTGGGTGTGTTAAGTATAGTTGAGAATTTGGATTTGTTCAATAAATATCCATGGGGAACAAAGTCATATCCCCACCTTCTCAATTCAGTGATGAAGATGGCTACTTCTCGTGCTCAGACTTCTGTATGCAACGGCTTTCCGTTGGCATTACAGTTAACCAATTGTATATATTATATGGTTAGCTGATTTTATATTGAATGGTTATCTAATTATTTCAATTTGATATGCTTCTAATATGTAACATTTTTAAAATACAGGTTTGGATATTTGAGTTGTGCCATGATTTTCCTGGATTTATAGACTTATATGAGCTATCAAACATCGACAGTCAAGTGCTGAAAACTCCCAGAATGTACAATTGGATGTCTTGCCAAAATCCCAGCTATGAGGAAATTATCGATACATTGGATATTATAAGGGTAAATGTAGAGTTTGATTAATATAGTCGTGGTTCCAAACTTTGTTATTTTATAAACAGTAGTTCCCAGTAGAGTTGATTAATCAAGTTGATATTTTGCTCAATTGACAGGATGAAGTGCTTGTTCCATTGACCCCCACTGAGGTTGAAAAACAACAGCCCTATGTTGTTGAGTATGAGCGACGGTTTGGCGCTGATTGGAGCACATCCTTCCATGTTGTGGCTGAACATGTTGAAGATGAAGGCCGTCAACAGCAACAACAACACCTCCCTTCCCGACAACATCCCTCTCCCTCTCCCGTTGTGACTAGCACCAGCACCACCAGCACTAGCACTCCTTATCTCAGTGCAATTTTTGATTTATTGTAGAAGATGGACCAAAAAATTGATGATCTTAGTCACTTTGTGGACCAAAAGATTGATCATCTTAGGACTGAAGTGACAACCTTGGATCGAAAAGTGGTAAAGTATTTGCCCTTTTTGATTTTGAATAATTAGTTGTGAATATTAATTAGTTTATACTTACCTAAGCTTACTTACCTACTTGAATTGACAGGATGATCTAAAAACAAGTTTAGATTTTGCTCGAGAACAAACATCACCCCCCAACTTGCCATTGACTCCCACCCGTGACTCTTCTCCTACTTTTCCAACTTTTGCTTCCTTTTCCAGAATCCCAAATGCCAATCCCATCATCTCTACTACTCCCCCTACCACCACTCCCATCTCCACTACTCTCCCTACAACCACCACTCCCATCTTCTCTACTACTCCCCCCATAACCACTCCTATCTCTACTACTCCCCTACCACCACTGCCATCTCCACTACTACCCCTACCACTACTGCTATCTCCATTACTCCCCCTACCACCACTTCTATCTCCACTACTCCCCCTACAACTACTTCTATCTCTACTACTCCCCGTATCACTACTCTCATCTTTACTGCTCTCCCTACCACCACCATTCCCACCATCTCTACTACTCCCCCTACCACCAATCCCATCTCCACTACTACTGCGATGAAGAGTGAAAGTGTCTTCCAAAGGAAGAAGAGCAGAAAAAAAAGTGAAAATGTGAAAGGGATGTTGGAAGATTTGGATGATCTTTTGGAAGAAGTATCTGCATTTGAAGCAGGTGAAGATGTGGAGGATAAGCAGGGAAAAATAGATGAGGTTAAGGTTAAGGGTAGGAAAAGGAAATGTCTCCTTGGTATTGAGGCTGACAATATTTTGGAATCAAAAAGAAAGAGGGAGAAAAAAGCATATGCACATATCTCTTCTCCCTACATTACGCTTGCGCCGAAACCTTGATCGTAAACATGTTTTACCTAATTATTCAGTTGTATACATTGGTATTGGTAGAGACTATGTTATATTGTTGTAATTGGTACTTAAATACTGGTACAAAGTATGTTATGTTGTAATTGCAAACATAATCCTTTCCTATTATGTTGGTTTGTTCAACTGGTTAAAGTTGGTTTTGGTTTATGTGTGTGGTTTGACAGGTTTTTTGATAAACCATGCTGATAGAAACAAGTTTATCAGCTGGTGTATCAACTGGTTTATTGATAAACCAGGTCTGTTTATGATGTAATTCAATTTCCCAAGTCAAAAATGGTTTTTCCTTTGAAAATGCACATGGTTTATCAGCTGGTTTATTGATAAACCATGTTCACAGATTGGTTTATGAAACTAGTTTATTGAACTGGTTTATCAACTGGTTTATTGATAAACCAGGTAGGTGCCGTTTGGTAGTCAGGATTAAGGCCAGATAGGATTAATAAGTTGAGTTGCGATGTTTGGCACTTGCAATAAGTGGGTTTCGGGACTAATAGCATCGGAGTTATCCAGGATAAAGTCATTATCCCTCACTATTATTAATACCAAGGGGAGGGTGGTATTATTAAAACGCCTCACTAAAAACAATTGGGATTAACATTTATAATCTCAAAACTACCCCTGATATACAAGTAAGAATTAATAGCGAGGGTACTAATAGTACTGAGATTAATAATACTGCTTATCATTGTCCGATTACCAAACAAACCCGTAGGCTTTATGTTATAATTTGGTTTGAAGAATCAAAAATGGGTTTTCTTTTGAAAATGCACATGGTTTATCAGCTGGTTTATTGATAAACCATGTTCACATATTGGTTTATGAAACTGGTTTAAGAAACTGGTTTATTGAACTGGTTTATTGATAAACCAGGTAGGTTTTATGTTATAATTTGGTTTGAAGTGTCAAAAATGGTTTTTCTTTTGAAAATGCACATGGTTTATCAGCTGGTTTATTGAAAAACCATTAATAAACCATAGTCCACGCAGACAGTTTAAGAACCGGTTTATTGAGCAACGGTTTATCAATGGTTTATTGATAAACCATTGATAAACAAGGCATGTTTATGTTATAATTTGGTTTGAAGTGTCAAAATGGTTTTTCTTTGAAAATGCACATGGTTTATCGGTGGTTTATTGATAAACCATTGATAAACCATGTTCACGCATTGGTTTATGAAATCGAAAGTTTAAGAAATCGGTTATCAACTGGTTTATTGATAAACCATTGATAAATCAGAGGTTTTATGTTATAATTTGGTTTGAAGTGTCAAAATGGTTTTCCTTTGAAAATGCACATGGTTTATCACCGGTTTATTGATAAACCATTGTTCCGAGATTGCTTAATGAAACT
>CM028384.1:5777767-5818579 GCA_013146195.2 Codonopsis lanceolata | reverse complement strand
ACCAAACCACCATTTTCATAACCTTTCTCTAGAACGCTTGTTTCAGTGACCATTCTTTCATCCCTTCATCCGTTTACTTTGGCCATCTTCTACCTATTTTTCTACACACCAGCTATAGTATCAAACCAAACAAATAAAAAAAGTATTAGACGTGTAGGAAATTTACAAAGAACATCTAAAGAAAAAATAAAATCTAGACTCTAGAGCACGAAATCTAGAAGCCAAACTATGATCAAGAGATTAAGATTAAGGGCTCGTTTGTCACGACCGGTGGCTTATAAGCTTGATAGTTTAGGCTGTTGATTGAATGACTTAAGTTTCGATTTAACGATAGACTATTTATTGCGAGATGGTGAAAAACGACTTAGGATCCGTTTGATTTAGCTAATTGATATGTGTTGATAACTTAGTACTCGTTTGTTGCACCTTATTTAGAGTGACTTTGGTTTTTGAAAAACCATATTTATAGTGTTTATTTCAGCTTATAAGCCAAAGTCAATAAGGTACACACCTTTATGCATTGAAAAGTCAAAACCAAAAAGCCAAAATTTTTTTTTTTTTTTTAAAAACATGAAAACAACTATTCATTAATAAATATTTGATTATCTCAATTTCATTCTTTTATGAAATATACATAAGAATATGAATACTATTTTTCAAGTTTTTTTAACAAATAATTATAACAACTCATAAGCAGCTTTTCAACAGCTGTAACAAACAATCTATCATACAATCATTCACAAGTTATTCAGCCACTAGCTTAAGCTATCAACCATAAGTCATAAGTACCACTACAACAAATTATATCTTTCGAGGCTCTTAAAGTGCCTCGATAGGTACCCTATTGAGGCCTTTTGAACCTAGGGCACTTAGTCCAAGTGTCTTGTTTTGAAGCCCCAATAGACTATTAAGGCTTTTTCAAGTGCTTTAACATGATAACACTTTATGAGACCCATATAAGTGCCTCAATTTTTTTTTTTCCCGTGTCACTTACAAGTGCCCCGTAAGACTATTTAAAATATTGAAAGTTAGCTATTATGACTCTTTCAAGTGTCCCAATAGAAAATTCTAACTATTTTAACTACCTTAAAATGCCTCAGTAAGACTATTGAAACAACTCTTGCAAGTGTCTCAATAGCTAATCTATGGAGCTGTCCTATGGTTTGCTATTAAGGCACTTCAAAACGCCTCAATATCTAATCTATGAATTTACTATTAGGACACTTCAAAAAGCCATATGTAGTAATATTAAGGCAATCAAAAAATCCCTCCAAATGGCAATTACATCTTGCTATATATATTGTAGTATTATCTATAAACAACATATGAAAAAAATAGTAGAAGATACAATAACAAACACACATAATCATCAAAAAGCTATCATAAAATTAAGCACCAAACATTTTGGTTACATTGTCCGAGTCAAGTCTTTCAATAATTTAAGCATATTAAACTAAAACTAACCATGCATAGTCATTGTATCACACAAGTAAAAATATTGAAAAACACTAATAAACCATAGTCATTCATCCTAACTAATCTATGAAATTCCCTATACTTGTATTTTGAGGATGCAACTAGCTTGAGTCAAAATTCAACGGTGTTACACAAAATATATAAATTCAAATTAGTAGAAATAAAAAAATGACATAAATATGAATACTATACCGATTAATGTACTTAAATAATACAAGCATACCAATGATAAAGGCCAAGCTATTGGTGCTCCAATCGCATCTCCAATTGTTGTAAAAAATCCATATGGCCTAATTAACTCTTCATTCCATTCCACAGGAACTTGAATGGATACTTCACACCAATTACGACCTAAATCAGCACCTCCAACTTGTGTTTTTGGATCGATACTAGAGATGATTCCTTTAGCAACAACATGGCTTGAATTTACTATACTCTTGAGAGATAGTATTGCACCAGCCTAAAGCATAAATATAATAACTCCCAATCAAAAGAATATTAACAAACAAACCTACTCCCAGAAGTATTACTATAATTCTAATCCTAGTCCTAATAATTTTTGGAGAGAAGGCATAGCCTATAAATATAAATGCAGGTACTACCTCAATGTTATTCAGAGTTGATTTATTGAATTGAGATAGTGCTTTGAGCAAGTTGTGTAATCTTCTTATTCTTTCTCTGTGTTCTTTATTCTTCTAGTTCTAACTCTCAAAATTCTTATAGTTTCCTCCACCAAGTTGGTAACTGGTTACAAACTAATCACAAAAGAGAACTCCAATATTTTGATTTCAGATGCTTCAGAGGTCATCTCTAAAGAAGATGCACCCAACAAATTCAACTCAATGATTGGCAGATTCTGAGGGAACCTCAAAATTTGCTCATATTCCATCAAAAGCAGAAAATTATTGCTTGAGCCAGCAATCTCATTTTCCTTTAGGCAACAACACATGACAACTAATTTATGATCAAGAATCAAAACAAAAACAATCTCCAGAATTGATCATAAACGAATCTTTACTAACCTCACCACGATGCTTTTGTAACCACGATGGTAGCTTGAATTCTTAAAAAGATTGGCCACAACTCTGAGGATTGTCAAAAGATTTGCAGTGGGAGTTGACATGACCTTTCGAATCAACTCCAAGAGTATATCCGTAGAGACATGAGAAATACGCGAAGAATGTTGAAGTAAATCAAAAGTAACAGAGAAAAAAAAACCCGAAAAAGTAGTATGTACTAAAAAGTTTGAAGAGCATGTTTACAGTCTGCATAGCAACTCGAATAATTAAGGGATCAATTTAGAAAAACTGGACTAGTCAATATCTTGTTAAAGATTACAAACCCATTGCACATGTATAGCATGACCTGTTTGGTACTATTTTTCAATTCGATCCATCTTTTTCGTAACATTTTTTCGTAGAAGCAAGCACATCGCCAGACGCTTAATTTAGGTTTACTGCACAATTTTACAAATATTAAACGAACATAAATAGATGACACAAATGACAAAGACCTTAATAACATAGCGCCTTATCGATGATAAGCTCGGATCATACGTAGATTTGAAATCCATAGCTTGGTAAAAGAAGAACTACGAACCATTATTATCATTCACATGCTTGAGAAGTATACTAGCCCCATCCGATGCAGATGATCATCCTCTATAAATCAATAACCGCAAAACCCCGCATTTGATAATTAGTTGCCCGTAACTCGCATTGTGGCGAAACATAAAAGAGAAACAATCCACCAAATGGGCAATGGAAAGACAAGAAAATGTAGGTTAAACACCAAATCACAAGTAGCAAGAGCAAAGAAATACGAGAAGGCCCTTGACGCTGTTCTCGAAGAGGTAATGCTCAAAAGAAAGACTCAAAACCGAAGATAAAACATTAATTTCGTCAAATTTATAAACCCCGAAGTAACCTTAATCCTACACTTTCGAAATACTCACCAACTTGTCCCTCAGCCGAGTCTTGTAAGGTCAGTAACTCCCGTTAGTGTTACGCTAATAGCTTAATATGCTATACGCAGAGAAAGAAGTGAGAACTAACGAAGAGGGAGAAGTCGAAAATCAAAAAGAAGAGAAGGATTCGGGAAAGAGAGAGAGACAAAGAGACAGAGAGACAGAGAGAGGTCGCCGGGTCCGGATCGCCGAGTCGCGGACGTTGTCCGATCGTCTCTCTCATCACCAAGTCGGGAACCAAGTCGGGGAAAGAGAGAGGCCGCACGCACTTGTTACTTGAAACTTTCAACTTTTAAGAATTGGGTTTTTCTCGAAAAGGTATGTCGCTCTCTCACTCTCTCGGTCTCTATTTAATTCTTGTTTCTCTTATCCATAAAAAATTGTTCGCTTGAATGTTTGATGTCCAAAATTAGGGCTTTTTCATTTGGTTTGTTGAAATTGAAAACTTGGAATTAATTTAATTCTTGCCTTGTTGGGTACTTGGGCTTGTCACTTTCTTGAATTTTGAGTTCTTGATGTTATATTCAAAATTAGGGATTTTTTGACTTACAGATTTACTTTGGTACAAATTGTGAATTTGTGATGTTGGGGTTTGGAAATTTGTTGTTTGGAGATTTGTTTGGTTTAATGGTTTTTGAGCAATTGTTACATGTTACTTGTTTAGTACTTTAGTTGTTTAAATAGTAATGGGTAGTTCTCAGGTGATTAAACATTATAAAAATGTGTATAGGACAATGGTGATTTCTATGGGTTTTATCAAATAGTTATAATTGTGAATCCACTTAAAAAATTCCTGGATTCGCCACTATCGTTGCATAACTGTCGCAAAGCGAAGATCGGGAGGAAATGTCAACCATTTCACTTCAACTTTCTTTGATTGAATTGATTTTCATTTATATTAGAACCATGTGTTTTCCAACATGGCTATCTGCACCATTCTCACGAGTAAAGAATAAATCAGAAGATAACATTTAGCCAATTTGGTGGCATGCGACAAGAATACCATGATGTTTCAATATAACTTGACTTCAAGATCCTTCCCATTCCACATTTAGATACTTTGCAAAGCAAACATTACAAATCCATATCTATACAAAGACTCTAATAGAGGCTTGTAGTAGTGTCAAAGTAACATCACCGAAAGGAGAAAAAGAAAAGCATAGAAACAATTCAAAGTGTCTTAGAGGTTTAGATTCAAATATTGTGTATCGTTATTCTTTGCACGCATACATTTCGTGCTTGAAAAGGCCACAAAATGGATTGACAAATGCCAACTTATTATCCATTAGAAACAATAAAACAAAAATCGACGAGAAAGTAATGATAAAGGAACCATGAAACAAATTAATTAACAAACCGTGCATGCTTACCGGAAACATCATAGAAAGCGGCCATTGTTTTATCAATTTCACCAACAAAGCAATGTCCACATCCGAAAATGTCTCGCTATGGTAATATGATGTATCCTTTAAAATTTTAGCAATCACACCCAATCTTGCAAGATCAACTTCGGCCATTGATAAGTTTGTTTTGTCCTTCACGACAAAAAGAGAAGATCATGAAGATTCAAGAAGAACTACCTAATGAAACAAAAAGCTCTCAATCTAATAAAGCAAATCTCAAGAATAAAAGGAGAAAGTTAAAAACCTCAAAGAGGAAGATAATCAATGAAGGGATGAACCCATTAACAACTAAACATGTAATAAAGTGAAAAACTCTACTAAAAAAAAAAGATTAAAACAAAACCGAAATGAGGAAAGCATTGAAAGTAATATATACCTGGATCGAAAGCGTAGCATCGTTAAACTCGAAAGTTTTTTGAGGATCCTATCAAACCGAGCCGCATCAAAAACAAGCATTCCTTTCTCGGAAAGAAAATCAATCTCTACTGTAGGATTAACTTTGAACGAAGGCATCCAAAGTTTCAAAGAATGGCAAGTTACCACAACAGCATTATACGTATTAAATATTAATTACAAGTTACTGAATTCCCATTCAGCTTACCAAATGACAACAAATCAGCATTTGTCCCAATCAAGACATCTAAAGATTCATGTTCATAAGAATCTAACAAAATTGGAATATCACGCACACTACCTTCTAGTGTACAAAGGACATGTCACTGCTTTGATGTTTTTAGTATATAATATCTTATTTATCAAAAAACAAAAACAAAAAAATAATAATTCAAGATTGACCATGCAACTCAGTATCTCTTACGGCAGGATAAATCAATACATTTGTAGAGCAAACCTTTAAAAGGTTTGGACCCCAAAAATAGAAACACAATATTCTCTTTTTTTCTCATGTGAGTAATAGATCATGATCATTGTGGCAGAAATACATATAATGGCAGGATTGCCACACTTTCATATCATTATGGCTAGTGTAGGTTTCTTTGCATAAACTCCCAAGCTAGGAAAAGATCTTAATAATCAAGACTGGGAACTTAAAATTTTCTCTGATCGTGTACCCATGTCTAGCAACAAAAGCACTGAGCTGGACAGCGGCTATCTCGGTAGCAAGAAGCAATTCTTGTATATAATAACATCATGTACAGGAAAGATCAAATGTTCAATATAGTCATACTGGATACTAGGGGTGAGTAGAAGTTTTTCGGAACCGGACCAGACCAATGGAATCGA
The DNA here is from genome assembly GCA_013146195.2 of Codonopsis lanceolata. NCBI lineage: Eukaryota > Viridiplantae > Streptophyta > Magnoliopsida > Asterales > Campanulaceae > Codonopsis > Codonopsis lanceolata. The sequence continues at coordinate 5,812,492 of CM028384.1, read as the reverse complement.
ACCAGACCAGTCAAAAATGGACCGGACCAATACTTTGGATTGGTCCTGGATCTGAATTTTTACAGAACCGTTGAATTCCCAATAATGACTGGAGTATTGAATAGAAAATTACATAGAACGCTAAGAGCTTGCTGATGGTTGACGAATATGATGTTAAAAAATGCTTAGAAGAGAATGCACAAAAAATAAAATGGAATAAGGCAAAGAACAGAATGGTGCTTCTCTAAGCTGTATGACATAAATGATGTCAGTAAAAGTGCTACTACTGAGTTCAAAATAACAATAAATGGTCAGCTGTATAGTTTGAATATTTTCAGTCAATGATACAACAAAACGGGCTACTAGTGGTTCCACATAACTGACTGAACAAAAGAAGCAATTTTGGTATTTGGTACCACATTGTTGGTGTGCTTACTAAAGAAAACCGAAGTATCACATCCTTTGTACACTAGAAGTATACTAAAAAAATGATAAGAATTATATATACCAAAGGCGTCAAAACATGTGATGCATCCTTTGTATACTAGAAGTATACTCAAAAAAATAAACTAGTAGATAGAGAAACTATTAGCAAACTCTCCAAAAAAAAAATCTATCCTAGGTAACTATGGCATACTGTATTCAGATTGGCTTGTACTAAGAAAGTCAGTCACTAAGTAAAGGTTTCTTTTGTTTATCCAAGGCCAAAAGTTGATGATGATGGGAAATGCGGATGAGATTGTGAAGGCCCCAAAGAAGGGCCCAGTCTTTATGGAAGACCTCCCTGAAGAAGAACAAGTGGTTCTTGTGGTGCTTCTTTATTATGGGATTCCTACGAATTTAAAACCCCATGGAAAGCTGAATGGAAGGTGATTAAGGTGGACATAGGGGCTGGCCTAAAGGAACAGTTTGCTGGAAGGATTGACAAACGGTTTGGGACTGTTTTGATCCAAAGAAGATGGCCTACTATCAACATTGGTGAGAGGCTTGAGGTTTCAGACCACAACAATTTTACCCGTCCCAAGGCGTGTTTCACTTTGACACAAGTTTTGTGTAAGGAAAGACTGAACTATTGCAAACTTTACGTTAGATGAGTGAAGTCTAACCGGTAAATCCGTTTCTATCTTTTAATTTTATTTCAGTTTCGTGGCAGTTTAGTATCTCCAATAGGTGTGGGCTGTTTGCAAGTTCCTGAACTTGCGGCCAAGGGAAGCTAGGGCAGATTGGCTTGTTCTAAGGAGGAATTTTTGGGCAGCATAAGCATAAAAAACGTGGGCTGTCTTGGGGCAGAATAGGCGTGATTTCTGCAAGTGTTTTGGGACAGCTTATGTGCGTGTTGGTTTCGGAATTGGGGAGACAGCTTGGGTAGTCCAAACGCACTTGAGTTGTGCAGATTATTCCTTGTATTAATTCTATAAAAAAGGATAGATTTTTGGGCTGTTATTGAGGGTTTTTAGAAGGACTTTTGGAGCAGTTTTGTGGCTATTTTGGGACTGTTGGTTCAGCCATAGGGCTGCCCAAAAAAGTTGGAACAGATTTGTTAATTCAAGCTTCTGCGTACGAATCAAGTTCCAATCTCATTTATTTCACTTGCCAAATAGCAGTCAGGCTTGCTCAAAACTTTCCTGAAGTTGCGGCCAAGGGAAGCTAGGGCAGATTGGCTTGTTCTATAGAGGAAGTTTTGGGCAGCATAAGCATAAAAAACATGGGTTGTCTTGGGGCAGAATAGGCGTGATTTCTGCAAGTGTTTTGGGACAGCTTATGTGCGTGTTGGTTTCTGGAATTGGGAGACAGCTTGGGTAGTCCAAAACGCACTTGAGTTGGGCAGATTATTCCTTGTATTAATTCTATAAACAAGGATAGATTTTTGGGCTGTTATTGAGGGTTTTTAGAAGGACTTTTGGAGCAGTTTTGTGGCTGTTTTGGGACTGTTTTGGGACTGTTGGTTCAGCCATCGACCTGCCCAAAAAAGTTGGAACAGATTTGTTAATTCAAGATTCCGCGTACGCATCAAGTTCCAATCTCATTTATTTCACTTGCCAAATAGCATTCAGACCTGCTCAAAACTTTCCTGAAGTTGCGGCCAAGGGAAGCTAGGGCAGATTGGCTTGTTCTATGGAGGAAGTTTTGGGCAGCATAAGCATAAAAAACGTGTCTTGGGGCAGAATAGGCGTGATTTCTGCAAGTGTTTTGGGACAGCTATGTGCGTGTTGGTTTCGGAATTGGGAGACAGCTTGGGTGGTCCAAAATGCACTTGAGTTGGGCAGATTATTCCTTGTATTAATTCTATAAACAAGGATAGATTTTTGGGCTGTTATTGAGGGTTTTTAGAAGGACTTTTGGAGCAGTTTTGTGGTTGTTTTGGGGCTGTTTTGGGACTGTTGGTTCAGCCATAGGGCTGCCCAAAAAAGCTGGAACAGATTTGTTAATTCAAGCTTCGCACGCATCAAGTTCCAATCTCATTTATTTCACACAAGCAGTCGCTCAAAACTTTCCCGAAGTTGCGGCCAAGGGAAGCTAGGGCGATTGGCTTGTTCTAAGGAGGAAGTTTTGGGCAGCATAAGCATAAAAAACGTGGGCATCTTGAGGCGAATAGGCGTGATTTGCAAGTGTTTTGGGACAGCTTATGTGCGTGTTGGTTTCGGAATTAGGATAGATACAGCTTGGGTAGTCCAAAACACACTTGAGTTGGGCGGATTATTCCTTGTATTAATTCTATAAACAAGGATAGATTTTTGGGCTGTTATTGAGGGTTTTAGAAGGACTTTTGGAGCAGTTTTGTGGCGTTTTGGGTTTGTTTGGGACTGTTGGTTCAGCCATAGGGCTGCCCAAAAAAGCTGGAAGAGATTTGTTAATTCAAGATTCCGCGTACGCATCAAGTTCCAATCTCATTTATTTCACCCCGCCAAATAACACTCAAAACTTTCTGAAGTTGCGGCCAAGGGAAGCTAGGCGGATTGGCTTGTTCTAAGGAGGAAGTTTTGGGCAGCATAAGCATAAAAAACGTGGGGCGAATAGGCGTGATTTCGCAAGTGTTTTGGGACAGCTTATGTGCGTGTTGGTTTCGGAATTGGGAGACAGCTTGGGTAGTCCAAAACGTGCATTTGAGTTGGGTAGATTATTCCTTGTATTAATTCTATAAACAAGGATAGATTTTTGGGGTTATTGAGGGTTTTTAGAAGGACTTTTGGGCTGTTTTGGGTGTTTGGGATCGTTGGTTCAGCCATAAGGCTGCCCAAAAAAGCTGGAACAGATTTGTTAATTCAATCTTCCACGTACGCATCAAGTTCCAATCTCATTTATTTCACTTGCCAAATAGCGGTCGGGCTCGCTCAAAACTTTCTGAAGTTGCGGCTAAGGGAAGCTAGAGGCGGATTGGCTTGTTCTAAGGAGGAAGTTTTGGGCAGCATAAGCATAAAAAACGGGTCTTGGGGCGAATAGGCGTGATTTTTGCAAGTGTTGGACGCTTATGTGCGTGTTGGTTTACGGAATTGGAAGACAGCTTGGGTAGTCCAAAACGCACTTGAGTTGGGCAGATTATTCCTTGTATTAATTCTATAAACAAGGATAGATTTTTGGGCTGTTATTGAGGGTTTTAGAAGGACTTTTGAGCAGTTTGTTCTTTGTGTTTTGGGGCTGTTTGTTGGTTCAGCCATAGGGCTGCCCAAAAAAGCTGGAACAAATTTGTTAATTCAAGCTTCCGGATACGCATCAAGTTCCAATCTCATTTATTTCAACGCCAAATAGCAGTCAGGCCTGCTCAAAACCGTCGGTTACATTCACAGAGAGATTGCGATCGATATACCTTTACTATTTTCTTTCTATTAGTCGAGGTCTTATGTTACTACAGGAATACAGGAAGATCAGTTTTAGGTTGCTTGCAGATGTTTGCATGCTCTCCAGATGTGGTGGCCATGCTACTTGAGGCCCCTTGTTCAACATCGTTTGCCATCTTCAAAAAGTAACTATGCCATCGAGTGTCAATAGTCAATTCAGGGTGAAAAGCAATTGCAAGTAAGTTCCCTTGCTTAACAGCCACAATCACTTTCTTTTCAGATCCAGCATTCTCATGTTTGCAATTAGGAGCTGAATTATCATCAGTAGTTTTTTCTGATACAGATATATCAGCTAGCACATCAACTTCAGGTCCTACTTCAAGTATAGCAGGTGCTCTGATAAAAACGCCACGAAAGGTTGGAGGACCTCCTTCCTTGCTCGCAATCTTTGGGCGAAAGCTACGCCTTAAAGCTTTGAATTGAATCATTGCGCCAAAGAAGTTGTGATGGACCGTACAATCAAGTCCACCAATCGGCTCTGCCGCTTTGTTTTTTGCCCAGTTGCTCTGTCTTCCAAGAAGATAAGACCAGCACACGTCCCCCAAACTGGCTTCCCCAATTTGACAAACTCCCGTAAAGCAGGAAACGATTGTGAAATTCGACGAGCTTGGCCATGGTGGTGCTCTCGCCACCGAGGATGATGAGAGAGTTAACATTTTGCAGCTATTCTGGCCTCTGTATCTCAACCCCCTTCACCCCTAGCCTTCTCAGCGCGGCAATGTGTTTGTTGAAGGAGCCCTGTAAAGCTAGAACGCCGACTGCCATTTTCCTCCAATTGAATGAAAGATTCCCTCAAAAAGAAATTCTCGTAGAAAAGGGGGAATTGAGAGTGTCGTTTGGGTTTTAAATATTTTTCGACTAGCTATGAAAAGTAAGATACAGGGACATTGCTTTGTATCTATACTGTTGCACTTCAATGACATTTTCATCAACTTTTTGTGATTCAATGCAACTTGTCTCACTCAGTTAACATAGTTTAGTGACTGTCAGGGACACTTGTTTATATTACCATACCTTACTTGTCAAAACAAAAAAAATTACGTAACAACATCATCTGAACCAAACAAGCAGACCATTCGTGTCAACTAGTAGGCAACTCTCTTCGAAAAGGAAGGTTGGAAAGGGTATTCACACTATTGAAACAACAATATTACCAAGAGTAAAAGATATTCTTTTGCAGCCTATTTCAGAACAATACAGCATGAGATAAAATGCAATCAAATGAATAAAATCAAGGAACCAATAAATTACTGAGCTGTGCAACTCATTCATTATCACATTAAAGAAAATGCTAGTTATATCTCTACTATCAGTAATCAATCAATCATGAAAATAGCAACCAAATGTACACAATCAATCAAGAAAATAACAACCAAATGTACAGATGATAATCTTGAGCCTCCTCCAGCTTGGCTTTCTTGTAGTTTATACTTAGCATTGCTCAAATGAAATTTTTATTAGATAAAAATTTCATTTGATCTTATATTACCTAGGTCACTAAGTTTGTTTCACCGCAATCTTTGAGTGGTGCATTGTATCATGCTTTGGAATTAAACACTAAAAGGCCCTAATTTTCGAATAGATCCTAATTTTCGAATTGATAAAGGAAAAAAATCAGATAGAGAGATGAAGAGAGAAACTTACAAGGGTAGCACCTCCAAAATCAAATCGCTGCAAAATCAAAGCAGGTTCGTGTTGTCCAACCAGTGAGCTCCGCTTTTGAAAAGGAAAAAAAAATTACATCAAAATCAAAACATCAATTTTTTTCGAATTGAAGAATAGAGATGAAGAGAGAAACTACAAAATTATAGATGGAGAGGTAGAGAGATGAAGAGAGGAACTTACATGGCTAGCACCTGCAAAATCAAAACCACAATTTTTGAACTGAAGAAGAAGAATGGAGAGAGAAACTAGAAAGGGGCAAGCGGCCTGGGAATTGGGGGAAAATAACCGGGAAAGGGGAAAAGTAAGAAGCCGGGAATGGGAGAAGGTTTGTGCGCCAAAGTAAAAAAATTCCCGCGTTTCTGAATTATTCGGGCGGCAGAAAAATTTGGGTTGCTTTATGAGGCTTTTTTAAAGTGCCTCAATACAATATTTAATTAAAGAACACTTAAAAAGGCCCTAATAGACCATTTTATGAGGCTTTTTAAAAACTAATGTAGTATTTAGTAAAATGACACTTTTAAAAACCCTTAAAGATAGCTTTATGAGGCATTTCAAAAAAAGTCTCTTACAAAGTGTCACAAGTGTTCATTTTTCTTGTAAAACAAATGAGCCCTTATTATTTATAACTGATGACTAATAACCAGTATTGTTTGATTTAACTTTTTGAAAGCGATGATTAGCTTTCATAAGTTAGTTATGAATATATTTGTTAAATAAGTTAAAATTATTTATTTAATATCGTAATTATATAATAAGAACGACTCGAAAATACTCCCCGATGAATACCACGGAGGCGCTATACCAGACATTAATACTTGGCTAAATACTTCCTTCGTTCCACTAGTAGATTCATGTTTAGCCTGCATAATTTGAATGTGAAGACCTCCATTCCAGCTGGATTCCACTATACCAAACAAGCCTTTACCACTACACACTCTGCAATTGGTAATGCATAAAAATGATAACTTCAAGGCAAAATTTCTCAAAGTTGTTAAAGGTCTTGTGCTTAAAAAAATGCGTACTCCCCTGGAAGAAAAAACTTGGGAATAATTATGGGTCGATATATTTTTATAAAATTGTAATCGTTTAATTATCTTTTTTTTAAATTGATAAAATGATTTTTAAAATTTTGTTTCAAAAATATCTCTTCCTCCGTCTCCTTCCCATTTCTGTGTAAAAGAGAAGTTTTATTTGGGATGCCTATCTTTCTATAGTTTAGAATTATGATGATGTCGTAAGCTCTCTCTGCCACATCAAGGCTTCCTACACGAAATAAATCTAAAAAGCGGTTGAAGAAGATGACAGACCCAACAAACTCAGTTGCGATTCAAGTGTCAGAATTAACAATTTAAGTGTCGATAGTTGCGATATAGACATCAAATAATAAATCCAGTTATAATTCAAGTATCAACGTTGACAATTTAGGCATTGTCAATATTTGATAATAAAAGGCAAAATCACACCTCTGGGCCACTGTACTTTACAAAAGGTTGCAATTAGGCCACTGAGACTTCAAAATTTTCGGGATGGCCACTGTACTAGACTTATCTTGCACGTTGATCCCTTTTTTGGATGGACGTTAAGTTTGGTTAAATGCCTATTTTGCCCATGCCTTCATCTTCATCACTGTCATCTTCATCCTCTTCATCTTCATCCTCATCTTATCTTTATCTTCATCCCTCTTCATCTTCATCCTCTCAGCCATAGCAACATCCCAATCTGAATCCGGATCTTCATCTTCATCCCAATCGACCTTTCTCTCTATTCTTTGAACTGTAAATCCGGATTTTCATAGCAACCCAGATCTCGATTTTCATAGCTAACTGTAACAGATCTGGGTTTGTTACAATCACCACCAACAAAATCCCAATGCCCGACCGTCAAGGTGTTCCTCACCACCTCCTCGGCGAGTTTGATCCCTCTGACCCCCACCATGTCACCCCCTCTGATTTCAGGAGTATCGCGGCCTTCAGAATTTCCGACATTATATCTCGCCGAAAGCTACCTTTGATCGTCGGCGGTTCCAGCTCATTGATTCACGCCTCCTCCCAAAAGCAGTTCGACCGGACTCGATGTCTTTGATGGCTGGACCCGATAACCACCGAGCCCGTTACAACCTGTTGTTTCTTGTGGTTGGACATATCCTTACTGCATCTTGAATCGGTATTTATCAACAAGAGTCGACGAGATCTTTGGACCTCGAAATGTTCGAGGAGTTATCGAGTTCTTCGACTCGCGAGTTCGATTCGATTGAGCGGGTTGGGGAAGGCAATCTGAGTGCCCGTCGAAAGATATGAAACTCCTCAGTGGGCCAGGGTGGGACCTACGTAAAATAGATGCCATGGAGGCATTCAGGGCAGCGATGATGACAATGCCGTCGTCGGATTCCAGAGGTGACAGCGAAGATGAAGAGGGATGAAGATGAAGACAGGGGCAAAATAGGCATTTATCCTAACTTAACGTCCATCCAAAAAAGGGATTAACGTGCAAGATAAGTCTAGTACAGTGGCCATCCCGAAAATTTTGAAGTCTCAGTGGCCTAATTGCAACCTTTTGTAAAGTACAGTGGCCCAGAGGTGTGTTTTGCCATAATAAAATATTGACAAAAGACACCAAATTTAGTCAATATTTATGTCTCGAAGAAATGAAGAGAGAGAATATATGTGGGATAATGACATCAAGCAATTTGGAGATCCTATCGAATTTGGTGGGGGCACCATGCAGGAGGGAGCGGCTCCTGGGCTTGGGGCGTGGCTCCGATAGGTCTTTTTGAGAATTGATGAATGACGCTCAAAAAATTTTAAACGACGTTCAAAAAAAATTGAACGACACCTAAAAATTTATCAGTACTAAAAATATCGTTTTGATCGACGCCCCAAATTTTTGAATAACGCCCAAATTTTTTAGCGACGATTAATTTATTTACCGACACCCCAAAATTTTTGTGCGACCCCCAAATCGACGCCCAAAATTTTTTACTGACGCCCCTAAATTTTTGACCGAAACCCAAATTGGGACAGTGGCTTTGTGTGCGTGGCTTTCCTTCATTAAAGGTATTTTTGTCGTTTTCCCCCCAAAAGTGTACTGTAGCGGTTTAAAAAAATAATTGTGGACTTTTGCGGTTATAATTTCACCGGATGGTACCGGCCCGGTTATCACCCAAAAACTTGAGACTAGGCTTGACAATTTCAATCCGGAACCCGTTAACTCACCTGACTCGACCTAACAAATATCTGACCCAACCCAACCCGTTAATATTTTTGGAGTCGAGACGGGTAACCCATTTCAACCCAAAATTATTAACTTATCGGGTCGAATCCGTTACCTATTTTGACTCGCTAGTTTTTACTCTTTAATTGTGTAGATTTTTGGGAGAAAATAGGGCTAACCCGTTACCCGTCACAACCCGACCCAATTCAACCCAACTCATTACAACTCATTTAATATTCGAGTTCCAATTAGTTTAGACACGTTTCGAACCATTACCCATCCTAACCTGACCCAACTCACCCAATTCTCAGCCCTACTTGAGACATTAACAATTCCAATTTCTGATAAGCCAAACAACATTAAACCTAAGACCCACCAAGTACTATATATATTAATAGTAATGGTGTTTCAAGGAGATTAAATAACTTGAAGATCAAATTAGATTATCAGGTTCAAGCCCGTGCCCAATATGGGGAGTTGAATTCAAAATTGAAGAGATTCCTCAATGCAGCCACATTAGAAAGTTTCAGCATTCAGAAGTAATAACTAGATTAATGTTTAACGACCATTATATGTAATTTTGCTCTTTTGTAGTTAGTTATTTCTAGGTCGTTATTTTGGTTTCCTTTTCCTGTTTTGTTTTTATCTTTTAAGTATGTATAGATAGCGATGCAAGGCTTCAGTTCGTAATACACAAATATGTCCATAATACACAAATATACATAAATCAATAAAAGGTATTCTGTTATCAGCTTTTCATGGTAACAAAGCCAAGATCCTTGGTTCTAGATAATCATTCCTCTTCTTTCATTGTTGTCTTCCTTCTGCGATGACTGAAGAAACATCTATCCCTAAAATGAATCTCCCTGATTCAATGAACAAAATTGCAACCCTGAAGATCAGGATTGACTCCAATATATGCATCCCCTCTAGCTCCACAACAACGACTACCCTGGTATTGCCCTCATTGCAATAAAGCTAATTGTAGCGACAATTACAACTTTTGGAAGTGATCACTCAAGATTGCCTTATTGGCCAAAAACAAACTCGGGGATCATAGATGGAAGCTTTCCTGTCCCTGAGAAAGAAGATCCCCCATTTCCTTTATAGGCAAGGGCCAACGACATGGTGATTTCTTGGGTTTTTAATGTTGTCACTAAAATAAGCAACAACCTTTATGTGGTTAATGCCAACTCTGTATGGAAGGAATTGAGGGAAAGATTTGACAACATAGACGGGCATAAGGTTTTTCAATTGGAGAAGGATCTTCGCAAGCTTGAACAAGGCGCAGGAGGTGCAGGTTCTATTACCTCAAAATGAAGGTATTGGGATGAGAGTTCTCCTCATTGATTCAAGAGCCACATATCACACATGTATATCCTTGACCATTATACATGATGTTAAAAGTCTTGATTATTCTGTCACACTCTCCTTGCATGCATAATGGTGTCAATGTCAGTGTCACCCATATTGGAAAAGTCTATATCAACCATTATTTGACATTAGGAGAGGTGTTTTACATACCTATATTCTAATACAACCTCTTCTCCATCTTTAAACTTACCATGCAAATCAACTGCCATACTCATATCATTGGAGCACAGTGTATTTTCGTGATGGTCGAGCAAGAAATGTATATGGTATAGCTAGAGTACAGAACGGATTTCCTACTCCAAGAAGACTAGGACCATAGCTATTGGTGAATTATGTGAAGGAATTTATCTTCTCAAAGTATAACTTATCTCCATCAATTCTCATGTCTCCTCCAATGCTTCAAGAAACAAAGACATTATTTGTTGGCACCACAAACTAGGCCACAATTCCTTAAGTACTATTAGGAAAATTGTTCCTTTATCTTCTCTTTGTAATCATGAAAACCTTTGTATTGAATCTATTGACATGTGTGATATTATGCCCTTTAGCCAAGCAACACAAGATACCTTTCAATCTTAGTAGTATTAAAAGCAATGGTTGTTTTGATCTTATTCACTGTGATCTATGGGAGTCATATAGGAAAATCACTATGAATGGTTGCAAATATTTCTTGACCATTGTTGATGATTATTCCAAAGGTGTGTGGACCTTTTTAATATCCACTAAACCTCATTTGCTTACTTTCTTAAAGCAATTTAATGTCTATGTTCAAAATCACTTCAAAACCATCATTAAGTTGTGCACGACAGATGAGGGAACTGAGTTCTATAACTCATAAGTTATACCTTACCTTACAAATTTAGGCATTGCACATCAAAGTTCTTGTGTTGAGACACCCCAACAGAATGGAGTTATGGAGAGGAAACACCAACATCTCCCGGAGATGGCTAGAGCTATAAGGTTTCATTTTGGACTTCTCATACAGTTCTAGGGTTATTGCCTTTTGGCTGCCACCCATATCATAAACAGGATACCTAATGCATCAACCAAATTTAAATCTCCTCACGAACTCCTTTTTAAAACCACACCTACATATAATCATTTAAGAACTATTGGTTGTTTGTGATTTGCTTATATCCACTCCACAGACAAATTTTCCCCCAGAGTGGCAGAACCATTAGAAATATCCACCTTGGTTATCTTACATGCCAAAAGGGATATGTCTTATATAATCTTGAAACCAAGAAGGTCTTCATCATCAGGCATGTTGTATTTCATGAATTCATTTTCCCTTTCATCAAAACAAAATCTACTCCCCCTGGAAGACACTCAGCTGACATAAACCCCTCACACGATGATTCTCCCACCATAAACACTCAACATGATTCCAGTGCTCAAGAAGAAATTGAACTTGCCCTAAACACACAAGATGCACCTGCCAATAACATTCCTACTTTACAGATTCCCAGAGTATTCAGCAGAACCAAATACCCTTCTGTTAAATTAAAAGATTATGTGGCTTCTTCCATCTTTGCCAAACAAACTAATCCACCTTATTCTCATCACATATAACAGCCATAATCTTACAATGAGGCCATAAAAAACATAGAATGGGTAGAGGCTATGAATCAAGGAATCCTTGCTCTTGAAGACAATGACACCTGGGACATTGTAGATCTACCTCAAGGAAAGAAGGCCATTGGCTGTAAATGGGTCTACAAGGTCAATCAAAACTCAGATAGTAGTGTGGAAAGACTCAAAGCAAGACTAGTTGCTCAAGGATATAACCAAATAGGAGGAATTGACTATTCAGAAACATTTGTCCCTATAGCCAAAATGGTCACTGTCAGAAATATTCTTGCTATTGCTGCTGTCCAAAAATGGGAAGTAAACCAATTAGATATAAATAAAGTTTTCCAACATGGAGATTTGGAAAAAGAAATGTATATGAACTTTCCTCTAGGATACAGACCTCTAAAGAATCCCAAAAGAGTTTGCAAGTTAAAGAAATCATTATATGGATTGAAACAAGCATCAAGACAATGGTTATCCAAACTAACTGAGGTCCTATTGAATCATGACCACACTTAATTTCTGGCAGACTACTTTCCTTTTACTAATAATGAAAGGTCTAAATTCACAAATGTGTTGGTTTATGTGGATGACATTCTAGTTAGGGCTGTCAAATAGGTCAAAAGCCCACAGGCATACCCGCTCCGCCACCCATTAGGAGCGGGTTGGGCTGATGTATTAGATATCCGTTTGAAAAACAGGCTTTTCGGGCTTTACCCGTGTGGGCTACGGGCTTTGCGAGGCGGGACAGGGCGGGCTGCCCGCACTTTCTTACATTTCTTTAAAAAATTAAAAACATTTACATTACATTACATAGTAAAGTAGCACAGCCCAACTGCCAAGGCCCAAGGCCCATTCCATTTCCATCATTTAGTTAGGACTATTAGTATTTAGGAAATAGGAATCACCGAATCACTCAAAATTCAAAAAGTCAAAAATTGAAAACCTCTCAGTCTCTCACACCCAGACATTCTCTCTGTCACACTCATGGGCACGGCTCACGCACAGGCAAGGGCGCAAGGCACAGCACGTCGCGACGCACACGACTTCTGACTTTCTTCTTTCGATGATTGTGCCACCTCGTCAGCGACATGGCAGTGGCTCCTCCGGCTCTGGTAGATCTGGATCTTGGTCTCGCTTTCTCTTTCTCTCTCTCCCATCCGGCTCTACGCGTACGTCGTGTCTCTCTTTCTCTCTCGCTCCCCGTCTCTAAAATCTGACCATCCTGCTTCAGATCCAGCACGACAACACCGTCTCTCTGTTCTCTGCCTCTCCCACGTTCGCGGCTTCCCCTAATCGCCCCCATTTTTGTTTAGTTTGTTTGATCTCCATTTCTATTTTACTTGATCTCCATTTGTGTTTTGTTTAAGCTCTGTAATCTGTTGTTGGTTTATTGATATATAATGATTAATTAGTATATAATTGATAATAAATAAACAAACAAATAAATTCATTTTTTGCGGGCTTTCCCGTTTTGCCTGCGACCCTACGCCGGGCGGATTGGGCCTAGGGATTCAAGGACCATCAAGTTTGCGGGTTTTCCCGCCCCGGCCCTTACAACTGCGGGCTTTCCCGGCCCGCGGGCAAACTCGCCATGTTTACCCATTTTGACAGCTTTAATTCTAGTGGCAGGAAATGATAAGGAGTCCATTAATTTTCTTAAACAACTCCTACATGAGACATTCAACATAAAAAAAACCTAGGGCCCATCAAGTATATTAATTACCTTGGCATTGAGGTAATAAGATCTAGATGGTTTTCAATTGAACCAAAGGAAGTATGCATTGGAACTGGTGGAAGATGCACATGTATCTTATGGACACAAAATCCCTAACTATTCCCTATGACCCCAATGGAAAATCTTGCTCGATGAAAGTACCCTTCTGGATAATCCTTTAAACTATAGATAGTTGGTTGGGAAATTGATATACCTAACAGTCACAAGGCCTCATTTAGCCTTTGCAGCACAATGTTTAAGTTAGTTTATTCAAGCTCCTAGGCACACTCATTTGAAAGCTCTTCACAGGATCCTGATGTATGTCAAGGCTTCACCAGAACAAGGGATTTATTTGCCTTCTGCCAATCAACTTCGCCTACAAGCTTTCTATGACAGTGATTGGGCTGGTAGCCCTAATGATAGAAAGTCCATCACAAGTTTTTGTATGATGTTGGGAAAGTCTTTTATATCCTAGCATTCCAGGAAGCAATCTGTTGTTTCAAGTACAGGGCTTTAACCACAGCTAGTTGTGAAGTTACATGGCTTCGTAGCCTATTGAAGGATCTACAAGTAGAGTTACCAACATCTATTCCAATGCATTGTGATAGTTCTTCAGCCACAGCAGTAGTCAACAATCATGTTTATCACACCACGACCAAGCGTATAGATTTGGACTATCACTTCATTTGCGAGAAAATTAAGTATGGTCTTGTATAACTGCAATATATCTCTATCAAGAATCAACTAGCAGATATTTTTACAATGTTTTTAGGAAAGAGTTTGGAATGGAACTTCCTTTCCAAGTTGAGGATTATAAGTATTCATACACCCTCAACTTATGGGAGGGTATTAACAGTAATGGTGTTTCAAGGAGATTGAATAACTTGAAAATCAAACCAGATTATCATGTTCAAGCTAGGGCCAAATATGAGGAGTTGAATTCAAAATGGAAGAGATTCGTCAATACAACCACATTAGAAAGTTGCAGCACTTGGAAGTAATAGCTAGATTATTTAAGGGCCATTATGTAATTTTGCTCTTTTGTAGTTAGTTATTTCCAGGTTGTTATTTTGGTTTCTTTTCCTGTTTTGCTTTTATCTTTCAAGTCTGTATATATAGTGATGCAAGGCTTTAGTCTGTAATACACAAAAATACAGAAATCAATAGAAGGTATTCTGTTATCAGCTTTTCATACTACCTCATTCATTCTCCTGTTGAGCTCATTTATAAAATCTTCACTGTTACTAGCATCACCATATCTTCAACATAATGGTTTCTTTTCTTTTTGGGACAACCCAATGGTGGTACCTTGAGTTTGAATGGCTAGAGGAAATTGTTTGTTTTTTAAAAAAATGAGGCCAACTTTCAAGTTCTCATAATCAGATCTTATAAGCAGGTATCCCATTAACTGATTGGCTTGGCCTTTCTATAGGATTCTATTACTATAATGTCTAACTATATACCTAACTCTTGGTTCCTATTACTATATATGCTAATAGGATGCCTTATAGTAGGCATCCCATAAAAGGCTAAAAGCACAACAAAAAAAAACCTAATTTCAACTGAAAAACTACTTTCATCAACACTTGTCTCTTGACATTTGAAATAAGTATCAGCAATTTCAAACTAGGTTTAACCCTCTAGATTGTGGTTTTACAACAAATCTCCTTAGATGGTGTTGGATATATTTAAAGCGTTAATTAGAGGGTCGTAAAGCTGCCAAGATTTATTTCTCTATGTAAAAAAGAAAAGGAAATGTTGAGAATGCGATGACTCGATTACCCAGGTAACAGGTCGAGTTCCCTCCGAGGTACGAATTGTCGGGTTTTGAGACAAGGCGGTCGCTTAGTGTTAAGGACTAGGCAACCGCCTAGTCATGATTTCTTCGTACCAAGCTACTGGAATATAAGCGGTCGCTTAGTATTGTGGACTAGACGACCGCCTAGTCCCGTTTTTGGCAATTTGCTGCTTTGTCCATTTTTAATTGTTTTAAGGGTTTTAGGGTTTCTATTGTATTCATATAAATAGTTGTATCCCTAAAACGTTTTCAAGGTTGGCTCTAATAAAATTTCGATAGTCTGTTGGCCCCAATCTCTCTCTCTCTCTTCTTTGTGATTGATCATATTATACTCTGTTAATTGTTTGCAAAAGTTTTTCGCTGTGCACAACAAGAAAATCTTGTTATTGTTACTTCTAGCATATCAATTGTAAAAGTGTTTGATATTGTAACCTCTCTGTAGAGGTGCACAAACAGTTCGAACTGTCAGTTTCGTTTCATTTTTTTGTGTATTCATTTTCTTCTAACAAATTACAATGATATTTGATTTACTTTCTTTCTATCGCCTAGAGTATTATGATTTGGCTCTATAAACATTCTAGGGAATTGGAAAATGAATGTGTAGTTACGCTTACATGCATGTTGTTTGATCATTGAAATATATTGGCTTTTATTGTAAGCATTTTTTGATTTTAACATTTAGGATGGAATTGGGATCCTACTGAGATTGTAGCTAAAGGATGGGATCACATCTTAGATACCACTAGAGAAGTAGGTAGCGAAGAAATTTGATCAAATTGGTGTGAAGTACACATTAAAGTACTTATGAAAAGAAATGAACATTTGGTCCGACCTTATGAATTATTAGAAACAACTAGAGATGCTGTTGGAGCAAATGTTGCATTGCCTTTCAATTTCACTGCAGCATGAAAAACTAAGAGCTAATAAAGATAATTGTTGCATCAAAACACAAAAGCAACCATGTATTTGCTAACAACTTAACACATTTCATGACACCACCTACAATTAGACCACATGTGTATATATATTAGTAATATAGAAATGTTCACAAATAAGATACAACATAACCAAACAAACTACATGTGGTTTGTTATAAGTGAACGTTTCCATAATACCAATATATATATACATGTTGTCTAATTGTAGGTGGTGCTTGAGGTTGAAATGCATTTAGTTGTTTGCGAATACATGGTTGCTTTTGTGGCTTGATAGAACAATTATCTTTATTAGCTCTTAGTTTTTATTGACAGCGCTTTAGATTGGAGTAGTTCTCCTGTTCGTAAGACGGAGTCACACTCTCTCACAACTCAGCTTACAATGAATCGGTCGAGGGATCTTCTTACAAACATATTTGTAACACGGTCTTTCCAAAGTTTTTGCTTTTAGATTTTAGGTTCAACCTTAATTTATGTTTGCTTTTTAATTTATCCACCTTGTAGTCTCTCTAAGCTTCTCATTGATTTTTCATTTTTCCCTAAACGATTTAGCTCCTTTAATTTCTTTCTGCCCCATCTATGCGTCGAGCAAACTGATCTAATAACTTTACAAATGATCCTCTTATCTACCCGGTTGGATCCTGATTTTGAAAAAGATTATTGGGTTGGCTCATCGCTAGCTAGATAGTTAAAGTTGCTAGAGAAAGGTATACCCTGATGATTGTGACCATAGGACTGTGGCCATGGGTGGTAGTAGAAACTTTTCATACTTAAAAAGAGAAATGATACAAATTAAATTGTGTTCTTGCTAACATTGAAATGGAGTATATTTTAAAGAAGTTTAATTTAAGTCTTGTTTAATATGCAAGTTTGTATGACAATATAGTTCCTAATACATCATACATAATGGTGTAGCCGAGAGGATTCACTAAATCATCGTTGAGAGAATTCGATTGTAATCGCCCTTGACCCAAAAGTTCGGTCTGTTACATACAAATCATGCATTCACCTACTAAATATCTTGTTAATTTAAAGTCCGTGAGCACTGCTATTGCCTAGTAGTAGTAGGTTGTCGCTTACAAGACGCACGCTTCTCGCATATATTAGATGTGAAATCAAAGTATTAAAATCTCCCTACTTAATTACTTAATGTCCCTCTTGACTCCCAAAGTTGATGAATGAGCTAGTGTTCAATAATAATAGGTGGCCACTTATAAGAGACACGTTTTTCAGGTCTACTAAATGTGAGGTCAGGGTATTACATTGTCGAATCACCACCACAGACGGTGGGGTAATGAGGTGAAATATTTGAGTTGTGAGGTGATCAAGGTATTACATTACCGAATCATCGCCTTAGACGGTAGTGCGAGGAGGCGAAAGAGCTAGTTCTGCACTATTCAACGACAAACGGTGAGTAATTCTGTTTGTCGAATAAAATGGAAAATGCATATTTACTCACATCAGTTAAATTGTAGGTAAGTTCCTTTTCTCACATTTTCAAATGCATAAGTACTCTGTTTTTTTTTTTAAACCAACCGAAATCCATTTTTATGAGCCGTTGATGTAAAACTTGGAGAAATCGTATATCAATAGGTAATTTAGTTACACAATCTATTAACTATTATTAAAACAGAAGTCGCTACTGTCATGTGTCAGATTTTTGTGAAATTCTAATAGCTGTAAAGGAATGATATGCTTCCACGTGTCACGTTCCTGTGAAATGGTAAAAAAAAAAAATACTTGGATTAAATGTTAAGTCTTACGTTTAAAAGTTGTATACATAAAAGTTTTTTTTTCTACCAAAATCGGTTACTACGTGTCACTAATGTGAAATGGTAAAAGTTTTTTACTTGATTAAATGCTAAGTTTTATGTGTAAAAGTTTATTTGTAAAAGTTTTTTTTCTTTTCGAAATCAATTAGTTTAATATATATTTTATCAGATTTAATTTGTACGTGTTTCGCTTGATATTCAATTCTCATCATTTTCACTCCCCTACTTTTATTTTGATTAAATGTTGGATTCATTTAATTTTAATACAAATGTGTTGGATTCTTCTATTCTATTTTGTAATTTCATCAATAAACCGTACAAATCAAATAGGATAAAATTTCTTTATGTGATTTTCATTTATTTTATTAATAAGAAAATTTTAACAAACAAATATTTTTTAAATTTAAATTTAATTATCCATTCTAAAAAATCTCTTTAAAATTCAAATTATGTTTATATCCTTTAAACAACCTTTGTTCTTACCTATATCCATAAATAATATTAGACGATCGAAATAACTACTCCACCATCATTTACAACAGAGTTTAACCATTGTAATTAATTTCTCTTAAACTTTAACTTACTTCTCTCAAATTTATTAGTTTTCAAATTGCTTAGTTGTGTTTTTTTTTTCTTTACATGTTTTACAACAGAACACACATACTGAGCTGCCCGGCCCAAAAGGCCCAAGCATTGGTCACGTGCACAGCACGCCTTTCTCGGCCACAAGCAAAGCCACGTGCACTCTTCATGATTTAAGTCCAAGTATTCAACTAGCAGCGTTCAGCCTGCAAATTGCTCTGCCCTTAGATGAGCATCTTTACCCCAGAAGCTTGGGGGCCCAGTATGTTGCGAATAAGGGCTTAATTTAGAGCGAGCAAGCCCTCAGATATGCAGTGAGGAAGGTTTAAGCGATCGAGCTCGCCATGCTCGGTAACTCAATAACAGTTGTCTAGGACGTGGGTGGTTACCTCCGGGAAACCCGCCACCACGCTCAAGATATTACTGTTCGGTTGAGCGTGGCCTTTAATGTACCCGCTTTATATGCACAAGCATTGAATGGGCAGTTAACTCAGCTCACAAGTAAGCCTATAAAAACCCCTCAAACCGAAGGAGGGAAGTATGTGATTTCTTAACTAAGGTTAAACTCTGTCAAATTGTTTACTCAAACTAAGTGATAACCGATTCTTACGCCGGAGTGCATTTGCAGGGTAAGCCCCTACCAAGTTTACGGTTTGTGTTTGCTTTTCAGGGTTGAGCCTTGAAAGTTTTGGATAGAATTGAAAACCAGATATCCAATTTATTAAGCTCAGTGTGTCCTAAGACTATTTTGGACGCATCACATACATTCTAAAAGTGAATGAGAAAATTAAAGTACGTACATGTTTGTGTGTGTGCTTTTTTATTTATTTATAATATAACGAATTAACTTACCAATTATAACATGCTTTAGAATTCTTTAATGTTGTTATAAGACTAATGCATGTGTGTGTGTGTGTGTGTTTTTTTAAATCATGCATATATGTTTTCTTTCAACAAAACATGCATGTCAAGCAAAGACAGATCGAGTGTTGTGTCATCTATATAAGCTATTAGTCATGCATATATATCGCCTAGGATTTCATTTAGTTATTTTTTTAGTATATTTAGATTGTATAATTTTTTGATCATAATGAAATATTCCACAAGATCTTATAAAGAGAAAAACAGAAGATGTTTCTAATGTTGTAATCTTATTTTCATTTTGTATGTATTAAACTCATCTATGCGTTTGTATATAAAAGAATTTAATATTCAAGAATTCAATATTTTAACCAGGTTAATCGACATTTACAATACTATATCTCTTTGTCAATTTTTAGTAAGTTTTATGACTAGAAACATTACAAAAAAAATAATGTAAAATGATGTTGCATGTAAATATCATATTGTCAGGTCTTTTGATTCTTTTGTATCATAAACTTTTGAAATATAAAGTTATTTTCAATTAAGAATCTTTAAACATTGGTCAAAATTTTGGATAATAACATAACATCATAATTAAATAAAGCTAATTATTTTTAGGAATAATAAAAAATACATTCAATTTCCTACTATTTTAATTTTTATTTATTTTAAATTTAAGATAGAAAGTATTCAGTTGTTAACTATTTTTAAATTACTAACTATTCTATACATTTAAAAAGTAATTAATTTTATTATTTTATTTTATCTTAAAGTAAATTGAGTTGATCAAGTTGTAGTTGGTTAAGTAAATTTGTAATTCATATTACTTCCTCATCTCTGCAATAATTTCATAAGATAATAGATTCATTTAATTAAGTTGTTTCTTTTTTATTGTATTAAATATTCACATATTAATTTCAATATTTACGGTATTTTAGATTTGTTCAAAATATTGTAATTATAATGAGTTTGGAAAATTCTCTTATTATGAGTAACTTTTGTAAAAACAATCTTAAAACCGTGCATCGCACATGTATAGCCTAGTATTTCCTCTGTTTCAAAATAAGTGTCATTTTAGCGAAGTTTTTTTGTTCCAAAATAAGTGTCGTTGTAGGATTTTAAAAAACATTTGTTCATATTTTGCCAAAACTGCTTTTATTTATTACTTTCAAATTAAATAATGTCAGAGAGCAGATTGTTAAAAGGAAAGAAAAAATACTAGTGCAACTTAACTATACTAAATGAACTTAAATAAGGGTATGTCAGTCCTTTTATAAGTTTTCTTAATTGAATTACTAAAGCGACACTTATTTAGAAACAAATGGAGTATTTTTCTAATTCGATATCCAAATAACTTTGTCCAAAAAATTAAGACCACCTCGACTTGAGACATTGCTCAAACGCCTACGCCCGTGTTGAGTTTACCCGACCCAATCGAGCAAGAGTGTGCACATAGTATTTGGTTCAAGCCACCTACATGTTAATTGGACAACTGTCCCTTATACTCTCTCTGTCTCAGATAAATGTTCACTTTTTATTTTGAGATGTCTCAATTAATATTCCTAAAAAATTTTGAGGTACAAATTTTTTACCATTTTTCTTAATATATCATTTCATTTAATAATATCATTATTGTATATTTTAGAGAGAATGTGTAATGGGTACATAATTAATGAGAAAGAGAATGTATGTAATGAGTATTATTGTCACAATATATTTTACAACTAATCATTAATTATATTTCTTAATCTTAAAATATTTATCCGAAACTTTGGGAATATAGGCTAGTACACATGGTCACATGTGTCTGCTTTTCATCTCGCATCTCAACCAATGGTTGAAATGAAAAGTCACCACAAGCTGACTCTGACACATGTCTATTAAATATCATTTTTAAATCGTTTTCAATAATAGATTCTATCAATTAATGGTCTCAATCCATATATTAAAGTTGTTCATTTGCATGCATACTACAATTTCTAATTACTATTTTTGTATAAAAGTCTTTGAAACCATAAATGATACAGTACGTATTTGTCAAAGAGATCATATAGCATCCTACTTCCAACAATAATTGCTACATTAAATTTTCCATTATTACACGTTATCCAATTTGGTCAACAAAGGCCATTTCGTTACCCTTTCACTAACACCGTCAACTCTCGTGAAGACTTTCAGTCGCAGAGCCATCCCTGCGTCTGCTGCTGGATTATTTATCAGTTAAAATAACATTAATGTTAAGTTTATCACTACTTTTATTATTATTATTACCACCAAATTTTAGTAAAAGGCGATCTTATCTTTCACTAAAATATATTGGTAAAACATACAAATTGACCACTCAACTTTCCCACTTTTTATAATTCGGCTACCGAAAATTTAAAATATATATTTTGGCCACCCAACTTTTGTTTTGTTGCAACCGAGCCTATTTTCTAACGCCCGTTAAAAAATAGTGTTAACTTTATGTGATTTCCATATTTTGCCCATATTATTGTACAAACCACCTAATACCGTTAACTTTCTGTGATTTCCCTATCTTGAGCACTGACTCTTTATCACCACCACCATCGTTAACGTCACTACACTTATCCCCGCCAAACAATCTCATAATACTCCCCAAAACGACATTGTTTACCAAATAATGAATAAAACCACAGTTCGTCTGTCAACTTCCGGTCATTCCCTTCCGACACCTGTCCCGGCAAAAGGTATGCAAACCACAAACTTTGTTTCCATCTTCGGTGTGCATGTCAATCTGAATCTCTGACGGCGGCGGTAGTGACTGAGAGCGATTGGGGGAGGGAGGGAGAAGATGGAATATCCCAGATCTGGAAATCAGTGAGTCCTAGGCTGCTTCTACTTCGGTGTCATCGACATCCATAGAGCCCCAAACATCACCGTCCTTGTGTATTTTCTAACTAAGTTGTTGTTTGGATCTCTGTCGCTTGTGGGTTTTGCCACCGAAGCCTTCATCTATATTCCTGAAATCAACCGTACACACCATGGATTAGGAGGGTCTCCTTTTTGGTCTTCTGCAAACAAAAATTAGGGTTAATTCAATAATAGGAGAGGAGAATATATGTTGACCAATCAATGGTCCGGATCCTCTGTAGTTGGGAAGTACCATTTTTTTTTCGCCCATTGCATTTGAGAGAATCGCAGAGAGAAGAGATGTGGATGGATCTGGGTTGCTGGGTTTTCTTCCCAGAAGATGAAGAACAACAATTAACATTGTTAACCCATAATGTAACCCTTAAAGTTATATTATTTACAGTTGGACTCCTTTTTATAGGGGCAAAAAAGGAATTTCATCTAAAATTAACTTTCTGGGCTAACGCTTGTTAGAAAATGGGCTCGCTTACAATAGAACAAAAATTGGATGACCAAAATAGATATTTCAAACTTTCGATGAGTCGAATTGAAAAAAATAGGAAAGTTGGGTGACCAAATGTGTGTTTTGCCAAACACATTTGGTATATAACAAGCCTTAGTGGTAACATTAGTTTAAACCTAACATTTTTGCTTAAAATAATATTTCCTTCTCGTCATGTTTGACCTGTAACACAAATAAAGAAAAACTAATTAACTACTCTTTTTGTTTCAAAATAAGTGTCGTTTTAGTAATTTTCACACAGATTAAAGAAATTTAGAAAAAGACTGATATACTCATATTTAAGTTCATTTAATGTAGTTAAGTTGCACTAATATTTTCTTTTTCCACTTAACAATCCATTGTCTAACATCATTTAACTAGTGATTCACTCGTACGCTGCACGGGCACGATAGTAAAATCATATAAAAAACAATAAACAGTTAAATTAAAGATACACAATAGCATAAATATGAATTTTATATATATATAAATTTTGGAATACTTCTCTATACACAACATTTGTCGTTGAATATGTACGACTATTACAACTATCACTATCACATATCAAACATGTTTTTTTTTAAGATGTCATATATTAGATCATGACTTTTATTTATAAACATTACGTAAGTCACCATCACGAAAGTTGTTTTCTTTGGAATTTGAATAATATTATATGATCAGATGGAGTGAATCATTCTTTTAATAAAAATAGTATTACCGTAAATGTCATTTGAAAGAACTCAACCTATTAAAACATGATTTCTCAGCTTTATAATAATTAATCTCGTGTCATTGAACTCAAGGGAATGGTCTATATCAAGGTTCTAAAAATCGTTAGGCGGCCGCTAGGCGGCACACTGGCGCCTAGTGCCTAGGGGACTAGTAAGGGCGTAATTGGGGCCTAGGCGGGGCCTAGAATTTAAGGCATAATTACCTTTTTTTTTTGATAATTTACATCAAATATCAAACACATTGAATACAAATTTTTTTTTTTTTTATGTTTGTCATTTTATCAAACACTTGTCTATATTTGTAAAATGAACAAAAATATACAAACCTACCATTAATCTCAATTCTCTAAAATCTCAAAGCAATAAACCAACCAAGTTTAGAGCTAAAAACAAAAAAAGATATTACTCGGTTCGCCCCCCGCCCATTACCTCCCTCTCTGCATCACCATTACCACTCCCCCTTCCTTCTCTGGTCACCGCATGCCACAAAATCAAAGTTACAAAAATAAATTAAGGTCGGCGAGGTTTGACGTAGACGCCGACTTGGTCGATTAGGCGGCGATTAAGAAAGTCGTGACGGTAGAGAGGGGCCTAGCGCCTAAGCGGGGCCTAGGCGGAGCTAGGCGGGGAGTTTTAGAACACTGGTCTACATAATGAAACAACATTACTGGAGTTCCAACATTCAAATTTAACTTATGATTTAGTATTCCAAAACATGAGAACATGAAAATCTTATTTAAACATTCAGAAGTATGTATATCATTCAAAAGATAAACATTTCTATCAGAATGACACGAAGAATATGAGCTTAAATACAATCTTCCTTCTGAATTGTTTTTCAATACCATGTAATCATTTATTGAATTAACAACATTAAGAGTCGAAACCAATATAGCTCTTTCTTCCAAAAATGATGAGTCATTAGAACTACTTCCAAATAAAGGATATATACTTTGTATAATGCAACATTCGCATGGGTACGTTTATTTAACACAAAATAGTGGACTCAAAAAATTAATGTATAAGATATATTAAATCTGGTCCAAAGTGAAAATTAAACAAACGCACAAAGAATTTTAAAGAAACATTATTATACACATGATCTTGTGCCTTAAAAAGATTTATGTTGGAGCAAATAAAGACTCATCTTCATAACCTCATAATATCAAATTTCATAAATTTGGTCGTGTTTATGAAAATAAAAGGTTTACAATAAATTTCTGAGCCGACACAGAATAGTGTTTGCAAATATTGTGGAGTAAAATTTGGGCCGGTCCACTTTAATAAGTTTCAACCGCTACAATGTCATGTATGTTTTGTTTTACTGGAAAAATACACTTTTGAGGAAAAAGATTACAATACTCTTAGGGCTCGTTTGTTGTGGCTGATGGCTTATGACTTATGGTTGATAGGTTAAGTTGGTAGCTAAATGACTTTTGGCTGATTGTATGATAGACTGTTTATTACAGCTATTGAAAAGCTACTTATGAGTCGTTATAATTATTTGTTAAAAAAAACTTGAAAATTAGTATTCATATTTATATGTATATTTCATAAAAGGATGAAATGAAGACAATCAAATATTTATTAATGAATAGTTGTCTTCATGTTTAAAAAAAAACAAAAAAAGCATAAAATTTTGGCTTTTGGCTTTTCAATGCATAAAGGGTGTTGTACCTTACTTATTAGTTTTTGGCTTATAAGCTGAAACAAACACTTTAAATATGACTTTTCAAAAGCCAAAAGCCAAAAATCACTTCAAATAAGCTGCAACAAACGAGCACTTAGGGCTCATTTATTGTGGCTGATGGCTTATGACTTATGGCTGATAGCTTAAGCTGATGGCTGAATGACTTTTCGCTGATTGCATGATAGACTGTTTGTTACAGATGTTGAAAAGCTGTTTATGAGTTGTTATATTTTTTTGTTAAAAAAAAAACTTCAAAATTATTATTCATATTTTTATGTATATTTCATAAAAGGATGAAATGAAGATAATCAAATATTTATTAATAAATAGTTGTCTTCATCTTAAAAAAAAAAAACCAAAAAAGCTCAAAATTTTGGCTTTTTGGCTTTGGCTTTTCCATGCATAAAGGGTGTTGTACCTCACTTATTGGTTTTTGGCTTATAAGCTGAAACAAACACTCTAAATATGTCTTTTCAAAAGCCAAAAGCCAAAAATCACTCCAAATAAACTGCAACAACGAGCACTTAATGTACTGAATGCGGGCTACAGATCATTTACTCAGTGCATCGCGTTGCATCAATTTATGCATCGTGATACATCGATTTAAATAATCTAATTCAATTTATGCATTGCGTTGTATTAATTTTTATACATCACGGGGCATCAATTTAAATTACCTTATCCAAGTAAAAAACAAGGGCAGCTTTGACAAAATATAAACAAATGTTTCTTGAAATCTTATAATAACACTTACTTTGGAACAAAAAAAACTTTGCTAAAACGACACTTATTTTGAAACAAATGGAGTATGTTATAAATATTACTCTCTTCATAATAAATGCCTTCAATCGTACGTTGTCTAATTTTAGGAGTTCCCAATAATAGTAAAGTTCCGCTTGTTTTCATACCAATCTTATGATGGAGTTATCTCCAAGCAAAACTTGTAACAAACTCAGTACTATAAATATGAGATGGTATCTATCTTGTTTTATGTACTCAGCCAACAAACTAATCACCCAACATCAATTTTCAAAGAGATTTTATAATGAAGATTTCTATGCTTTCATTAATTTTATCTGTGCTTTACTTTTCAAATGTTGCATGGGCAGCTTCTTCAGTTGCTCCTCAGGCTTTTCAAACTTGCCTTACTACTGTCCCCCGAGGCATAGCCGAGTGGTAAAAGGAGGGGGACATAAGATGCTGGAGACATGCAGCGTGGGTTCGATACTTGGTGGAATCACTTTGCTTTCTTCTGAGGTTGGACCTTGTATGTGTTATCAGTTGCACTGTTCTCAAACACTGTATCATTTCTGGCACATCTCGCGATTTTCCTGGTAGTAGCAATGAGGGACCGAATTACCCCTGATTCAACCGGTTAAAAAAAAAAAAAAACTTGCCTTACTACCCATCATTCCGACGACTCCATTTCCCAAGTTATTTTCACCCCAAACGACCCTTCTTACACTCCCATCTTGCTACTCAACTTAAACAACCCAAGATTCAGTACACCCTCCACCGCTAAACCCTTTCTCATTGTTACACCTGTTGATGAATCCCAGATTCAGTCAGTCATTTATTGCTCCAAGAAACTCGGATTCAAAATGAGAATTCGTGGCGGAGGCCACGATTTCGAAGGCCTTTCTTACACTGCAAATGTCCCATTTGTCATGCTTGATCTTATTAACATGAGATCAATAAATGTTGATGCCACAACCAAGACCGCTTGGGTCCAAGGTGGTGCAACTCTCGGTGAATTCTATTATAGGATTTCCGAGAAAAGTAAAACACTTGCCTTTCCTGCTGGTGATTGCTCCACTGTGGGTGTTGGCGGACACATTAGTGGGGGAGGCTACAGAACATTGATGCGTAAGTATGGTCTTGCTGCTGACAATGTGATAGATGTTCACGTAATCAACTATGAAGGAAAAATTCTTGATCGAAAATCCATGGGCGAAGATCTTTTTTGGGCCATTAGAGGTGGTGGTGGTTCAAGTTTTGGAGTCGTTGTTGATTGGAAACTAAGGTTAGTTGATGTTCCAGAAATTGTGACTACCTTTGCCGTCAGAAGGACACTGGAACAAAACGCAACAAATCTTCTTCATAAATGGCAATCTGTGGCACCACATGCGGATAAAGATTTATTCTTAAGAGCCACATTAACAACAGCGAATTCGAGTACTCAAGGGGGAATAACTGTGCTCATGACATTCGACGGATTGTTCTTGGGTAGAATTGATGGGTTGATTTCATTACTGGATATGACTTTTCCAGAATTGAAAGTAGTTAGAGACGATTGTATTGAAGTAAGCTGGATTCAGTCGGTGCTTGTTTTCGCTGGTTTCTCAAGTCAAGATTCACTTCAAACTTTACTTAACAGGACTGCTCCAGTTAGGCTTCCTGTAAAAGGGGAAACTGATTACGTCGTGGAGCCAATTTCTATAAATGGTCTTGAAGGGATGTGGGAGATCTTATTCCAAACTGACATAGGTTCTCCTGTTTTCCTACTAAATCCTTATGGGGGAAAGATGAGCGAGATTTTAGAGTCGGCTATTCCATTCCCACATAGAGCTGGGAACTTGTACATGATGCTTGATATGGCTATTGTAGACCCTACAAATCCATCCGTGATTGAAAAACGTACAAATTGGATACGAAGTTTTTACAGCTATATGGCTCCTTATGTTTCAAGGTCTCCAAGAAGAGCATATGTGAACTACATTGATCTTGACTTGGGAGTAGATGCTACAACATTTGAACAAGCAAGCCTTTGGGGTACCAAATACTTCTCTCATAATTTCGAGAGACTAGTTCGAGTGAAGAGTGTAGCTGATCCAGAAAATTTCTTTACACATTCTCAGAGTATTCCCTCGTACTCATCATTTGTTTATGGGACCTACTACTCTGATGATTCACGAGGTGAATAATAATTATTAAAATAAAATGTTTGGTTGGAAATAAGCTCTTGATGTATTAGAAAACAGCCCTTGTTTTATTAATTCATTTAATTTGGGAGTATTGTAACGTCTAACCCACATAAATAATAATGTAATGTCTTACGTTTTTGTGATTGGTCTTGTCTATGAATGTAATATGCAACGTTGTTTGAAGTTATTTTATATGTCATTGACTAAAAAAACTCAACAAAGAATCCTCTTTTGACTTATCTCCTAAAATATGATAAATTGTCAGCCAGGAAAATGGTGAACTAGACCATCTGTAATACCCTAATAATTAAAAATATTAATTTATATTAATTAATATTATATTTTTTTATTGGACAATTTTGTATTGGGTCAATTAGTGAAATTGTTTATTGTGGCAATTACTATTAAAGGACTTGGCCCCAATAACTTTTACTCCTTCCGTCCCAAAATTATTGTACTTTACTTTTTCGTCTGTCCCAAAATAATTGTCTTGTTTGAAACTTTCCTTTTTAGGACAATATTTTTACCACTTTACCCTTACTTTTTTCAACATATTTTAATTATGAGTCACATACACATGAGCTTTAATGTAAACTACACATCAAACTAATATTAATAATTCAGTCAAATGTGTTTTCTTAAACCGTGCGCGTGCGTCAAGTCAATCCAAACGATAATCTTAGGACGAAGGGAGTATAATAACATTCTACCTTAATGGTCTACAATTGTTTTTCTATTAGGCTTTTCGATTAAGGTTACGAATACCATAATAAGTGAGTATAAAATAAGATATTAAGAGTGAAAACACCTTTACCGCATGATGTGCATTTTTTGGATCCACCTCAATGGCGTTTGGGCCTCGTTTAGACGGGGAGGGGCTCCACCATAATGGCTCATTATTATACACGATGTCTGAAGGCTTGAGCCCAGCTCATATACATCAAGCTAGGCACACTCCCTCCAGGTATAAATAACCCTCACTAGTCTGTAAGTGGGGGGCTCTCTCTTTGGCTGGGATGGGAAACAATCCCCACACACACACACACATAAGGGCTACGCGCCCTCTTTTTTAAAGACAGTATACTGGTAAACACACCGAGGGTTTTTGGCATGGGGGGCGCCAACTTGCACAGTGTTTATTTTATAGATTAAATAATATATGACACTGACGACGACTTCACCGTCGGACGACAACTCTAGCGTCTCATATACGACCCTACCTTTGGCACCCCCGATATGATGCTTTTTAAATATATCAGTTGGTTCCGTACCTTGTCAGGAACGAATTCATTGACTCCGTCAATTTCGACGGAACTTCGTTCTAAGGTTGAGGAACAAGATAACAGCACGATAGTTTTAGAGGAAGGGCAATATTTAGTGGTAACTATCGTATATAGTTTTTTTCTTTGTATAGTTCTTACCTTATTAGAACCCCTACCTTGTATAAGTTTCTTTTACTCTACTCCTTGTGTAACTCTAATTGTAACTCCTTATAAATAAGTGATTCAATCAATGAAAGACTTATGTCGTTATTCATAATTATTGCGAGTGTCTACATAGTATTATAGCTTTACTCCTAAAACCTCCCTTCTTCCCTTTCCCGCCGCCGCCCATCTTCCGCCTCCGTGGCAACCAAACCCTCACTATCCAAAATCTCATTGATCCAAATCAAACCGTCCAACTCATTAACATCTCCCGTCACAACATCCTCAAACTCACCATCACCAACTACATCGCTTGAAAACTTCAAGTTGTGGCAACCATCATTGGCTATGACCTCTAAAAGTTTGCTGATGGCTCATATCCATGTCCGCCTCCCACCATCCTTGGAAAACATCCGAGGATGCTCCTACACCCAAGCCTGGATCTAACAAGACAAACTTTTGTTTGGCACCCTTGTTTGCTTTCTTTCTGCTCCATTGGTTCCGATCCCCTGATGCAACAAGTCGCCACTACCGCGATGCATGGCAAACCCTTGCTCACATCTTTGATCGCTCAACTCGCAGCCATATCAAGTAGATCAAGGACATTCAGTCAATCTCCAAATACATACAGTCCGTCAAAGGAAGGTCTTTCTGATGAGCTCGTTGCTCTTGGAAAACCACTCGACCACGAGGATCTCATTGAGATCATCCTCGGGGGTTTGGATGATGGCTACCGCCTGTTGATGTGGTCGAAGGCCGCGACACTCTTACTCGTCTCCGCAACCATCCACGCAAGCTCGACAATTGTCCTCGCAACCTCGTCAACCCTCTCAGTCCTCAGCAACTACTCCTCGACAACATCGACCATATCTTGGAAAGTGTCAAGGACGTCGCCAATAGGGACACATGGTTGCTCACATGGAAAACCCTTGATCACATCTATGATTGCTCAACTCACGGTCATATCAAGTAGATCAATGACATTCAGTCAATCTCCGAATACATGCATTCCGTCAAAGGAAGGTCTTGCTGATGAGCTCGCTGCTCTTGGAAAACCACTCGACCACGAGGATCTCATTGAGATCATCCTCGGGGGTTTGGATGATGACTACTGCCTGTTGATGTGGTCGAAGGCCACGACACTCCTATCTCGTTTGATGAGATTCATGAAAATCTCATCAACCGCGAGCTGCTTCTCAAGTAGTCACAGGCCACGTCCTTCTCGCATTCTTCTACCCCGAGGAACAACAACTCGTCTCCGACAACCATCCACGCAACCTCGGCAATTGTTCTCGCAACCTCGACAATTGTTCTCACAACCTCGGCAACCCTCTCAGTCCTCGGCAACTACTCCTCGACAACAGCGACCATATCTTGGAAAGTGTCAAGGACGTCACCAATAGGGGCACACGGTTGCTCACTGCCTCAACTATCAACTGGTCGCTACCACACCTCTGCCCGTTGCTCCCAACTCGACCAATGGCTCCAAGTGGCAACCACGGGCACACCTAGCAACCACAACAAACTCAAGGACACCAAGTTGGCATTTAGACAGTGGTGCTTCTCACCATGTCACTAGTGACCTTGGCAACCTCTCTCTACACTCCAACTATATGGGCACCGACGACATGTTCATTGGTGATGGTACATGGTTAAATATCTCCTAAACTAGTTCTTCTTCTCTTCACACATATTTGCCTTGCATAATGTTCCCTTTGTTCCTAACATGAAACGTAACCTCATATCCATATCACAATTTTGCACCTCTAATAAAACATCTATTGAGTTCTTATCATCTTCTTTTCATATAAAGGATCTACTGATAGGGAGCCTACTAGTAATCGGGCACTCTAAAGATGGTGCATCACACTACAAGAAAACAGGGCAACAGCAACGAAAAATTCCGTTGCAAAAAATGAAATTCCGTTACAATTAGATGATTGAAACGGAAAAAGTTCGTTGCAAATTCCGTTTGGAAAACCCTCGTTGCAAATTTTATGCAACCGAATGTATTCCGTTGCATGATATTGCAACGAAAATCGAGCGTTGCAATTTCAAATTTTTCTGTTGCAAATGTGTTTCTAATGGTAGTTGACGTCTGTTGCAAATAGCAACTAATTTTTTTCTGTTGCATTCTTGCAACAAACTTTTTCCGTTGCATTCTTACAACAGACTTTTTTTGTTGCATTCGTGCAACATATTTTTATCGTTGCATTTTTTGTTGCATTCTTGTAACAGACTTTTTCGTTGCATTTTTTATTACATTTTTGCAACGGATTTTTTCGTTGCATTTTTGTAACAGATTTTTTCGTTGCATTTTTTGTTACATTCTTGGAACAGACTTTTTCTTTACATTTTTGCAACAGACTTTTCCGTTACAATGTTTATATATTTTTGTTGCTAGTTCGTAATTGTTTAAAATTATTATTGCAACAGAAGATATCGTTGCAAATATATATATATATATATATATATATATATATATATATATACACACACACACACACACACACACACACAATCGTACCTGATTGAACATTTCATATTTCACATTTTACAAAAAAAAAATTAAATCTAAAATCAAACATTTAAAACAACTCAAATTTAAGCATTTCATTTAAAAGTCATTGTCGAAGTGTCGGATTACATGAAAGTGTATAGAATGTTGAGATCCTCCAAGTGATTAACAAAAGACATTGTCTAACTATCAAACTACATAGATGTTGGTGGAGGTTGTTGGGCTCTATGTAACCGAATTTCCTCTTGCCTTAGCTTGAAATCAACTTTGATTTTTTCCATTTCCGCAGCATTGTCACCTTCAAGATATTGAATAAGAAGAAGAAACAAATTAATTACTACAACAATTATGTACATCCCTGTACAACTACCTAATAATAGCATTGTTTTCTCTACAAATCGTGTTCTGATTAATAGGAGCTTTGTTTCACCTAATAATAACATTGCATACCAGTGGATACACATCTTCGATGGGTGTTCGTGGCTTCAATGCCACACCAGGCTGCATACCCTTTAACTTAATGTATAAGACAAGATCTTGCTACATCAGCATCTCTTCTCTTCTGTTCCTCCTGTTTCTTTTTCCCTCAAATTTTCTTTCTCTAGTCTTGCTCGCTCAAGTTTCAGTGTTTCTTTCTTCATCCTACACTCATTCTCATTTTTCTTCAAGGCGCTTTCCAACCTTAGCAGCATTCACTTTAATCTCTCTCTTCAATGGAAAACAACCATAAAAGTTAAAAATTAAGACGGTTTCAATAACAAAATAAGAGAACATTCATATGCTGACCCTTGACATGGTTGGCAGCAGCTTATTTGCAGCACACTGACACCTAATTCTTATTGATATCAATGCCCACCCAAATGTTTCCTGGAACTGGCTTGGCTGTTAGATATCTTGATGACATGGTCTAATGGTCTATGAAATCATAGATCAGTAAAACATAGATATAATGGAACTTTTCACAAGGAAAAAATTACTGACATATTTGCTTTAGGTTTCGTTTTAAAATTACACTTGATAATGGAACTTTCCACGTTGGACAAGCCCTGTACCTCAATTATGAAGATTATGGGTTAAGCCCACCCATCCAACATTTGACATTGAATTATACTCGATGAAACTCAAGTATAATACTTATTAATCAACCAACTCCATGAAGCTCAAGTATTGTAATTATTTGCTATCTGCTGTGTGACCATTAAATTCATAAAATACTCCACAAAACTTCAAACTTTACCAAACTTGCATATTATGAAACTAGACACTTTAAACTACGATTTAGCACTTTGAATCACCTAATTCGAGTCTATATTAATCAAGTTATAGCCATTCAAAACTCAGGTTACTAACCTGGATTTCTGCTAACAGTTTCACATGCGCAGCGGTGGTTCAAGACCCAATTGAGCAACTTCCCGACCTCAGAAAATTATGAAACTTTACAGATAACTAACAAACACATATAAATACAACATACCCAAAATTGAGCATATTTCCATGCACGGATTTTCCACAGAAATTTACGGAAAATGGTCCAAAACAGGGTCTGCACTTGATTGAAAGTTATGTGTTGTGAAGACCAAAACCAAAATTAAGAGTAGGAGTATAACCAGTAGGTACAGATGAAGAGAGTACCTCAAGAGTGGTTGGTCTACTGCTAGATGGAACATCTCCGGCTTCAAAGGGATAGTTGTTTGAAAAGAATGAAGGCCACCAAACAAGGTTCCGTTGGAATAAATTTCTATGCATATTGGTTTGTTCCTTATACAAACTCAATTGAAGACAAAATTGCAACCCAAAGAGCCATTGGGATGATTTTGGTGAGCAGTTTGATTCATTATTTATTTTCCTAGATGCATATTGATTCATTATTTATTTTCCTGGATGATTTTGGTGAGCAGTTTTGGCTTTCTGTATTAAGAAAAGAGGGACCGGGACTACGTACGACTTGATCTCCACGAGTCTCAGGGCTGAAGTTAGTTCATAATTTGGAGCAGATTTTGCACTAGCTAGTAATCTGTCCAAATTAAGCTGGGAGTTCGGGTAATAGTTTTCTAGGGAAACGTTATAAGTTTGAGCAGGTTGTGGGAGGGTTTGTGACGGGTTGAAGAGCTGTTTGGGTGGCATTAGTTTCATGGCTCATTCTCATAAGATTGTTTTGAAGGAACCGCATACGCAGAGATTAACAAGGTAAAGGGAAATTCAGCAATTCAGGAGTTCAATTACTAAGGTCATGGATATAAGTTCAGTTGCACCTTATTGCTTGGAAAGGAGGAAGTCACGGTTTGAGGACTTGGTTGACAGTTTGTTTTCAGTTATAAAATGCAGTGGTCAACTTGAGAGTGGCCCTAGCATTGCTCAAAGAAATATTACCCCATTTCTAAATAATTGACTTCTTTTGACCCTGTATTATAAATAATAATGTAATGTGTTGAAATAATCCCTCACAATTTCAGCCCATAAGTAATCCTTTGTGTGAGTTAATTCGTGTGAGTAGTGAGGGCTGTTACGTAGCTGAAATTGGAGCTGTTTGAGCAGGTTTTTGGGCAGACTAAAGGGCTGGGAATTATTGGTTAATTGGCTAGTAATTTTGGGGCAGGTTTGAGTCGGGTTTGGGGCTGAATAAAAGAGCTGAATCAGATTTGTTGGTTCAGTTTTGACGCCTTTATCAGCGAGAGTTTTGGGGGAGTTTAGGACTGTTTTGAGGCTGATTTTGGAGCAGTTTCGGATAGTTCAAATTGCCGAAACAGATTGGAGG
>CM028384.1:5746560-5777667 GCA_013146195.2 Codonopsis lanceolata | reverse complement strand
GGATTAGGCTATAAATTTGAACTGATTGATATGATGATTATATTTTACAGGTCTCGAACAGAGAATGACAACCAACACTAGACTGAAATCTTGCTTGTATAGCTTCACTTCTCCTGGTTGTCGATGTATCCGACAAGAGCTGTTCGATCATGTAGCCCGGGATGCACTAGATTTTATTTTCCCTGTGAGTAGTCTCTCTAACTTTTACTTAGAAATAGAGACAAAAGAATCCTTTATGGACATGAGCATTTGTTCTAGCCATTTTTCTTCATTGTCATAGATTTTTTTCTTGCTTGTCATAATTCTTACAAGGCAGCATTGTTATCCCTGCAGTTTAGGCTGCTGCTTGTTGTTATCAACTGCAGTGACTAATTGTATTGATTACTTTTTCGTAGTCATTGCTTTGAGATATGTCCCTGGGTGTCAAAATTGGAACACCTCCAATCTGTTTCGGCAATTTGAACTATCGAAACTGCTCCAAAATCAGCCTCAAACAGTCCTAAACTCCCCCAAAACTCTCGCTGATCACATGCGTCAAAACTGAACCAACAAATCTGATTCAGCTCTCTTTATTCAGCCCCAAACCCGACTCAAACCTGCCCCAAAATTACTAGCCAATTAACCAATAATTCCCAGCCCTTTAGTCTGCCCAAAACCTGCTCGAAACAGCTCCAATTTCAGCTACGTAACAGCCCTCACTACTCACGAATTAACTCACACAAGGATTACTTATGGGCTGGGGTGTGAGGGATTATTTCAGCACATTACATTATTATTTATAATACAGGGTCAAAGAAGTCAATTATTTAGAAATGGGGTAATATTTCTTTGAGCAATGCTAGGGCCACTCTCAAGTTGACCACTGCATTTTATAACTGAAAACAAACTGTCAACCAAGTCCCTCAAACCGTGACTTCCTCCTTTCCAAGCAATAAGGTGCAACTGAACTTATATCCATGACCTTAGTAATTGAACTCCTGAATTGCTGAATTTCCCTTTACCTTGTTAATCTCCCTGCTGTACGGTTCCTTCAAAACAATCTTATGAGAATGAGCCATGAAACTAATGCCACCCAAACAGCTCTTCAACCCGTCACAAACCCTCCCACAACCTGCTCAAACTTATAACGTTTCCCTAGAAAACTATTACCCGAACTCCCAGCTTAATTTGGACAGATTACTAGCTAGTGCAAAATCTGCTCCAAATTATGAACTAACTTCAGCCCTGAGACTCGTGGAGATCAAGTCGTGCGTAGTCGGTCCCTCTTTTCTTAATACAGAAAGCCAAAACTGCTCACCAAAATCATCCAGGAAAATAAATAATGAATCAATATGCATCTAGGAAAATAAATAATGAATCAAACTGCTCACCAAAATCATCCCAATGGCTCTTTGGGTTGCAATTTTGTCTTCAATTGAGTTTGTATAAGGAACAAACCAATATGCATAGAAATTTATTCCAACGGAACCTTGTTTGGTGGCCTTCATTCTTTCAAACAACTATCCCTTTGAAGCCGGAGATGTTCCATCTAGCAGTAGACCAACCACTCTTGAGGTACTCTCTTCATCTGTACCTACTGGTTATACTCCTACTCTTAATTTTGGTTTTGGTCTTCACAACACATAACTTTCAATCAAGTGCAGACCCTGTTTTGGACCATTTTCAGTAAATTTCTGTGGAAAATCCGTGCATGGAAATATGCTCAATTTTGGGTATGTTGTATTTATATGTGTTTGTTAGTTATCTGTAAAGTTTCATAATTTTCTGAGGTCGGGAAGTTGCTCAATTGGGTCTTGAACCACCGCTGCGCATGTGAAACTGTTAGCAGAAATCCAGGTTAGTAACCTGAGTTTTGAATGGCTATAACTTGATTAATATAGACTCGAATTAGGTGATTCAAAGTGCTAAATCGTAGTTTAAAGTGTCTAGTTTCATAATATGCAAGTTTGGTAAAGTTTGAAGTTTTGTGGAGTATTTTATGAATTTAATGGTCACACAGCAGATAGCAAATAATTACAATACTTGAGCTTCATGGAGTTGGTTGATTAATAAGTATTATACTTGAGTTTCATCGAGTATAATTCAATGTCAAATGTTGGATGGGTGGGCTTAACCCATAATCTTCATAATTGAGGTACAGGGCTTGTCCAACGTGGAAAGTTCCATTATCAAGTGTAATTTTAAAAGCGAAACCTAAAGCAAATATGTCAGTAATTTTTTCCTTGTGAAAAGTTCCATTATATCTATGTTTTACTGATCTATGATTTCATAGACCATTAGACCATGTCATCCAGATATCTAACAGCCAAGCCAGTTCCAGGAAACATTTGGGTGGGCATTGATATCAATAAGAATTAGGTGTCAGTGTGCTGCAAATAAGCTGCTGCCAACCATGTCAAGGGTCAGCATATGAATGTTCTCTTATTTTGTTATTGAAACCGTCTTAATTTTTAACTTTTATGGTTGTTTTCCATTGAAGAGAGAGATTAAAGTGAATGCTGCTAAGGTTGGAAAGCGCCTTGAAGAAAAATGAGAATGAGTGTAGGATGAAGAAAGAAACACTGAAACTTGAGCGAGCAAGACTAGAGAAAGAAAATTTGAGGGAAAAAGAAACAGGAGGAACAGAAGAGAAGAGATGCTGATGTAGCAAGATCTTGTCTTATACATTAAGTTAAAGGGTATGCAGCCTGGTGTGGCATTGAAGCCACGAACACCCATCGAAGATGTGTATCC
Source organism: Codonopsis lanceolata (assembly GCA_013146195.2). NCBI lineage: Eukaryota > Viridiplantae > Streptophyta > Magnoliopsida > Asterales > Campanulaceae > Codonopsis > Codonopsis lanceolata. The sequence goes on along the minus strand of CM028384.1, from coordinate 5,774,934 downwards.
ACTGGTATGCAATGTTATTATTAGGTGAAACAAAGCTCCTATTAATCAGAACACGATTTGTAGAGAAAACAATGCTATTATTAGGTAGTTGTACAGGGATGTACATAATTGTTGTAGTAATTAATTTGTTTCTTCTTCTTATTCAATATCTTGAAGGTGACAATGCTGCGGAAATGGAAAAAATCAAAGTTGATTTCAAGCTAATGCAAGAGGAAATTCGGTTATTTAGAGCCCAACAACCTCCACCAACATCTATGTAGTTTGATAGTTAGACAATGTCTTTTGTTAATCACTTGGAGGATCTCAACATTCTATACACTTTCATGTAATCCGACACTTCGACAATGACTTTTAAATGAAATGTTTAAATTTGAGTTGTTTTAAATGTTTGATTTTAGATTTAATTTTTTTTTGTAAAATGTGAAATATGAAATGTTCAATCAGGTACGATTGTGTGTGTGTGTGTGTGTATATATATATATATATATATATATATATATATATATGCAACGATATCTTCTGTTGCAATAATAATTTAAAAAAATTCAATTACGAACTAGCAACAAAAATATATAAACATTGTAACGGAAAAGTCTGTTGCAAAAATGTAAAGAAAAAGTCTGTTCCAAGAATGTAACAAAAAATGCAACGAAAAAATCTGTTACAAAAATGCAACAAAAAATGCAACGAAAAAATCCGTTGCAAAAATGTAATAAAAAATGCAACGAAAAAGTCTGTTACAAGAATGCAACAAAAAATGCAACGATAAAAATATGTTGCACGAATGCAACAAAAAAAGTCTGTTGCAAGAATGCAACGGAAAAAGTTTGTTGCAAGAATGCAACAGAAAAAAATTAGTTGCTATTTGCAACAGACGTCAACTACCATTAGAAACACATTTGCAACAGAAAAATTTGAAATTGCATCGCTCGATTTTCGTTGCAATATCATGCAACGGAATACATTCGGTTGCATAAAATTTGCAACGAGGGTTTTCCAAACGGAATTTGCAACGAACTTTTTCCGTTTCAATCGTCTAATTGTAACGGAATTTCATTTTTTGCAACGGAATTTTTCGTTGCTGTTGCCCTGTTTTCTTGTAGTGCATTAAGTGGTTGAAAACCCAATTCTATGGCGTTGTATGATATTCTCTTTTGCCCAACCATTAATGGCCTATTTGAAAATACGAGATCATGGGTTTTCAGTACCTGTTCTGCCATTCTTGCCGAGGAAAACACCACTGTTGGCACGCATCCAAGACGCAGGGACATGATAGGACCGTACTTCTTGGACAGTTGCCATAAATAGAGATGAGGGGCTGAGGTATCAAGCTGGTGCAAGTTCCCAATAATAGGAAGTCCGGGAGGTCCCGGTGGAAGAAGATTTTTTCTAGTGTTTTGGTGTTTAAAAAGAAGGAAGAAGAGAAGAAATGGAATTGCTAAATACAACACAAAAGGCATCATTTTAGTGTGGTCTTTGCTGTAAACAAAAGTGTTTATCCCTTAAATAGACCTCTTCGTTCTGGGATGGAGCACTGCGAATCCACTTTATGCAACCCCTGGCTTGTTTTTGGAGCTTTTAATTTCGAAAAAAAAGAAAGAAAGTGGTTACTATGAGATATCCTCCATCTCTATAGAAAATAGCAAGCTGATATCTCTACTTGTAATACTCCGATAATTTTAAATTAACAAAATATTAATTCGTGTTAATTAAAATTATAATTATTTTGGACCTATTTAATAAATACTATAATTGTTTTGAGTTAATCTGATTGTTTTGGATCTTTTTCGTAATTAACTAGTGATGCACTCGTGCGTTGCACGGTTTGTACACGTGTATAAAATTATATAAACAATTTAAGTTGGATAATATATCATAAAAAGCTTTAATACAAATTTTTTTTTAATAAACAATAAAATTAAAGATAGAAAAATCACATAAATTTGAAAAAAATATTATAAATTTTGGAATATACTTATTTATACATAACATTTGTCATTGAACATGTTCGACTATTACAACTACCACTATAAGTATCGCTTATCAAAATTCGAAAACCCTTAGGATTCGTAACTTTAGACAAAACAACATACAATTAGCCATGACTAAAAACATGTTTTTTTTTTCAAAAGCAGTCCAACGTTAGACAATGAATGACACTGACTTTTATTTATAGACATTACGTAAGACACCATCAGCGGAAATTGTCTTTTTTGGAATTTAAATGAAATTCTATGATAGGTGTCAGTGACATTCTTGGAATTAAAACAGCACCACCAGAATGTCCTTTGAAAGAACTTTACCTTCTAAAACATGATTTCATTTCTACATTATTGTTCTATTTATCGTATCTTGGAAGCAAGTGTATAAAATTATACATATAAATGATGTATACATTCGTTAATCCTGCTTATAGACTTGAATGATGTCAACTCTCTAAACAATTAATAATTTCTCTTTAAATGAGAACTAAAAACTAAATGATAAATAAAAAAAATTCACCCTATTGAAAAACACTAAATGAGAAATATAACACTTCTTTCTTTCCATCAATAAAATTGGAATAAGTGACTATTTTTATTTTTACATTATTTTTTATTTATTTTATCTTGGAAGCAAGTATATAAAATTATATGTATAGATATAAAGTTTAGATTGTCTAAACGATGAGTCTTGTTTTTTATTTATTAATGGTATCATAGTATTTTCACCCCAAAAAAGTGCTTTTTTTTATTTAAAAAATATAAAGTATTGTAGTAGTTGATAAACTATAATGCCAAAGGGGGACCGAAAGCGAATATCACTTGAGCATGAGATTTTACCTTTCATTTTAACGTTTTATTTTCACTTTATGAAAGCTTTTAAAATTTAAAAAAGAAGAAAATTGGGAGTAATGTGGGAAAAAGATTCAAAGAATCATTATATATAATTCCTCACCGAGTTGATATACAACAAACAAATCAAGACTCACTGGTGATATGGGTTTGCACTGTATTGTGGAAAAAGAATTAAAAGTTGCCTTTTGGGCTTAAGGCTTAAGCTACTTTCTGTAAAATATTACTGTTTTAAAAGTTGTCTTTTCTAAATCTGTTAATAATTTCTCTTTAAATGAGAAATAAAAACTAAATGATAAATAAAAAAACCCACCCCCATTGAAAAACATTAAATGAGAAATATAACACTCCTTTATTTCCATCAATAAAATTGGAATGAGGGACTATTTTAATTTTTACATTATTTTTCTATTTATCTTATCCTAGAAGCAAGTGTATAAATTAAAAGCTTCAGCTAGCTGACCAACATCAGCTGACTGACAAGATTCAATTTCCGCTGCCAATTTTAAAAGTTCTATAATTCAACCCTCAAGTTTTAAAAAGACTATTCACCCCCCCCCCCTCTAGCCTTGTTTGTTGCCATCTGGACTTAAAATTGGTATCAGAGCCTGCTTTTTTGAAAATTTATTTTTCCGAGCCTAACAGCTTGAAAGCACGATCATGACAATTCTAAAAGCTTTTCAATCAAACAATGTTACTCAAGTACTCATTTTTTTATGAAAATCACTTCGATATTTGGAATGAAAGAATTACAAGATATATGAACAATATAGATAAATGATTAATGGAATGTGTAAGAGGTGGTCCTATGCAGCCCATGAAAATTAATACTCAAGTTGGTAAATCTTCTACTGCAGATGATGACACCATAAATCCTTTTGCTCCTGTGGATGATGAATATGTCCTCAAACCTCAATCAGAATGGTCTGAGGAAGATAAAATTACTGATGGACTGGATGCCAGAGCTGTGCACATTCTATCAAGTGCTGTTCCTGATGAAAACTACAAACAAATATATGATCGTAATCGCCAAAGAAATTTGGGATGCTCTTGTTGAATATGTGGAAGGAGACCAAAACACCAAGGACAACAAACTCTATGACTGCATACAAGAGTTTGATGCCTTCAAGAAGGACCCAAAAGAATCATTAAAGAATGCCTACGACAGATTTCTCGAGGTAAGTAATAGATGTTTCTCTCTTGGTAAAGTCTATAGTATGAAAGATTTGAATATGCGTTTTCTTAGCAGCTTAGGAAGTAGATGGCATGTTAAGGTCACTGCCATAAAGGAAGCAAGAGACTTGAACAAAACTCATATACGTAGTCTTGTTGCAAGTCTAAAAATCTATTAAAAGGAAGTTCTCAAAACTCAAGAAATTGAGAAAAACTTTAAAGGTGTATGTCTTCAAGCTGAAGAAGAGACACCCAAAACTTCTACATCTCTGTCAAATGATGACTTTGATGAAGATGAATTTGCTGCTTTTGCTAGACAATTCAGAAAGTATAAATCTTTTAAAAAGAATCTTCAAAAACCTTCAGCAAACTTTCAAAAGTCTTCCTCAAATCCTCAAAAACCTTCCTCAAGCTTCCAAAGACCTTCTACTTCAAACTTTCAAAAGCCTTACTTCAAAACAAATGAAGACAAGGTTGAGAAAGAAAAACTGTTGTGCTTCAATTGTAGAAAACCTGGTCATTTTGCTTCAAACTGTCCTTTTACAAAAAATGAGTATTATAAAAGAGCTCCCAGAAATTTTGAAAAACAAAAGGGTTTGGTTGCTGAAGATCAAAATCTTGCAACATGGATTGAGACAGATTCTGAAGATGAATCTGCTGATTTTGAGCAAAAAGCAAATCTGTGTCTTGTTGCAGAATCAGCTATATATGATTCAGAAAATGAGTTTCCTAGTCCAAAATATACAAACAATTCTGATAATGAGCTACCAAGCTCACCTATTAAAAATCCCAAGCTGACAAAGGTCATCAAACATGATCAATTTGTGGTTAAGAAAATAGGAAATGGTTTTTATGGACAAGGAATCATAAGTCAGCCAGAAAGAAAAGTCAAGTCAACTTCTCCAAGGACTACTGACATCAAAATAAGCAATATGTCAAAAAGGCAGGAGGAGAAGGTTATTGACTTAAGTGTTGATGATTTACTGGAATAGATGCAAGAAATGTAGTCCAAGTTTGAAACACTCAAAAGAATCAATGTTTCTTTATCTGGTGATTTTAAAAGAATTTCTGAAGAAAACCGTGAGATTCAAGTAAAAATCTCGGATGCCCAGATTGCTGACCTTGTAGAAAGAAATCTTCGGCTGACCAATGTTGTTGATACTTACTCAGAGTCAAAAGCTGCTGTAGAAACCATCATCAGTCAACAGAAAAGTCATGAAGACCAACATGGTCTTGGATACTCAAAGGATGATGAAGACTGTGAGATCAGACAGTCAAATGGTGGACCTAAGATTCTGCTCAAAAAGGACAAGGGATTAGTCTATAATGTTGTGTCATTCATATATCCCAAAAACATGAATCAGCTTAAGAAGTCCATTAACAAAAAGGATAAGCTGAACAATGACAGTTGTCAGTTTTCTGGTCACAAGCCTCAAAGTCAGTCAGCTAAAATAACAACTGACAAATGTCATCCAGCTGACAAAAGAGGAGGATTCAGAAGAAAGACAACTGACAAGTTCAAACCAATAAATTTTGTTGTTGCTAAGACCTCTAAGCTGAGTCAAAAGGAATCAAAGATTCACCTCAAAAGACTGATAAATCAGGTTATCACAAGTGTAATATTTGTTCTACTTTTGGTCATCAGTCTCATGAATGCCTGTTTAGATTTAAACCTACTGACAGAGTCAAGATGCCTAATTTCAGGCAGATTTGGCTACCTAAGAAAACTAACCCTTTGGACCCAAAAGTATAAAGGGTACCATGATTTTAAATATTCATATTTCAGGTATGCTTAATGGCAGATGATCAGTCAACTGACATATGGATATTAGACAGTGGATGCTCCAAACACATGACTGGGTCAGCTGAACTCCTTACTGACATTATTGCAGCCAAAGGACCTTCTGTCATTTTTGGAGACAACTCAAAAGGAAAGACTATAGGTTATGGATCCATTATTAGAGGATCTGTAATAATTGAAAATGTCTTATTGGTACAAGGTTTGAAACACAATCTTCTAAGTATCTCACAATTCTGTGATAAAGGTATGAGCTGCTGTTTCTCTTCCACACACTGTTTTATCAAAAATATCATCACAAATGAAGTTTTACTCATTGGTTCTAGAAAAAGAAATGTTTTTGCTATTGATTTACTCTCTTTAAATGACAGTACACAAATTTGTTTAGTAGCAAATAATACTTTAAAAACTTCATGGCTTTGGCACAAAAGACTTTCACATTTGAACTTTAAATATCTTTCAAAACTTTCAAAAAGAGATTTGGTGAAAGGTCTGCCATCCATAAATTTTCCTACTGACAAAAAATGTAATGTTTGCATTTTAGGAAAAATAACAAAAGCTTCTTTCAAACCCAAACCATGTCTTTCAACCAAAAGAATTCTTGAACTTCTTCATATGGATTTATTTGGTCCCATTACAACTACAAGTTTGGGAGGAAACATGTATACTCTGGTTGTTGTGGATGATTACTCATTTACTCCAGATACACATGGGTTGAAATGATGCAATTCAAGGATGAAACTTACAGCATTCTCACTTCCCTGTTCAGAAATCTTCAAACTCAAAAGGAATGTGAGATTATAAGTGTTAGATCTGATAATGGTACAGAATTCAAGAACCTTGGCATGGATACATACTGTGATGATCATGGAATTTATCATAATTTTTCAGCAGTTAGAACACCACAGCAAAATGGTATAGCTGAAAGAAAGAACATGACACTGATTGAAAAAGGTAAAACAATGATAGCTAAAGCAAAATTGCCAAAATATTTTTGGGCAGAAGCTGTCAACACAACATGTTTCACTCAAAACAGATCTCTCATAAACAAGTTTCATGGTAAGACTCTCTATGAAATATGGAGAGGTAGAACACCTAACATTGCTTTCTTTAAAATCTTTGGATGCAAATGCTTCATTCACTACAATGGTGGTGATTACAGAGGAAAATTTGATGAAAAAGCTGATGAAGGTATTTTTGTTGGTTATGCTAAACATAGTAGAGCATATAGAGTTTATAATAGAAAAACTCAAGTAATTGTTGAATCTATGCATATCACTTTTGATGAATCCAATTTATTTGAGTCTTCTAAGGCTCCTGATGTTACTAACCATTTTGAGATTTTTGAGACAGGAAACAATGTTGGTTCAACTCAGAATAATCCCTCATCTTCAACTCCTCCTACTGTAACCTTAGATATTCAGAATGAGCTTCAACAGGCTGACAACTTTCAGCCAGCTGACAATCCTAATCTTGTCACAGTTAATCAATCAGCTGACACACTTAATTCTGAATCTATTCAGCCAGCTGACATTCCTCCTTCTCCACCTTTACAAACTGAACCTCTTGCAGATCTTCCTAAATAAATTAGGGAAGCTAGACATCATCCAGTTTCAAACATCATTGGAGATCCATTTGCTGGCTTAAGAACTAGAAGTTGCTCCAGAAATGAAACTCTTGATTCACATGCTTTTGTCTCTTCCATTGAACCCAAAAAGGTTGATGAAGCTTTAGAACACCCTCAATGGATTGAGGCCATGCAAGAAGAGCTAAATCAGTTCGAAAGGTGTAAAGTTTGGGAACTTGTGCCTAGACCCTCAGATCAACAAGTCATTGGAACTAAATGGGTGTTCCAAAACAAATTGGATGAAGATGGAAATGTTACAAGAAACAAAGCAAGATTAGTAGCCCAATGCTATAGACAGGAGGAGGGTATTGATTATGATCAAACATTTGTTCCTGTTGCCAGATTGGAAGCCATCAGACTATTTCTTGCTTATGCAACCTTCAAGGACTTCAAGGTATATCAAATAGATGTAAAAAGTGCATTTCTGAATGGAGATCTACAAGAACAAGTATTTGTTGAGCAACCCCATGGTTTTCTTGAAGCAGCCATGAAGCACACCTGAGATATAGAGGTAAGAAAATCATGGTCCCCTTTTATTTTTCTTATGGGTCCAAATGGTTAGCGTATTTTTGGAACCCATACTTGTCTGACTTTTGGAATAAGGGATCCAACAGGCTTCATGATGGATTTCAGCAGACATTCATGGACCAAGTGGCCTAAACATTTGCAAAAGGTACAGTGATGGAAATTACAAAAGTATGTTTGATCATGCTGGGTGTTGAAAGGATTTCGAACATTTTTCTTAACAACAACTTTTGATTTAGCAGTCTTGTTAACAGCAAGCTTAGGGGCATCTGTGTGAGGCTTCTTAAGTCTGTACTCAGCAGTCTTTGCTTTGGCAGAAGTATACTTGCTGGTAGTAGACTTTGATACCTCATACATTTTACCTTTAAGCTTGGTATCAACATTCTGTGTAGCAGCAGCGCCATCGGTAGTACTATTGATAAATCTGATAGGTTTGGGCAGACTCTTTGTGGGCCTTGAAACAACAGACTTTGCTTTCACAGAGGTGCTGGTGGATGGCCTTTGAGAGTCTACACTACCTTTAGCAAATTTATCTCCAGCAGATGATTGCTTTGCTTTTAAGGCGCCACTGTTCTTGATTATTTAAACCTTAAGGTATTTATACGGAGTAGCAGTATATCCAATTCCTTGTTTACCCTTGTTAGGCTTATGATATTTTGCAGGAATATTATTTTGCACTGTAAAATGTTCTTTTTTCTTGTTCGAGGTTACGCCTGTAAGTGCTTTTCAGAGAAACCTAGCCCAGCTTTTATCTGTCAGGGCTTCGATCTCCTAGAATTTGATCAAAGACAGCTGAGTTATTCCACGACTTGATGGTCTTTGTAACTCATCTTTCTCACAGATAGCTCTTTGGCATGATCAATAAGGCAGCAACCTTTTCATTGAGAAACTTGTTCTCTTCTTTTAACTTGATACTTTCCCTCGCTGGACTCCATGGAGAGTTTTTAACTCGGCTTCAAAGATAGATTTTCAGCCTCAACTTCTCATGATTTTTAGCTAACTTAACATAGACCTTTCTAAATTCATTGAATTCCTCTAGCATGTCTTGAGCATCCTTGAGGATTTCTTCTTTTGAAGGCTCTTCAGAAGGTTGTTCAATGTTAGCTTGAAAAGGAGAGTATTTAACTTCACTATCTGAGTCACAGGTGGGACGTGACTCTAGAGCAACAAGGCAAATGTGTGCCTGCTCGGGTGAGTCATCACTATCATCCTCATTAGAATCAGTTTCAAACCAAGTAGATACATGATTTTCTTCTAAGTCCTCAGCTAGTAGACATCTATGTTTAGAAAATGATTTAGAAGTATAAGCTTCATATTTTGGCTTAGGACATTTAGAAGCAAAGTGACCAGGCTTCCAAACTAACTCATTGTTTTGTGAGCTTTCAGCAGACTTTTTGAAAGTCTACTGGTTTACTTCCTTCTTTTTGTTAAATTTTGAGAATTTTTGAAACTTCTTAACGAACATAGCAAATTGCTCGTCAGAGAATTTCATTGTCATTTGAAGAAGAAGTAGATGGTTTATTTTCTTGGGCATGAATTTCCTGAGAGATAGCAGAAAAGGAAGGAAGTTTAAAATGTTTGTCATGTTCTTGAGCTTGAAGCAGTTCTTGCTCATAGACAGTTAAACTCGCATAAAAACTTCTGAGGTGCATGGAGTTCAAGTCTTTAGACTCTTTTATAGCAGTGGTTTTAACATGCCACAAACTTCCTAAAGAAGCTAAAAACCTCATATTTACTTCCTTAACACTATATTCTTTTCCTAAGGAATAACAGCTATTTACTACCTCACAAAATCTGTTGTAGGCTTGTCGTAAAGTCTCCTTAGGATCCTTTCTAAAGGAATCGAATTGTTGAATGTAGTTATACTTTCTGTTATCTCTGGTGGGCAGATCTCCTTCAAGATATTCCACCAAGGCTTCCCACATTTCCTTGGCAATTTTGCATCTGATAATTTGCTGATATGTGCTTGTGTCGACAGAGCTGGTTATGATGTGTATAGCTTTGCTGTCGAGTTCAACGAGCCTCCTTTCTTCGTCTGTCCATTCATTCATGGATTTAGGTATCTCGGGAGGTCCACTGGCTACTTCGGTAAGTAGGTTGGGCTTCATTGGAACATGAGGACATGTTAGAACACATTGCCACAAGCGATTGTCAATAGAGTTCATGTATCTCATAACTTTATCTTTCCAAACTTCGAAGTGGCCTTCGTCAAATATTGGGACGTGGCTGGTATTCGAAGTAGGCAACATATAGTGAGCCATAGGATCTATTCGCAAGAGGTTAATCTTGGAAAAAGTGAATTTTCAAAGAATTAAGCTCTGATACCAATTGTTGATCCCGAAATAGGCTCAATCTAGGCTAGAAGGGGGGGGGGGTTGAATAGCCTAGTTGCGTTTATATAAAAACTTTTCGAAACACTTCTGAAAGATTTCTTAAAGAGATTTTACTAGAAGTGTTAATGCAGCGGAAAACTAAAGAAGTTCTGTACTGACTGATAAGCTTCTTTAGTATAGCACAGATTCAGTAGTGGACTATGATAAGTAGCAGCAGTTAATAGAAAGGTAGAAACAAATCAGACAGTACACAAAATTTAGAAGTGGTTCGTACTGTGAATAGTACTACGTCCACTACCAAAATGGTTAACTTTGGATTTTTAAAAGGTGCACTTGTTTATCCACTAGTTTTATAAGTAAGATCTCTAATGGATCGTGTACAAAATGAGTTTTCAACCAAGTGTATAATGGTGAGAGAATCAATCAATGATTAATTGTTCTCTCACGTGCTAAAGTAAAGAACAGATATTAAAAGCAAACTAGATGAAGCTGAAACGGAGTAAAGATTGGTAGATCTGCAGCTTCAGGAAGTTTGGTGAAGTGTTAGTTCTTGTCCTTTTGATCTCTTGAATGCTTGAGTGTTGAAGATGAAGCTTGAATGTTTAATGCGCAAGAGTTGTATTTTCAGATCTTCAAAACTTGAATAAATACCAGAGAGATCTTTTGGACCGTTGGACTGAGACAGAGGAGACTGTGTCCAACGTTCTATTGCATTAAATGCAATTCGGCGCTTTGGGGGATGTATGCGGCACAGTCATCAGAGATGTAGTGTTTGCAGAGAAGACATTCCCGGATAGAGTAAGGTTTCAAGTTGCAGGCATTACAGCTGTGAAAGTCTTCTTAGCCAAAAGAGGTAATGTCTTCATATTTCATGTTTCAGGAGACAGACTGGACAGTTGTCTGTATATATAGTTGACTTCTTTTGAGTGAAATCCGATGAAGATATTTCGACTAGATATTTCAAAAATATCTAAATAAGACGTTATGTGACATAATTCCATGTTTTGGCTAGTCTTGATTTTTCGCGCTTGAGCAGACTTCCAAGTCTGCTGTTGAAGCCTGCTTATCCGCGCCTAACTAACACTAAACAGTTCTAAACAACCTTGATTCTAAGACAGTTGCCACACTAATCGGTACGCAGACCTATTAGCCACTGTACAATAGAATCAGAAGATGACTCAACCAAATCTAGAACCTATGAGGGTCAACAATCTCCTCCTATTTGGTTGATGTCATCATCTCAGCTACTAGCAGACTTTGAATCATGCATCGAGATAATAACATGTCTTAAAGAATTTTATTAAGAAGAGCAGACATGCCTCTCAGAGCAGAAGTCTTAGTAGAAAGATAGCTAGACTAAGTACTTACAAGATAAAAAGCAGGAAGTCAAGTACAAAGTAAAGCAGAGTTTAAATCTTTAGAAATAAGCACATGAATAATAAAGATTTAAACGCGAAGTTTAAATAGACCAGATCATGATAAGATAGAGCAATTTAAACTTAAGAAATATATATATATATATATATATATATATATATATATATATATATATATATATATATATATATATATATATATATATATATATCATCTGTTATTAAACAGGATGTTTAACAGCAAAAGTTTTTCCAACATCAGGGTTTGAATCAAAATAGTTAGAATAGAGTTATACCAACATGTTCAGAATAGATGTGGTTGGGTGCGTCGACGTTCTAAGTGGTCACCAACCCGCATTCTCGATTCTACCATTGAGGCGTTTCTCTCACCGTTTTTCTTCAATAAGAGCTTGATTCAAAAATATGTAGCTTGTTCCTCCTCGATGGCAAAGAACCCGCCGTTGTTCAAGAAGAAGCTGCCGCTCGTTGGCACGTTCGACATGGCGAACAGCAGTGAAGTCGGCAACTTCACGTCTGTTGATGATTGCTCGCGCCAAGTCAGTCTTGAGTTCGTCGAAGAGGTCACGGATGTTTATCTGATGAGAGTGAAGCATGCCGATCAGTGACACCTGCTGGTCTTGAACGAGAAACCGATGAGTGGTGAAAGCTTGAGCGGTATCGTTCACCAGCTGCTCAACGATCTTTCCAAGATCGAAAATGGTAGCATGAGTGGCATTTAAGCCATAGTTGAGCACTTCGATCTGTTGTGCCATGGAGGAGACTGTGCTGTTGAGACGTTCCAGGTTGGCATTGTTGGTACGAATGAGGTCGAGAAGGGCAGGGTCAGCAGTGTTGGAAGGAAGGGAAGAAGGGTTAAGATTGACTAAGATGTAGGTATCAGTAGGGTTAGGAGCAGAGATTGGCGAGGAGGAAGATGAAGCAGGGTGGTTATCAGCAGGGAGCGAAGATGGAGGAGAAGAAGGCTTAGGATCAGCTTCAATGTCAGTGTCTGAGTCACTGGCATGAGAAGAGGAAGTGGAAGAAGAGGTTTCAAGAAGATAGGAGCGAAAAGGATATTCAGGTAAAAGAATGAAATTTGGAGGAGAGACAGAAGGGTAAAGAAGATCAGAGATGGAGGTGAGATCAAAGAGAAAAGAATGGGTAACAGAAGAGATAGAGGAAAAAGAATCTGATAGAGATCAGCAGAGATGGAAATGGGGGTAATGTACTGGGATATAGGAGGGAAGATTTATGGAAGGAAAGCGGTTTGGTAAAGAAGAGTGGATAAGTGAGGATCAAGAGAGGAGAAGGTTTCGGGCATGGAGAAGGAAATAGAAGAGTTTGTGGGAGCAGGAATGATGGCTAGAGAGAAGTCAGGAAGGATAGTGGAGATAGGTTCAGGAGAGGAGGGTGGAGAAGGAATGACATCTAGGGTAAGAGAAGGTGGAGAAGAAGGTGTTGAAACCACAGACTTCTTGCGAAGCCTGCGTTTCTTCTTCGTTGGAGCAGAAAAAATGGGCTCCTCCTCAACAACAGCAGGGGTTGATGAGGAAGTAGGAGAAGAAGGGGTAGCAGCAAGCTCCTCCCCAACAGTAGCCGGGGCAGTTGAAGAAGTAAGAGGGGGAGATGAAGAAGAGATAGGAGAGGAAGGAGGAATAAAGGGAATGAAAGGTTCAGAAGGTTCGGAGCGTTTGGACTTACGTTTACGAGAGTGAAGAGGAGCAGGTCGTTCAAAGCTAGCCTCAATCAAATATGGGCGGAGCCAGATTTCTTTTTCTTCTTGACTTGGGAGCTAAGGTTAAAGCGGAAGAGAAGAGATTTTCCTTGTATAACATAGTTAGATTGTGTAATTACAAGTATTGAAGATCGAATCATGTCTCCGTTCATCTCCATGTGATGTTCATTGTCTATGATGAACTAAATCATCACTAATCTAGGAGGTGGGAGGTAACTTGTATCGAATTTATGTTTTAATTCATATTTATGTTCATTCAATTCTTGTTGATTGTGTGATTATCAATCCCTCTATTATTTCGCTTTGAACAAATGAATGTAATCACAAATAATAAAGGCCTAGAGGTGCGGATAACTGCATGACCAATGTGCATATGTCGCATAATCGGCTCACCATCACAATAAATTGGACCTATCGATGCGACGAGTGATAAGTTAGGACTGTGTTCATACATGATTTAGGTGACAGATAAATCATATGTTCTTGTGCTTAGGATATAGAATGGATGAATGTTGTGGGGATGGAGGCTGAACCAATAGTTCAACATACTATATCTATCTTTTGTGAACGAACCCAAGAAATTGAATGATAATTATTGTGAATTAAATATAAAGGAGATACAAGTGAAACTCGAATCCTAGATTGCCATCTACCATAAGATCTTCATAATCTATAATTACTGCTAATTAGTTAAACACCTAAATATTAATAGTAGATTAGAATAAAATCATTATAAAAACCCCCCTTAGATTAATAATTTGCTATCAATAAATTGCACTATTCGTGATCTCTTGTCTCTATGGGTTCGACCCTTGCTTCCAATACTATTCTATAATAGTCTTGTCCACTTGCAAGGAAAAATTTTAAAATAAGACATCGATCAAGTTTTTGACGCCGTTGTCGGGGACAAGCTAGTTCACGTAGTTAGTTTGTTGATAGTGTAATTTTTAGTTTAATTTAATTTTCAGTTTTTATAAAAATAAAAATACAAAAGATTTTATTTTATTTGTTTTAATAGTTAGTTGTTTTTAAATTGCTTTAATTTATTTATGCACGGTCGTAGATCTTTGAATCCTAAATTGGTAGAACTGAATCAAGATATAAATAATATTAAAAAGAATCAAGAAGATCTTGAAAATCTAGCTTCCCAGTCTGATAATCAAGAACAATTGAATCAAGAGGATCCTCTGGTTGATCCTACAATGGAAGATAATAATAATCGAAATCCTAAAAATCCAGCTAATCCAGTTAACATGAATCAAAGAGAATAAGAACCTGCAAGAAAAATATGGAAGTAGTAGTAAATCAAAGAACTATTAATGATTTCAGTAGACCTTCATTAAATGTAGTAACATCATGTCTAGTCTTACCAGATGTTGTAAGGAATTTCGAACTAAAAGGACCATTATTTTAATATGATACCTTCTTTTCATGGAATGCCTCACGAAGATCCTGTCAATTTCTTAAAAGATTATGAATACATGATGAGTACTTTTCCTTTAGGAGGGTTAACTGAAGACCAAGTTAAAATGAAATATTTTCCCAGTGCATTAAAAGAACTGGCAAAGCGATGGTTTATGAATTTAACACCTAGCAGTGTTTATACTTGGGCTCAATTATATGATTTGTTTATGAGTAAATATTATAAGCATGCATCTCTCACTGAATATAGAAAACAAATCATGTCATTCCAAAATGAACTAGGTGAAACATTTCATGAGTCTTGGGATAGATTTAAAAATCTGCTCATTATGTGTCCTCATCATAATTTGGCTCAACATGTGTTAGTACTTCAATTTTATCATGGTCTTTCGCCAGGCTTACAAACTATGGTTGATAGTGCAGCTGGTGGTTCTATTAATAGAATGACACCAGAAGCATTAGAGGAATTATATGAGATGTTAAGTATTAATTCTCAACAGAAAAGTGCTAGAGGTAAAAATAGAAGTCTATACCAAATTCAAGAAAAATCAGATACACAAGCTCAATTTGAAAACTGGCAAATTCAAGAAGCATGTGCTTTATGTGGATTATATTCCCATGCTACTAATTTTTGTCCATCAAGTGCTATGTATGCTGAACAGGCTAATGCTATGAATATGTTCCCTCAAAGGCCAAGGAATGATCCCTACTCAAACACATATAATCATGGTTGGAGGAATCATCCTAACTTTTCTTGGGGTGGAAATAAGTCTTTTCAACCTCAACAATTCCAGCCTCAACCACCTCAACCTCCACAATTTCCAAATCAGAATCAATTGAGAATTGAAGAAGTTCCTAAACAAGATGGAACAAACAAAAGTCAAGCAGTGTTGATAAAATATATGCTTGAAGAAATTGAAAATTTAAAGAAGCACATTGAGACTTCTGAAACCGAGAAAAAAGAAGAAGGGAAATTCCCTAGTCAAACCGACCAAGCAAAGTCAATCACCGTCTTGTGAAGCGGTAAGGTAATTGGTGAAGAGGTAAGTGACCC
Source organism: Codonopsis lanceolata (assembly GCA_013146195.2). Classification (NCBI taxonomy): domain Eukaryota; kingdom Viridiplantae; phylum Streptophyta; class Magnoliopsida; order Asterales; family Campanulaceae; genus Codonopsis; species Codonopsis lanceolata. The sequence continues at coordinate 5,759,057 of CM028384.1, read as the reverse complement.
TGTTCATTCTTCTAATAATCTGCTACAGTAGAGAATTCTGAAAAAGAAGTCGAAAATGATAATAATAGTAAAGAGAATAATGAAACATGTAATCAAGAAATATAAGAAGAAGTTCTAAATAAGGAACAAGAGAAAGAGGTTCAAAATCAAGAAGTAGAAAAAGAAGTAGAGAAAGAGTTAGAACAAGAAGAAGAGGAACCTTATGTGGCTCCACCACCATATGTTCCTCCAATTCCGTTCCCAAGAAGACTTATGAAAAACCGAATGGACAAACAATTTTTGAAATTTATAATATGTTATCCAAAGTGAATGTTAATCTTCATTTGCTTAACGTTATTAAAAATATTCCAGCTTATGCAAAGTTTTTCAAAGATCTTCACTCTAAGAAACACAAGTTTGAAAACAATGAAAAAATTATTGTTTCTGAAAATGTAAGTTCAGTTTTACAACCCGAATTACCCCCTAAGTTGAAAGACCCTGGTAGCTTTAATATCCAAGTTTCCTTGGGAAGCTCTAAAAAGATGAAAGCCATGCTAGATCTAGGAGCAAGTATTAATTTGATGCCTTTTGCGGTCTATAAACAGTTAGGGTTAGGAGAACTAAAACCCACTAGTATGCAATTACAATTAGTTGATCGTTCAGTTCAATATCCCTTGGGTATAGTGGAAGACATCCTAGTTCAGGTTGATAAACTAATCATTCCAGACGACTTTGTGGTTCTAGAGATGGAAAGGAAGATTTGCACAAACAATGAAGTTCCTATATTGTTAGGCAGACCTTTTATGGCCACTGCCAATACAATGATAAATGTCAAAAATGGTAAACTCACAATGTCAGTCCTAGGTGAAACTGTTGAAATCTCTGTTTATGATGCTATGAATAGACCTAGTGACATAAATGCTTGTTTTTCCATAGACGAAATTGAAAAATTATCAACTGAAACTTTTGAAAAAGATAATGAAGATGAAGATTATGAAAAAGATGTATTTATAGTTTATGATGATAGTCCTATCCCTCCCATAAAAATTGACATTGATGAGATAGAAAGAGAAATAGAAGAGGAAGAAAGAGAGAAGTTAGAAGCTCTTAAAAAGAAAGATAAAGAAAATATAGAGAAAGAATCCGAATCAGAAAATAGTTCTGATAAATCTGAAAAAGTAGAAGAAGAAAGTAATGAAATTAAAGATGATGAAGTAGAAATCCTAAAATCTCTTTTTGAAGAAATTGAGATAGAGGATGTTAAAGTAGAAAACAAGGAAGATGTTAAAGAAGCAAATACCGAGGAGGTTAAAATAGAAGAAACAATTAAAGCAGAAAATTCTGAATTTATGCCATCTGTTAAATCTCCTCCAGTTGAAGAATTAAAGCCATTACCACCCCACCTAAAATATGCATTTTTAGGGGAAGGTAAAACTTTGCCTGTTATTATAGCAACTGATTTAACTGAAGAGCAAGAAGCAAGTTTGTTGAAAGTTTTATGAAGACATAGAAAAGCTATAGGATGGTCTCTAGCTGATTTAAAAGGTATTAGTCCGTCTATGTGCATGCATAAAATTCACCTAGAAGAAGGTAGTAAACCTTCAAGAGAAAGGCAAAGAAGACTTAACCCACACATGGAAGAAGCCGTAAGAAAAGAGGTTCTTAAGCTTTTAGATGCGGGTATAATTTACCCAATATCAGACAGTAAATGGGTTAGTCCTGTTCAAGTAGTTCCTAAAAAGTCCGGAATTATAGTTGTTAAAAATGAAAAAGATGAATTAGTCCCTACAAGAACAATAACTGGTTATAGAATGTGCATTGATTTGCGAAAACTAAATGCGGCAACTAGGAAAGATCACTTTCCTTTGCCATTTATTGACCAAATCCTTGAAAGACTAGCCGGTCATGAGTATTATTGCTTTCTTGATGATTTTTCTGGTTACAATCAGATCCCTGTAGCACCCGAAGATCAAGAGAAAACAACTTTTACATGTCCTTTTGGTACTTTTGCTTTTAGGAGAATGCCCTTTGGATTATGTAATGCACCAGCCACCTTTCAAAGATGCATGATTTCTATATTCTCAGATTTAGTTGAAAGATGTGTTGAAGTTTTCATGGATGATTTTTCAGTTTTTGGAAATTCCTTTGATCATTGTCTAGAAAATCTTACATCAGTTTTGAAAAGATGCTGTAAAACAAATTTAACTTTGAGTTGGGAGAGAAGTCATTTCATGGTCAAACATGGAATTGTCTTAGGGCATGTTGTGTCTAATAAAGGTATTGAAGTTGATAAAACAAAAATTGAAGTTATTTCACAACTACCCCCTCCAACTTCTGTTAAAGGTGTTAGAAGTTTTCTAGGGCATGCTGGTTTTTATAGAAGATTCATAAAAGATTTTTCCAAAATCTGTAAGCCTCTATGTAACTTATTAGCAAAAGATACAGAAATTTGTTTTTGATAAAGAATGCTTAGATGCATTTAATTTATTGAAAGAAAAATTAACTACTGCCCCTATTTTATCCGGCCCTGATTGGTCTCTTCCTTTTGAAATCATGTATGATGCATCAGATTTTGCAATTGGAGCCGTGTTAGGACAAAGGGTAGATAGAAAACCTCATGTGATCCATTATGCTAGTAGAACTCTAAATGATGCACAATTAAATTATACCACAACAGAAAAAGAATTTTTGGCAGTTGTGTATGCTTTTGAAAAATTTAGATCATATCTGTTAGAATCAAAAGTGATAATATTTACTGATCATTCTGCACTAAAGTATTTATTAAGTAAGAAAGATGCTAAGCCTAGACTAATTAGGTGGATACTATTGTTACAAGAATTTGACATCACAATCAAAGACAAAAAGGGAACCGAAAATGTCGTAGCCGACTATTTGTCTAGATTAGAATTTTCGCCATTGCTTGAACGTCAATTTCTTGATGATTCAATTCCCATAAATGAAGATTTTCCTGATGAACAATTATTAGCTATTAAAGATTCAGACCCTTGGTATGCTGATTTTGTCAATTATTATGTGTCTGACATCATAAATCCTGATTTTGATCATTATGAAAAGAAGAAATTTTTGGCTGAAACCAAAAATTATTTTTGGGAAGCACCTCATTTATATAAAATATGTTCAGACTCTTTAATAAGGAGATGTATTCCAGAAAAAGACCAACAAAATATTATGAAATTCTGCCATGAATACTCTTGTGGAGGCCATTTTAGTGGAAACGAAACTGCTAGAAAAATTCTCCAATCTGGTTTATATTGGCCTACTGTTTTTAGAGATTGTGAACTATTTTATAGAACATGTGATAAGTGTCAAAGAACTGGTGGAATAGGAAAACGAAACGAAATGTCTTTGCATATCAATATGGTTGTTGAAATCTTTGATGTTTGGGGCATTGATTTCATGGGTCCTTTTCCAGTGTCAAATAATTGTGAATATATTTTGGTAGCAATTGACTATGTGTCTAAGTGGATTGAAGCAGTAGCAACTAAGACAAATGATGGTAAAACTGTGGTTAAATTTGTAGAAGATCTGTTTGCTAGATATGGAGTACCCAAGGCCATAATAAGTGACCAAGGGACTCACTTTACCAATAAATTATTGCATAATGTCCTTAAGAAACATGGTGTAACTCACAAGTTAGCTACACCTTATCATCCTCAAACATCTGGCCAAGTAGAGGTTAGCAATAGGCAAATTAAAGCAGTATTAGAAAAGACTGTTAGGCCTAATCGTAAAGATTGAGAATCTAAACTTAAGGATGTTTTATGGGCATACCGAACTGCTTTCAAAACCCCAATAGGAATGAGTCCATATAGAATGGTATATGGCAAGGCATGTCACTTACCAGTTGAAATTGAGCATAAAGCCTATTGGGCTGTTAAAGAATTAAATTTAGATTTAACCTTGGCTGGTGAGGAAAGATTGTTTCAATTGAATGAATTAGAAGAACAAAGGCTAAATTCGTATGAGAATGCCAAAACATATAAAGAGAAGACCAAGAAATATCATGATATGGGGTTAGCCAATAAGCCAATGTTTTAAGATGTTTTGAGATTGAAAGTTACGCTTTTTAATTCTAGACTTCGGTTATTCCACGGAAAGTTGAAATCTAAATGGTCTGGTCCTTTTATAATTGTACGAATTTATCCTCATGGAGCTGTTGATATACAAAATCCAAAGAATAATGAAATTTTTAAAGTTAATGGACACCGAATCAAGCCATACCTTGAGCCGTTGTCAGTTGAACGAACAATTGAATTAATTCGTTTGGGTGACAATGAACCGCCCAAAGATTAGGTTTGCAGTTTTGTCGAGCCAAAGACGTTAAACAAAGGCGCTAAATGGGAGGCAACCCACTAATATGAATTTTATTGCTTTTGTAGTTAATTTAAATATGCTATTCTCCGTTAAATGCAATTCTTGGACATTTAATTTTTAAATTAAATATGCCAAAAATCAAGTTTGGGGGAGAAAAGCATCTTAATGTTGTATTTATATGTTGCTAATAATTTTAGTTTAGAGTTTTTGTCGAGTTTTTATAGTACAGGAAAGTGACGAAACATAATGGAACTTAATGAAGGGGCCAAACTGTTAAACTGCTGAAAAAGATGAAAAAGAAACAATAGGAGGACAATCTGTCGACCTTGAGGACGCAAGGTGCCAAGGGCCTTGCGACCGCAAGGTCCTCATCAATTCAGTTAGCGTGAACGGCATCATGCAGATCGTGGGAATCAGAGCCGTCATCACTGCAGACCTTGCGGACGCAAGGTAAAAGCCACCTTGCGACCGCAAGGTGTCTTTATTTAAGGACAGGCGTGCTTCTTCAGAAAATCACCCGAAATCTTCATCTTCTCAGCAAAGAAGAAGCAGCCCTCCGTCTTCCTCCCCAGTTTCAGGCGAGATCTTCAAAGATCTGTTCAAATTCCGGCCACATTTCAAGAATCATTCTCTCTCCTTCAACAATCTTCAACTTCCATCATCTCATCACCCACATTACACTCCATTGAAGCTTGAGGAGTGAAGCAAGAGAAGTCTCCATTTTTGCCGACGAAGAGCTTAACTCCGCAACTCAACTCATCTAAAACTGCAATCAAGTAAACCTAACTCCCTTCTTTAACTTTTAACGTCAAATTTTTGCATGCTAGGGTGTTAGATAATTTTACGTGTAAATATTTGCATGCTTTAGGAATTATTTTTAAAAAAAAAATTTGAAAAATAATTTAATTGTTAAATATTTAAAAATTTTAATTTTGCTCAAACAAAAATGTTCCGCAAGCGTAGAAATACCGGTGCTTCTTCCTCATACATTCTGGGAGGAGGAACCGCAGTATGACCACCGTCGATTTATTTCCTATAAGGCCTCTGAAAAATATGTGGTCAAATTCTCCGAGTCCTTGATTCCCGAGAGGGGATTTAAGGCTGAAGAATTTGGCCTCCGTCCTAACTTTACGACCCGTAGGTGGGGGTTGTTCACCGATTCTCCGGACAAGGCAATCGTGCCTATTGTCTGCGAGTTCTACGCCAATGGCCGCATTGGTGTAGATGGGGGTGTTTTAGACACCGTTAATGTGAGGGACGTTATTGTTGACTTTTTGTCCCAAAGCATTAACTTGTACTACGGCACCTCCAACTTTGCGGATGGTGCCGATCATTTTAGCACACACCTCCATACCCCTGTCCCTCTCAAGGTGGTCAATGCGACCATCGCCCTCCTTGGTGTTGAGTGGACCTAAAACTGTAATCCACCCTACGGTCCACGCACCATGGAGGAGTCCTTCCTTATGAACACGGCCAAGCCCGTATTCAAATTCATTTGTGCCCATCTCATGCCTTCCGGTCACCAACATACGGTGACTTGGGCTAAATCTGATCTACACCATTATGACCGGTGGAGATTGATATTGGCGATCGATCAACGGCCAAATTAAGACCCTTATTAGAGGTGCCACGAATGCGGGTTCTGGCGTTCCCGTATTTGATCACCGAGTTGTGTAGAGGCGGCGTGAGATGGCCGGACACGGAGAGGCTTAAATTTGGTCAGGCCATTACTAAGGCCATTTTGTTTGCGCACCTTGCGGCCGCATGAGTGCGGGTTCCTCAGAGGAGGAACAGAAGAAGGAGGAAGGCTCGTAGGGATCTCGATAGGCTAGAAGAGGTTTCCTTTGAAGCCCAAATGGCAACTCAACGGTTGGCACAAATAAATCTTAGAACAAGAGCGGTTGTTTGGGTGGTTTAACACCGTGGGACAAAATGTCTCAACTTATTATGGGCTGCCTCCTGGCACGATCCCCGAGTTTCGTCCTCATTTGTTATTTCCGCCCGACTCACCTTGAGTCGAGGCCCAAGTTCCATCCTCTTTCGTTAGGTGGGCCTGCTATTTCCTTTTGATATTTGTCCTTCCCCATCAATCCCCCCATATGTTCCTCAATTTTGAGGACAAAATAGAAATTAAGTTTGGGGGAATTCTAAGCGAGTCTTAGCGAGGTCCTAGCCTAAGGAGGAATGGAGTTGGGCTACGTTTTTAGGTGAAGAAAATTTTCTTTTCTCGATGACCATTTAATTCTTCACCCGCTTTTCTTGTTTTTAATTTTTTCTTATTTTTGGAGGTGTTGCCTTGACCAGAATACACTCACATTGGATGCTCGTGGATTCCTCTTGTGGGAACCCATCATCAATTGTGCCATCAACATCTCAAATTTTTTTTAATTAAAAATAAAAAAAAAGATCAAAAAAATCAACAAAAATATTTTATTTAAAAAAATTTAGCCTCTAGTTTTGTGTGGTAATACTAGTCGATGAGGAGTTAATGCAATGAACCGCATAGCTAGTCCGTAGATCCCTCTGGAATTTACTTGATTTTGCGAAACTTTTACTCTTCTCCAAATTCTTCATGCACCCTGTAGACACCCCAATTTCGTACCCCTGGTATGTGACATGATATAAAATATCAAGACCTGTTAAAACATTAACAAATGTCAAGTTACAGGGTCAAAAGTGCAAAAGGACAAAGCAAGATGCGCCAAAAGTGAAATCACGGGGTTGGCGTCAAAAATCAAACTTGTGAATATTGCTTTGGCTCCACCCACATGAAATCTGGAAGCCATGCCAAGTTTTGTAATGGGTGGCGCCAGGTTTCCTAAAAACCTTGTTCCACTTGCCGTAAAGTCCAAATTCCTCCACCACGGTGTACAATCGATCGATCGATCACGGGACCAAAGTGCAAAATTTGAAAACATGGGAATAGTGATGGCGCCACCCACATGAAGTCTGGGAGTGGCGCCCAGTTTTGTGATAAGCATCGTCCAGTTTGTTGATAAAGCACTGTTCCTTCGCCGTAAAATGCAATTTCCTCAACGCTGTGTACAACTTGTTGATACGCGAAAAAGGAATTTTAATTCCTTTGATGTCCCTTCTCCAGCCTATAAATAGAGGCTTCAGGTTCGCCTTCAGAACACACCAATTCATCCACAAAACACTTCGCGTCCTCGTTATTTGAAGAAATAGAGGCGAGCGAAGTGAGATAGTGAGTGATCACCTCAAAGCCTCGAAACCACTAAACCACCTCGAACACAAAACCAACCAGGTAGAAGTGAGCCTTAGCCCCCGACTAGGTATCCACCTTATTTCCCGGCCCAAAAACCATAAAGAAATCATTCGCTGCAGAGTAAATGAAAGCATCCGAAATAAGCCGTTATTCCGCCCAACCAAATAAGCCAAAACCACCACAAATAAGCCGTCATTACGCCCTAGTGAGTAAGCCAAAACACCACAAATAAGCCGTCACTACGCCCAAATCCGCAACGACGAGGCAAAAAGACTCCCTCTCCCGAGAAGGACGAGCAGCACACCTTAGGCCATCGTAGGTAAGTTTTAAGTTTTTATTTGTAAAGTGTTATTTCTCGGCCCAATGTAGATATATAGCGGTTGTCTTTGCCGGTTTAGTTAGGAAATAGCACTAAAAAAGATTTATTATGCCCAATATTTTCAAGTATATTTGTAATTATTTGTAAAGAGACGATTGCAAGTGCAGTAAATAATGTAGACACAATATATGTATTTGTAGGCGATTAATGCTTTATTTATCTATTAAATAAATATAACAAAAACATACTTTAGCCAAAACCGTTTTGAGACCGAAAGGCGAGTTGGGTGCCTAGCACCTTCCTAACTCGTAACTTAGCCTCGGGCCCGTTTTTATTATCTACGGTTTTCTTTTTTGATTTTTCTTTATTTTTCCTCAAAATAAAGATGGTGACTCTAAAACATTTTGGATCAGTGGGGCCTCGCAACATCTTTCCTTACACTTTTCCGTTTTCCTAAAAAGGGAAAATGAGAATGGAAAGCGATGTATTCCTATATCTAGTATCCCTAAACAAGGGATAACTTGATGTAGAAAACTCAAAGCACCTATAGTGATCCGAAATAGGCCATAAGGCTATTTTCATAAAATCCATAATGGGGGCGCCGCAACATTCCTTCCTTGCACTTTCCCGCTTTCCCCTAAAAAAGGGAGAATGAGAATGGAAGAGTGATGCATTCCTATATCTGGTATCCCCTAAAAAGGGATAACTTGACATAGAAAACTCAAAGCTCCCATATTGGATCAAAAATTCACTAAAGGCAACAGAGGCGCATTCAAGCGCTTTGACAACACTCCTCTCGCACTTTTGATTTCGTCCTCCCTAAAAGGGAGGGAGGAGCGAGGCGGTGGATGTCCCGCATCCGCCGTCACACGCACCCCATCCAAGAGGCGCCGGGCGCGCATTTCCGAGGAACCACGGTGGCGACTCGCTAGGGAGAGATCGTTTTTATTTTAAATAAAAATGGAGGGCTAGACTCAGTAACCAAAACTTTTTTTTCGTTTGTTTCTGGCTAAAGTATATTTGTTATATTAATTTAAACACTTGAATATTGCGTTCCTTTAACATCCGTGTCTATATTTGTGAATATGATCCTTCATCTTGCAGTTTCATTCCAATCAACATTCGGCTATACTTGAAAATATTCGTATTTTCAAAAACAAATTGCAAAAAAATAATATATTATTATTATTATTATTATTATTATTATTATTATTATTATTATTATTATTATTATTATTATATATGCGTATTTATGTGCAATAATTCAGGGCGGCACAACAAAAGGGCCGGGGCTTTATTTTAATATTGCTTCGTTTTCCGACTTTATATTATTATTTTATTATTCGCTTTTTCATTCCATTATATATATATATATATATATATATATATATATATATATATATGCATTCATTACATCATTTTATTTGGGGATTAGGACAAATTTGTAATTAATAGGGATAGATAGATTCCCAGTTTTTCTTTCTATTTCTTAATGTGATATGTTTGCTTGCTCGCTCAAACTAAAAAGCCGAAAATCCATAAATAACAAGAAGACAGACCATATCTATTTTATTTTCGCTTTTATATCTAAAAAACTTTTTGCTTTTTAGATACCGCACTTGCACGCATGCATATAAATATATTCGAATTGCTACCCTACACCATGGACCTACCCCGCATAAGCTAACGTTAGGCTGCATATAGATTCTCGGGACACTTCAAAGACCGACCGGTTTTGCATTTTAAATCGTGGGTCGACCCTTGTTAAAAAAAATGTGTGCAAGTCAAAAAAATATGCAGTCAAAAAAAAAATATATATATATATATAGTATATATATATATATATATATATATATAATACACTGGGTGATTTATTATTTTCTAATGCTTGACCTAGACCATTTCGAATGGTGGATCAGAAAAGAGTATAGCCCTTCGTCTGGGATCGATCCAATCTCGAGAGTCGAAAGGCGGGTGGAATACGTTGGTCCTATACTCTGGAGAAAAAATCAACTGTTCTAGGAAAAGTCCTGAGACCGTCAAAATAAAGCCGGTGCTTATCCGGTCAATTGTAGGGAAATGAATAAATAATAAAATATATATTAATAAAGGCAGCATTTGTCCAAACCCGAGAAAGCCTTGGCTAGCCTTGATACCTCCTCCATAACCCATTTTCCTCGAAACTGGCCCGAATTTGGAAAGGCGAGATAATCTTGGCCGTTGATACGGGGAAATAAGTGCGAAAATCGAAACAGAGGATATTAGTATCAGATCGGACAAAGGCGAGAACAGTCAGGAAATCTGAATCGGCGGTATGGCGGAGAAAGTGAGCATCCGCTATGGAGTGCAGTCACGGGGGCTCCAAGGTACGCTCCGACTCTAGCAATGCAGGAATGGTTTGACCAAAAATTGGGTGCAGCGACTGATCATATGATGAGCCAAATGGCTAGTCTGGTACAAAGTTTAAAATCCAGTGGTGAGGTAATCTCTTCCCTGCGGTTCCCGGGAAGCATCAACATCTCATGTGCCTCAAACCCAAACTGACCAAACACTAACCCACCAAATATTGTCGATACCCGAATCCCAATCCTCCACCAAGTCTCTACTACCCAAATATCATTATACCCGTCCTCCTGCATATCCTTCCCAAGCACCAAAATTCCCCAAAGCCCAGTGACCTCCCTTTTCCCATAACCAATCTACTCGGAACATCCCACATATGGAACTACAAAGTTATAACCCGCCAAGCCAAGTTACAACTTATTTACCTAATGATCACGGCCGCCCAAGAAACCATCGAGAATCCACCAGACCCAAAATCCTTATCCTACCCAAGTTCCACCAGCCCAAAATCCTTATCCTACCCAAGTTCCACTAGCCCAGAATCCACCAGCCCAAAATCCGTATCCAGCCCAAAATCTTTATCCTACCCAAAATCCTTACCGTACATGACGAAATTAACCCAACCTTCCCTAATCCCGCGGTATATACCAAAAGCCAACCCCCCCACAAGCCAAAATGATATGGAAAATATGAAAATCATGATGCTCAAACTTCTCAACAAAGGGAATTTTTCTGCTGAACGCGACATTACAACTGCATCAATATTGCCTTTAAAATTCAAAATGCGGACATAGAAAAATTTGATGGGACTAGATGCCGATATCCCACTAAAATCTTATTCCACGGCATGCGTCAAGGGGAGCTAGCTTTGAGGCTATGGCCAATTTTCACCTCACCCTAATAGGGGCGCCAAACAATGGTTAATGTTGTCGATAGTGGCACCATGAACACTTGGGAGAGATAGTTGAAGGGTTCCTTGAAAGATATAAATACAACACCGACCACGAAAATAGAAGGGACCTTGAGTCGTACCCAAAGGGAAAAAAGAAACATGTCTTGAGTTCGTAGTCGGTGGAAAGAAAGTTGGCTCAAACCTTTAACGGACACGATCCGTAGAGTCATGCGGATTGTTCATCAAAAACCTCCGACCCATTTACGGAACATATGCGGTATCTCCCCTACACCAATTTTAAAGAAATAGTGGAGATAGGAGCCGTATTGTTGATGAAGATATAGGGACGGGGCAATTACAGGTCAATACGCCTCCTGCCTCTTTCAGTTACTCTAAAGGAAAGACAACCGCTGACATGCACGCACCGGCCGTCAATATGGTAGGGAATGCATGACCACTTTTCCTACCCAAAGTTATGGCTTTGTTCCATGGTCTTATGGAGCGAGGCAGTGCATCAACACGATCGGAGGGAATAATGGCCCGAGCAGAAATTCAAATCGAGCCGGCATTATGATGAGCTGCAAGCCTCCCGATCTGTGATCTGCGAGGGGCTAATGGCACAAGGAGTGTTAAAGCCTATGGAAAATTATAAGCCACCAAACCCCCACCTGAGGACTTGGAATCATGCCAGTCTTGTGAATATCATCATTGTGTGACCACCTCACCTATAAATGTTATATACTGAGAGATGCTATCCGGGATCTTATAGATGATAAGGTTATTGAAAAGCCTCCTCCCAGGACCAAATATAGTCAATAACCCTCTACCTCAAATCAACATGATTGAGGTTGATGAAAATTTTTGTGTACCAGTTCGAAACAAATAAACACCCATTACCATATATCCTTGTTCCTTTCTTTCCATCCCCATCCATAAAAGAGCCTAGGCGCAACATGCTCTCTTGGGACACTAACTGGGTAGCCAAATACGTGTAACATTGGAAAAGCACTTGGGTCGGTGGGGATGTTAGCCACCTTACCGATTTGACCGAGCCTACCAACCAAACACGGAAAGAGGTGATCACTCACGACGAGAGGCAGGCGACAACTGGGTATGATAGGAAGAGGCATTGATTACGAGAAGCTCCCTGCTGAGTTTGAGTCTATTTCTAATAAGCTTCTGCAGAACTAGTATACTACGACCAGCCTGCTTTTGACGCCCGCAGATCTGGTGGACCGCTTCCGGATATATTATCTATTCCTTTCCCTAGCTTTACGGATTGATCATCTACCTATCCGCTCCATAAAATTGAGGATCTAAACCCACGGTCCTCAATAATGTAATAAACCACAATACGGTTTGCTTTCAATGATAATTTAATTGTCTTTGCTTATTCATGGTCG
>CM028384.1:5720580-5746460 GCA_013146195.2 Codonopsis lanceolata | reverse complement strand
TTACCTGGCCGTAAGCAATCTATTCTCTAAGCTTCACGCCTCACCACTGGTTGTAACCATCTCCGAACCTCAAAAGCTTAGCTTCACAACCTCATCCCAGCAAATTGGTGAACGACACTAACACCCATAAAAAGCCTCATATGGCGTCATTTCAATACTAGACTGGTAACTGTTATAATAAGCAAATTCAGCTAATGGCAAATGAGAATCCCAACTGCCCTTGAAATCCATGGCACAAGCACGCAACCCAAGCCTTCTAACGAGGCATCGATAAAAAAATCACAAGGTTCTCCGAAACACTAGGCAATGCTAAGATAGGAGCCGTAGTCAACCTCCTCTCGTGACTTGGAGTACACGAGGATATCATCAATAAACACAACCACAAAGCAATCAAGATATTCATGAAAACCCTATTCATCAAGTCCATAAAAACTGCAGGTGCGTTGGTCAACCCAAACGGCATCACAACAACTCATAGTGGCCGTAACGCGTACGAAAGGCTGTCTTATGAACATCCTCCTTTCGAACTCTCAACTAATAATAGCCACTCCTCAAGTCAAGCTTGGAATAAACAACTGAACCCCGAAGTGGATCAAAGAGATCATCAATGTGTGGCAAGGGATACTTATTCTTGATAGTATTCTGGTTCAACTGTCGATAGTCTATGCAAAGTCGTAAACTACCATATTTCTTTCACAAACAATACCGGTGCACCCCACGGGACACACTCGGTTAAATGAACTCTCTATCTTGAAGTTCTTGCAACTACTCCTTCAATTCTCACAACTCAGCTGGAGCTATTCTGAAAGGTGTTCTAGATATAGGCGGAGTCCCTGGCAATAGCTCAACGCAAAACTCTAATTCTCGGTCGGGAGGCAATGTGTAGTCCCAAAGTCGTGCTACAAGGACAAGGCAAGAAGAGGACAAGCACTTGCAAAACAGTAGTGCGAGTCGGACAGTTGAGCTAACGAGCTCAATAAAGGTAGAGAAGTCGTATACAAAAATACGGGTCATGGAGACATGAATCTGCGGAGGCGATAGGGAAAGAAAGGCTTAAATATCATCTCCAATCAATTCCAAAGTCGAGTCATCTTGACTCTCGACAGGGTTCAAGGACATTATCGAGGTTTACAGAGTTCCAACAAACGTGGACAATGAGGTGAAAATTCTTCTTTATCAACTAAACAGGTGACTCGAATGCACGTGCAATAGTTGCACCAAACTAACAACTTTCCAACAAAGAGTTTTCCAGACTAACTAAATTATTCCGGTCACAACACGAATCTATAGGATCTAACGTCCTAACAATAAAATCAAGTAGTCAATCATCATGGACCACATATTCGCCTTTCAAAGAAGGCATTCAATACCATGCAATTCATTCGATCATGTCACAGGTTCAATTTATTCATAGCATGATTTCAATATACACGTTGCACATATTTGCACAAGTAAAACAAGATGCCACTTTCAATTTCATTCCAGTTGGTCATGGGTTCAGTCAATTCCTATATCATATTATACCATTCTAGTTCTCCGACGAATACCTCTTGATAATCAAGTCAGGGGCCCTCTGAAGTGACTTCAAAAGCTTCCGTCGTTTAGGATGCGGGAGGAGTTACAAATCACATAAGAGCATCCTTTATGAAGGTCTCATGCACATATAATATAGTTACACTTAGGCATGGAAATCAATATCATATACATAGTATTTTAATCTACCATGCAAGTATACCATGTATGGAACATTCATACCCTTAACGATTCACTAATGATAGATAAATCCTTTTACAAAATGCTAATACTCTATTAATGCATTAGTCGAATAACGGTACAAGACAATAACTTAATAATCCTTGGCTAGCAAATAGTTATTAGCTAGAAGACCTCAAATCACTTTGGGTCAAGACGTAAACGAGCTAACGATTAATCCAATCATCGGTCATGCGATCACCTATCGGGTGTACTCACCCAGCCTCAACTTGAAACCACAACGATACCTTGATCATTAGGGTATCCCTTCAATCTCAATAACATGAAGCAGAAAGAGTCCTCTAATTCCTGACACTATGCAACCCAAGTACTCACGATTAGGCACTACAGAAGATATATATACTTATGTAGGAATCAAGGAATACACTAGGTACTACGGGAGGCTTAGCCACGCCGCTCAAGAAGGTGTAACACGTTCAAAGGCACTAATGGACACCACGATGATCACGCTCGGAATCAACAACCTGAGCTTATAAGATCACTCACAACGGACAAGAAACAATAGCTCTACAAAGCAAAGAACACACACTCTTGGTATAACTGCGCCTTGAAAGTAAAACGGGTGAAAGGTAATATTCCTTGACACGAACACTGTACTCACGAGAATCTAGATTACAATGAACTTAGGATTCTAAGTCCTATTCATTAACGAAGAATCTGCCAATAAGGCATGAAAGAGAACACTCAACGTCATGATTCACACAAGAACTAACCCAACTAGGCCATGGAACCTATCCTGGCTTATAGCTAACGAGAGCTCTGATACCAATCCGGCCCGAGATGGGACCGAGGGTCGGACCGCCCAAATAAGGAGGGAAACAAGTAGGCAATTAAACATGCAAGGACTTAATTTATAAAAACGACGTGACGCAACATTGGAGTCGTAGCACGCCTCGGCACCAAACGGCCGGATATTTTTAAAACTTTTAAACCTGATAAACAGTTAAACAAAATAACCAAGTCTTCGGCGACACTACATGCCGGAACCCAAGCTAACAGCTTCAAAGGACAAGGAATTAAATAAGAGCTAATAGCATGCTCAGCGGAAGACTAATACGAGGAGGGATAATAACAAGTTAACCAAAGCTCGGCTTACACAATGCCGGCTCAAAAAGGGTTACAAGTACTACAAGTATTAAACTACTAGTAGCTAATAAGATTTACAAGCAAGTTCTACACAAATACCCAAGCATAGTCTAGTTGACTTGCTTAACCCGTCGTCCTTACAAAAATATAAAACAAGAGAAAGAGAGGCATCTAAACCACCTCTTCAAATATCAACGGCGCACCAAAAAGGGCACAAAGCACGAACACCGCGAGTCATCGAAAGCAGACCTCGCCTTGCTAGGATCTAAAGCAAAAGGGGAAAGGGTAAGTCATAAAGACTTGTAAGCTATCAATCATGCATGTCATGGCAATATGCATCATTCAAGGCAAGATATCATAGGCAAGATATCATATTCACATAGCAAGATATCATAGAGGTCATGTATCCAAGATGCACATTGTTTCACATAGGTGCTTGTAATTAAATCACATAGGATCGAGGATATATCGAGAGCCGGCCGCTACGTAGTTCCCGCATACAAGCGTTATCCGAAATGTGCGGGTATCGAATGTGTGTAAGTACATCGATCTTCCGAGGAGATGCCCGGATAGTCCAATGGTGCTCTTAATGATTACAACAAGGGAGTTACTTCCCACCGTGGCCACAAGTGGAGGCGTGTGTGAACAAAGACAGTATGCCACCGACTCATGCAAATGCCAAGTAATGTTTACTTAACAAAATTTCAAGTATAGAACGAGGTCGACAAGAGCGATCTCGTTCAAGACAAGTAAATTATTCTCATCAATAACCAAGTAGGATTGAGTTCGACAAGAGTAACTCACATGTCAATTAGTCATGCTATAATATGACATTCAAGATCAAGCAAGGTAATCAGTTCAAGTTCAAGAGTCTAGAATTATTATTCTTAGGAAACGCTTAGAACGTCGAGGGATTGGTCGGTGAGCCGGTATTGTTCAATGGCTCGCTAAGCTTGACTCCGCTTGAGTCATCTATAACAATTCATCCAAGATAGATTAAGACGCTAAATGCATCATGAACCTTTTCTAAGTTCTCGTATATGATCGGCTAGGTCATTAATCTATTAAACAACCGTAGTTAAGAATTTTCATCAATAATCAGCAGAATGAGTTCGACAAGGGCGAACTCAATATGTCAAATAGACATTCTATTATATGACATCAAGAATCAAGCCAGGTAATCAATTCAAGTTCAACAGTCTAGAATCATCATTCTTAGAGGAACGTGTTTAGGACGTCGTAGGGATTGATCATTGAGCCGGTATTGTTCAATGGCTCACTTAAGTTTGACTCCGCTGAGTCGTCTCTAACCAATTCATCCAAGAGAGTTAAGATGCTAGATGCATCCAAAATCCTTTTCTAAGTTCTCGATGATCGGCTAGGTCATTAATCCATTTAACAACCATAGTTAAGTATTATCGATAATTCGAATTCAAGGGGAAAAATCAAGGGTCCAAGAACATTATTTTCTCAAGGGAACATAGATCACAATTTATACTAGGCCTAGGACCCAATCCAATAGGATGATCAATACAAGGCATAGGAAACCCTAGAATCATAATTCCCAAGAGTTATCAAGAGTCGTAAGTCCAAGAACATTTGTTATTCTTAAGAAGGCATAGAACATATTCAATTCTAGGCGTAGGACTCAATCAATAGGATGGACAGCTGTAGCATGTGAAACCCTAGAAGTCATCATCTCCAAGAGTTATCAAAAGTTATTGGTCCAAGAACAATAGTTGTTCCTAAGGGGACATAGAACTCTTTTAATTCTAGGCATAGGACTCAATTCAATAGGATAGACAATTCATGGCATATGGAACCCTAGAAATCATAGTTTCCCAAGAGTTATCAAAATCTATTAATCCAAGAACATTAGTTGTTCCTAAGGAAGCATAGAACATAATTAATTCTAGGCATAGGTCTCAATCAACAAGATGGACATTATTCAAAATCTCCAAGAGATCAAAACATCCACAATCATGGCATGGGCATGGTAGAAGCATGGGAGTTACAAGAAGAGGGGAAACATGGCAATTCTAGCATACATCCTAAGGGGAATCGATAGCTTACCTTCACCAAGGAAAAGGAAGGTTGGAGCACAAAGTAATCGGATGGAATCGATCTCCTCGTCGGTAGCTTCACTCCGGTGGTCTCGGCTTGGCAAACGGAGGTCGGGAGCTCAATCTAGGGAGAGACACACACTAATCTCACCTATTCTCTACACACACAACCATGGCAAGAGAGAGAGAGAAGAATCTGATAATGGAGGCTTAAGTTTGATTAACAACAAGAGAGGCTTTTATACCTTGCATGGATTGGTGGAAATCCACATGTCAAGAGGAGAGGGTGGTGGAATCCACATGTCCAAAGGAGGTAGCTTGAGGTTAGGACTAATCTAACTTGATTAGGGTCTTAATAGGTTGGATTAGGGCCAATTAGGAAGGGGTTTAAAGGGTCAAAGGTCGGACAAAAGAAGGAGGAAAAATTCCCGTCTTGAGGCGGGCGCCTCAAATCGGGGGCTTTCCATTTTTCATTTGCTCTCATTGGGCGGGCGCCTCACTCGATCCATGCGGCCGCTGAACTTCGGAGCACCAAAACTTGACCTAAACAAGTCCTAAATGGTCCCAAGCTCATGGGCAACCATTCTAGGGTCTAACACAACTCAAAACATGTCCGAAACACACCCGAACATCACCCGGAACAAGGTAGGACAAGGCTCGAGTCAAGCGACGATTGGTTGACGAATCAAACCCTGATCAAACGTTAATAAAACTAGGGTAACTTGGGCATGAAAAAGGATTGTTTAATCATGGTTATGACTTGAATACAAGTCCGGGAACTCAAGGAACAATTCGCACGTCGAAATACGAGCAAAACGGGAAACGGGGGAAATCGCTAAGGCCAAAACAAAGCAAGAAGGTTTCTAAACTTCCAATCAAGCTTACTATGATCAAGGCGAGTGTTCTAAGTCATCTATGAAGACAATAGAACCCTAACAAGTCTTGGTTGAGTGCAAATCAAGCTAAGGCAACACTCAAGGCATAACGGCAAGGTATGCTAAGCATAGAAGGTATTCAAGCAACTAGGCACGTAATAATCCAATGTGAGCATGACATGGACAAATTAGAAGATATCTAACATGTTAAGGCATAATACAAGCATGTTATTAAGGCAATAAACAAGTAATGGGTTTGGGTTCTCACATCCTCCCCACTTAAAGGAATTTAGTCCCTAAATTCTTACCGAGTCGTCGAATAGAAAGGGTATTTCTCTCGCATATCAAGCTCGGTCCTCCCACGTGGCTTCCTCAATATCATGATTCTTCCACAAGACTTTCACTAACGGAATCTTCTTTGTTCTCAATACTTTGCTCCTTAGTAACAAGAATCCTCACCGGTCTTTCATCATAAGAAAGATCGGGTTCGAATGAAATCTCATCATAAGTAAACAAGGACATGCGATCATCCTTATCAAATACTTGCGTAGCATCGAGACATGGAATACATCGTGAACATCCGATAACGAAGGCGGCAATGCTAACCGATACGCCAAAGCTCCAATCCTTTCTAGGATCTCGAATGGTCCAATGAATCTAGGTGAAAGTTTACATTTCTTCCCAATCGCTTAGTACCGCGGCGAGGCGATACCTTCAAGAATACCGAGTCACCAACCTGAAATTCTAAGTCGCGTCTCCGGTTGTCCGCGTAGCTCTTCTGTCTACTCTGGGCTGTAAGCAATCTATCTCTAATAAGCTTCACGCCTCACCGATCACCATCTCCGAACCCCAAAGCTTAGCTTCACCAACTTCATCCCAAAGAAATCGGTGAACGACACTAACACCCATAAAAAGCCTCATATGGCGTCATTTCAATACTAGACTGGTAACTGTTATAATAAGCAAATTCAGCTAATGGCAAATGAGAATCCCAACTGCCCTTGAAATCCATGGCACAAGCACGCAACCCAAGCCTTCTAACGAGGCATCGATAAAAATCACAAGGTTCTCCGAAACACTAGGCAATGCTAAGATAGGAGCCGTAGTCAACCTCCTCTCGTGACTTGGAGTACACGAGGATATCATCAATAAACACAACCACAAAGCAATCAAGATATTCATGAAAACCCTATTCATCAAGTCCATAAAAACTGCAGGTGCGTTGGTCAACCCAAACGGCATCACAACAACTCATAGTGGCCGTAACGCGTACGAAAGGCTGTCTTAGGAACATCCTCCGCTCTAACCCTCAACCGGTGATAGCCGCTCCTCATGTCAAACTTGGAATAAACAACTGAACCCCGAAGTGGATCAAAGAGATCATCAATGCGTGGCAAGGGATACTTATTCTTGATAGTATTCTGGTTCAACTGTCGATAGTCTATGCAAAGTCGTAAACTACCACATTCTTTCACAAACAATACCGGTGCACCCCATGGGACACACTCGGTTAAATGAACTCTCTATCTTGAAGTTCTTGCAACTACTCTTTCAATTCTCACAACTCCGCTGGAGTTATTCTGTAAGGTGTTCTAGATATAAGCGAGGTCCCTGGCAATAGCTCAACGCAAAACTCTAATTCTCGGTCGGGAGGCAATGTGTAGTCCCAAAGTCGTGCTACAAGGACAAGGCAAGAAGAGGACAAGCACTTGCAAAACAAGAGGTGTGAGTCGAATAGCTTACTAACGAGCTCAATAAAGGTAGAGAAGTTGTATACAAAAATACGGGTCATGGAGAAACGAATCATGAGGCGATAGGGAAAGAAATGCTTAAATATCATCTCCCATTGATTCCAAAGTCGAGTCATCTTGACTCTTGACAGGGTTCAAGGACATTATCGAGGTTTACTAGGTTCCAACAAACGTGGACAATGAGGTGAAAATTCTTCTTTATCAACTAAACAGGTGACTCGAATGCACGTGCAATAGTTGCACCAAACTAACAACTTCCAACAAAGAGTTTTCCGCACTAACTAAATTATTCCTGGTCACAACACGAATCTATAGGATCTAACGCCCTAACAATAAAATCAAGTAGTCAATCATCATGGACCACATATTCGCCTTTCAAAGAAGGCATTCAATACCAGGCAATTCATTCGATCATGACACAGGTTCAATTTATTCGTAGCATGATTTCAATATACACGTTGCACATATTTGCACAAGTAAAACAAGATGCCACTTTCAATTTCATTCCAGCTTGGTCATGGGTTCACCAATTCCTATATCATATTATACCATTCTAGTTCTACTCCGACGAATACCTCTTGATAATCAAGTCGTGGGCCCTCTCAAGTGACTTCAAAAGCTTCCGTCGTTTAGGATGCGGAGGAGTTACAAATCACATAAGAGCATCCTTTATGAAGGTCTCATGCACATATAATATAGTTACACTTAGGCATGGAAATCAATATCATATGTACATAGTATTTTAATCTACCATGCAAGTATACCATGTATGGAACATTCATACCCTTAACGATTCACTAATGATAGGATAAATCCTTTTACAAAATGCTAATACTCTATTAATGCATTAGTCGAATAACGGTACAAGACAATAACTTAATAATCCTTGGCTAGCAAATAGTTATTAGCTAGAAGACCTCAAATCCTCAAATCACTTTGGGTCAAGACGTAAACGAGCTAACGATTAATCCAATCATCGGTCATGCGATCACCTATCTGTACTCACCCAGCCTCAACTTGAAACCACAACGATACCTTGAGCATTAGGGTATCCCTTCAATCTCAATAACATGAAGCAGAAAGAGTCCTCTAATTCCCGACACTATGCCAAGTACTCACGATTAGGCACTACGTAAGATATATATACTTATGTAGGAATCAAGGAATACACTAGGTACTACGGGAGGCTTAGCCACGCCGCTCAAGAAGGTGTAACACGCTCAAAGGCACTAATGGACACCACGATGATCACGCTCGAATCAACAACCCGAGCTTATAAGATCACTCACAACGGACAAGAAACAATAGCTCTACAAAGCAAAGAACACACACTCTTGGTATAATCGCGCCTTGAAAGTAAAACGGGTGAAAGGTAATATTCCTTGACACGAACACCGTACTCACGAGAATCTAGATTACAATGAACTTAGGATTCTAAGTCCTATTCATTAACGAAGAATTTGCCAATAAGGCACGAAAGAGAACACTCAACGTCATGATTCACACAAGAACTTAACCCAACTAGGCCATGGAACCTATCCCGGCTTATAGCTAACGAGAGCTCGATACCAACCAATCGTGGCGACCCGGCCCGAGATGGGACCGAGGGTCGGACCGCCCAAATAAGGAGGGAAACAAGTAGGCAATTAAACATGCAAGGACTTAATTTATAAAAACGACGTGACGCAACATTAGAGTCGTAGCACGCCTCGGCACCAAACGGCCGGATATTTTTAAAACTTTTAAACCCGATAAACGCTTAAACAATATAACCAAGTCTTCGGCGACACTACATGCCTGAACCCAAGCTAACAGCTTTATGGACAAGGATTAAATAAGAGCTAATAGCATGCTCACGGAAGACTAATACGTGGAGGAATAATAACAAGTTAACCAAAGCTCGGCTTACACAATGCCTAAGCACAAAAAGGGTTACAAGTACTACAAGTATTAAACTACTAGTAGCTAACAAGAGTTACAAATCAAGTTCTATACAAATACCCAAGCATAGTCTAGTTGACTTGCTTAACCCGTCGTCCTTACAAAAATATAAAACAAGAGAAAGAGGGCATCTAAACCACCTCTTCAAATATCAACGGCGCACCAAAAAGGGCACAAAGCACGAACACCGCGAGTCATCGAAAGCAGACCTCGCTTGCTAGGATCTAAAGCAAGAAAGGGGAAAGGGTAAGTCATAAAGACTTGTAAGCTATCAATCATGCATGTCATGGCAATATGCATCATTCAAGGCAAGATATCATATTCACATAAGAAGATATCATAGAGGTCATATATCCAAGATGCACATTGTTTCACATAGGTGCTTGTAATTAAATCACATAGGATCGATATATCGAGAGCCGGCCGCTACGTAGTTCCCGCATACAAGCGTTATCCGGAAATGTGCGGGTATCGAATGTGTGTAAGTACATCGATCTTCCGAGGAGATGCCCGGATAGTCCAATGATGTGCTCTTAATGATTACAACAAGGGAGCTACTTCCCACCGTGGCCACAAGGAGGCGTGTGTGAACAAAGACAGTATGCCACCGACTCATGCAAATGCCAAGTAATGTTTACTTAACAAAATTTCAAGTATAGAACGAGGTCGACAAGAGCGATCTCGCTCAAGACAAGTAAATTATTCTCATCAATAACCAAGAGTAGTCAATTAGATTATAATATGACATTCAAGTCAAGCAAGGTAATCGAAGTTCAAGAGTCTAGAATTATTATTCTTAGAACTCACAGCCGGTATTGTTCAATGGCTCGCTAAGCTTGAGTCATTCAATATAATAAGACGCTGACATGAACAAGTTCTCGTATATGATCGGCTAATTAATCTATTAAACAACCGTAGTTAAGAATTTTCATCAATAATCAGCAGAATAAAGGGCGAACTCAATTCAAATAGACATTCAAGAGTCTATTAAGAATCATATCAATTAGGAATCAAGAAACGTGTTTAGACGTCGTAGGGATTGATCATTGAGCCGGTATTGTTCAATGGCTCACTTAAGTTTGACTCAGAGTCGTCTCTAACAATTCATCCAAGAGAGTTAAGATGCTAGATGCATCCAAAATCCTTTTCTAAGTTCTCGTATATGATCGGCTAGGTCATTAATCCATTTAACAACCGTAGTTAAGAATTATCGATAATTCGAATTCAAGGGCCTTAGAATCATTCTTTCAAGGTTATTAAAATGCAAGGGTCCAAGAACATTATTTTCTAAGGGAACATAGATCACAATTTATACTAAGGCCTAGGACCCAATCCAATAGGATGATCAATACAAGGCATAGGAAACCCTAGAATCATAATTCCCAAGAGTTATCAAGAGTCGTAAGTCCAAGAACATTAGTTGTTCTTAAGAAGGCATAGAACATATTCAATTCTAGGCGTAGGACTCAATCAATAGGATGGACAGCTTGTAGCATGTGAAACCCTAGAAGTCATCATCTCCAAGAGTTATCAAAAGTTATTGGTCCAAGAACAATAGTTGTTCCTAAGGGGACATAGAACTCTTTTAATTCTAGGCATAGGATCTCAATTCAATAGGATAGACAATTCATGGCATATGGAACCCTAGAAATCATAGTTTCCAAGAGTTATCAAAATCTATTAATTTCAAGAACATTAATTGTTCCTAAGGAAGCATATAACATAATTAATTCTAGGCATAGGTCTCAATCAACAAGATGGACATTATTCAAAATCTCCAAGAGATCAAAACATCCACAATCATGGCAGTTTGGACATGGAAGAAGCATGGAAATCAATAGAAGAGGGGAAACATGGCAATTCTAGCATACATCCTAAGGGGAATCGATAGCTTACCTTCACCAAGGAAAAGGAAGGTTGGAGCACAAAGTAATCGGATGGAAACGATCTCCTCGTCGGTAGCTTCACTCCGGTGGTCTCGGTTTGGCAAACGGAGGTCGGGAGCTCAATCTAGGGGAGAGACACACACTAATCTCACCTTTCTCTACACACACTAAGCATGGCAAGAGAGAGAGAGAAAATCTGATAATGGAGGCTTAAGGCAAAGTCAACAAGAGAGCTTTTATACCTTGCATGGATTTGGTGGAATTCCACATGTCAAGAGGAGGAGGGTGGAATCCACATGTCCAAAGGAGGTTGCTTGAGGTTAGGACTAATCTAGCTTGATTAGGGTTTAATAGGTTGGATTAGGGCCAATTAGGAAGGGGTTTAAGGGTCAAAGGTCGGACAAAAGGAAGGAGGAAAAATTCCCGTAGTGATGTGAGGCGGGCGCCTCATGCGCCGCCTCATGTTTTTCATTTGCTCTCGATTGGGCGGGCGCCACTCGAGCCATGCGGCCGCCTGAACTTCTGGAGCACCAAAACTTGACCTAAACAAGTCCTAAATGGTCCCAAGCTCATGGGCAACCATTCTAGGGTCTAACACAACTCAAAACATGTCCGAAACACACCGAACATCACCCGGAACAAGGTAGGACAAGGCTCGAGTCAAGCGACGATTGGTTGACGAATCAAACCCGGATCAAACGTTAATAAAACTAGGGTAACTTGGGCATGAAAAGGATTGTTTAAACATGGTTATGACTTGAATACAAGTCCGGGAACTCAAGGAACAATTCGCACGCCGAAATACGAGCAAAACGGGAGACGGGGAAATCGCTAAGGCCAAAACAAAGCAAGAAGGTTTCTAAACTTCCAATCAAGCTTACTATGATCAAGGCGAATGTTCTAAGTCATCTATGGAAGACAATAGAACCCTAACAAGTCTTGGTTGAGTGCAAATCATGCTAAGGCAACACTCAAGGCATAACGGCAAGGTATGCTAAGCATAGAAGGTATTCAAGCAACTAGGCACGTAATACTCCAATGTGAGCATGACATGGACAAATAGAAGATATCTAACATGTTAAGGCATAATACAAGCATGTTATTAAGGCAATAAACAAGTAATGGGTTTGGGTTCTCACATCCTCCCCACTTAAAGGAATTTAGTCCCTAAATTCTTACCGAGTCGTCGAATAGGAAAGGGTATTTCTCTCATATCAAGCTCGGTCTCCCACGTGGCTTCCTCAATATCATGATTCTTCCACAAGACTTTCACTAACGGAATCTTCTTTGTTCTCAACACTTGCTCCTTAGTAACAAGAATCCTCACCGGTCTTTCATCATAAGAAAGATCGGGTTCGAATGAAATCTCATCGTAAACAAGGACATGCGATTCATCTTTCAAATACTTGCGTAGCATCGAGACATGGAATACATCGTGAACATCCGATATAGAAGGCGGCAATGCTAACCGATACGCCAAAGCTCCAATCCTTTCTAGGATCTCGAATGGTCCAATGAATCTAGGTGGAAGTTTACATTTCTTCCCAAATCGCTTAGTACCGCGGCGAGGCGATACCTTCAAGAATACCGAGTCACCAACCTGAAATTCTAAGTCGCTTTGGTTGTCCGCGTAGCTCTTGTCTACTCGGGTAAGCAATCTATCTCTAATAAGCTTCACGCCTCACCGATCGTTGTACCATCTCCGAACCCCAAAGCTTAGCTTCACCAACTTCATCCCAGCAAATCGGTGAACGACACTAACACTCATAAAAAGCCTCATATGGCGTCATTTCAATACTAGACTGGTAACTGTTATAATAAGCAAATTCAGCTAATGGCAAATGAGAATCCCAACTGCCCTTGAAATCCATGGCACAAGCACGCAACCCAAGCCTTCTAACGAGGCATCGATAAAAATCACAAGGTTCTCCGAAACACTAGGCAATGCTAAGATAGGAGCCGTAGTCAACCTCCTCTCGTGACTTGGAGTACACGAGGATATCATCAATAAACACAACCACAAAGCAATCAAGATATTCATGAAAAACCCTATTCATCAAGTCCATAAAACTGCAGGTGCGTTGGTCAACCCAAACGGCATCACAACAACTCATAGTGGCCGTAACGCTGCACGAAAGGTCGTCTTAGGAACATCCTCCGCTCTAACTCTCAACTAATAATAGCCACTCCTCAAGTCAAGCTTGGAATAAACAACTGAACCCCGAAGTGGATCAAAGAGATCATCAATGTGTGGCAAGGGATACTTATTCTTGATAGTATTCTGGTTCAACTGTCGATAGTCTATGCAAAGTCGTAAACTACCACATTCCTTTCACAAACAATACCGGTGCACCCCATGGGACACACTCGGTTAAATGAACTCTCTATCTTGAAGTTCTTGCAACTACTCTTTCAATTCTCACAACTCATTTGGAGTTATTCTCAGTAAGGTGTTCTAGATATAGCGAGGTCCCCGGCAATAGCTCAACGCAAAACTCTAATTCTGGTCGGGAGGCAATGTGTAGTCCCAAAGTCGTGCTACAAGGACAAGGCAAGAAGAGGACAAGCACTTGCAAAACAAAGTAGTGTGAGTCGAATTGTTAGCTAACGAGCTCAATAAAGGTAGAGAAGTTGTATACAAAAATACGGGTCATGGAGAAACGAATGCGGAGGCGATAGGGAAAGAAATGCTTAAATATCATCTCCCATCGATTCCAAAGTCGAGTCATCTTGACTCTTGACAGGGTTCAAGGACATTATCGAGGTTTACTAGGTTCCAACAAACGTGGACAATGAGGTGAAAATTCTTCTTTATCAACTAAACAGGTGACTCGAATGCACGTGCAATAGTTGCACCAAACTAACAACTTTCCAACAAAGAGTTTTCCGCACTAACTAAATTATTCCACAACACGAATCTATAGGATCTAACGCCCTAACAATAAAATCAAGTAGTCAATCATCATGGACCACATATTCGCCTTTCAAAGAAGGCATTCAATACCATGCAATTCATTCGATCATGTCACAGGTTCAATTTATTCGTAGCATGATTTCAATATACACGTTGCACATATTTGCACAAGTAAAACAAGATGCCACTTTCAATTTCATTCCAGCTTGGTCATGGGTTCACCAATTCCTATATCATATTATACCATTCTAGTTCTCGACGAATACCTCTTGATAATCAAGTCAGGGGCCCTCTGAAGTGACTTCAAAAGCTTCCGTCGTTTAGGATGCGGGAGGAGTTACAAATCACATAAGAGCATCCTTTATGAAGGTCTCATGCACATATAATATAGTTACACTTAGGCATGGAAATCAATATCATATACATAGTATTTTAATCTACCATGCAAGTATACCATGTATGGAACATTCATACCCTTAACGATTCACTAATGATGGATAAATCCTTTTACAAAATGCTAATACTCTATTAATGCATTAGTCGAATAACGGTACAAGACAATAACTTAATAATCCTTGGCTAGCAAATAGTTATTAGCTAGAAGACCTCAAATCACTTTGGGTCAAGACGTAAACGAGCTAACGATTAATCCAATCATCGGTCATGCGATCACCTATCGGGTACTCACCCAGTCTCAACTTGAAACCACAACGATACCTTGATCATTAGGGTATCCCTTCAATCTCAATAACATGAAGCAGGAAAGAGTCCTCTAATTCCTGACACTATGCAGCCCAAGTACTCACGATTAGGCACTACAGAAGATATATATACTTATGTAGGAATCAAGGAATACACTAGGTACTACGGGAGGCTTAGCCACGCCGCTCAAGAAGGTGTAACACGTTCAAAGGCACTAATGGACACCACGATGATCACGCTCGGAATCAACAACCTGAGCTTATAAGATCACTCACAACGGACAAGAAACAATAGCTCTACAAAGCAGCAACACACACTCTTGGTATAACTGCGCCTTGAAAGTAAAACGGGTGAAAGGTAATATTCCTTGACACGAACACTGTACTCACGAGAATCTAGATTACAATGAACTTAGGATTCTAAGTCCTATTCATTAACGAAGAATATGCCAATAAGGCACGAAAGAGAACACTCAACGTCATGATTCACACAAGAACTAACCCAACTAGGCCATGGAACCTATCCTGGCTTATAGCTAACGAGAGCTCTGATACCAACTGTGGCGACCCGGCCCGGGCCCGAGATGGGACCGAGGGTCGGACCGCCCAAATAAGGAGGGAAACAAGTAGGCAATTAAACATGCAAGGACTTAATTTATAAAAACGACGTGACGCAACATTAGAGACGTAGCACGCCTCGGCACCAAACGGCCGGATATTTTTAAAACTTTTAAACCTGATAAACAGTTAAACAATATAACCAAGTCTTCGGCGACACTACATGCCGGAACCCAAGCTAACAGCTTCATGACAAGGATTAAATAAGAGCTAATAGCATGCTCAGCGGAAGACTAATACGTGGAGGAATAATAACAAGTTAACCAAAGCTCGGCTTACACAATGCCGGCACAAAAGGGTTACAAGTACTACAAGTATTAAACTACTAGTAGCTAACAAGATTTACAAGCATCAAGTTCTACACAAATACCCAAGCATAGTCTAGTTGACTTGCTTAACCCGTCGTCCTTACAAAAATATAAAACAAGAGAAAGAGGGCATCTAAACCACCTCTTCAAATATCATCGGCGCACCAAAAGGGCACAAAGCACGAACACCGCGAGTCATCGAAAGCAGACCTGTCTTGCTAGGATCTAAAGCAAGAAGGGGAAAGGGTAAGTCATAAAGACTTGTAAGCTATCAATCATGCATGTCATGGCAATATGCATCATTCAAGGCAAGATATCATATTCAGAGCAAGATATCATAGAGGTCATATATCCAAGATGCACATTGTTTCACATAGGTGCTTGTAATTAAATCACATAGGATGAGGATATATCGAGAGCCGGCCGCTACGTAGTTCCCGCATACAAGCGTTATCGAAATGTGCGGGTATCGAATGTGTGTAAGTACATCGATCTTCCGAGGAGATGCCCGGGATAGTCCAATGGTGCTCTTAATGATTACAGCAAGGGAGCTACTTCCCACCGTGGCCACAAGTGGAGGCGTGTGTGAACAAAGACAGTATGCCACCGGACTCATGCAAATGCCAAGTAATGTTTACTTAACAAAATTCTCAAGTATAGAACGAGGTCGACAAGAGCGATCTCGCTCAAGACAAGTAAATTATTCTCATCAATAACAAGTAGTCAATTAGATTGAGTTCAAGACAAGAGCGAACTCACATGTCAATAGTCATTCTATATATGACATGCAAGAATTTTCAAGTTCAAGGTAATCAATTCAAGTTCATCAATAATCAGTCTAATATGAATTATCATTCTTAGAATCAAGGAAACGTGTTTAGAACGTCGTAGGGATTGATCATTGAGCCGGTATTGTTCAATGGCTCACTTAAGTTTGACTCCGAGTCGTCTCTAACAATTCATCCAAGAGAGTTAAGATGCTAGATGCATCCAAAATCCTTTTCTAAGTTCTCGTAGATGATCGGCTAGGTCATTAATCCATTTAACAACCGTAGTTAAGAATTATCATAATTCGAATTCAAGGGCCTTAGAATCATTCTTTCAAGGTTATTAAAATGCAAGGGTCCAAGAACATTAGTTTTCTCAAGGGAACATAGATCACAATTTATTCTAAGCCTAGGACCCAATCCAATAGGATGATCAATACATAGGCATAGGAAACCCTAGAATCATAATTCCCAAGAGTTATCAAGAGTCGTAAGTCCAAGAACATTAGTTGTTCTTAAGAAGGCATAGAACATATTCAATTCTAGGCAGGCGTAGGACTCAATCAATAGGATGGACAATTTGTAGCATGTGAAACCCTAGAAGTCATCATCTCCAAGAGTTATCAAAAGTTATTGGTCCAAGAACAATAGTTGTTCCTAAGGGGACATAGAACTCTTTTAATTCTAGGCATAGGATCTCAATCAATAAGGATAGACAATTCATGGCATATGGAACCCTAGAAATCATAGTTTCCAAGAGTTATCAAAATCTATTAATCCAAGAACATTAATTGTTCCTAAGGAAGCATATAACATAATTAATTCTAGGCATAGGTCTCAATCAACAAGATGAACATTTATTCAAAATCTCCAAGAGATCAATTCATCCACAATCATGGCATGGACATGGTAGAAGCATGGAGTTATCAATAGAAGAGGGGAAAACATGGCAATTCTAGCATACATCCTAAGGGGAATCGATAGCTTACCTTCACCAAGGAAAAGGAAGGTTGGAGCACAAAGTAATCGGATGGAAACGATCTCCTCGTCGGTAGCTTCACTCCGGTGGTCTCGGTTTGGCAAACGGAGGTCGGGAGCTCAATCTAGGGGAGAGACACACACTAATCTCACCTATTCTCTACACACACAACCATGGCAAGAGAGAGAGAGAAAATCTGATAATGAGGTTAAGGCAAAGTCAACAAGAGAGAGGCTTTTATACCTTGCATGGATTTGGTGGAAATCCACATGTCAAGAGGAGAGGAGTGGTGGAATCCACATGTCCAAGAGGAGGTTGCTTGAGGTTAGGACTAATCTAGCTTGATTAGGGTTTAATAGGTTGGATTAGGGCCAATTAGGAAGGGGTTTAAGTGGTAATTGGGTCACAAAAGGAAGAAGGAAAAATTCCGTAGAGCTGTGAGGCGGGCGCCTCAGGCCATGCGGCCGCCCGAGGGTTCCATTTTTCATTTGCTCTCGATTGGGGCGGGCGCCTCACTCGAGCCATGCGGCGCTGAACTTCGGAGCACCAAAACTTGACCTAAACAAGTCCTAAATGGTCCCAAGCTCATGGGCAACCATTCTAGGGTCTAACACAACTCAAAACATGTCCGAAACACACCGAACATCACCGGAACAAGGTAGGACAAGGCTCGAGTCAAGCGATTGGTTGACGAATCAAACCCGGATCAAACGTTAATAAAACTAGGGTAACTTGGGCATGAAAAAGGATTGTTTAAACATGGTTATGACTTGAATACAAGTCCGGGAACTCAAGGAACAATTCGCACGTCGAAATACGAGCAAAACGGGAGACGGGGAAATCGCTAAGGCCAAAACAAAGCAAGAAGGTTTCTAAACTTCCAATCAAGCTTACTATGATCAAGGTGAGTGTTCTAAGTCATCTATGGAAGACAATAGAACCCTAACAAGTCTTGGTTGAGTGCAAATCATGCTAAGGCAACACTCAAGGCATAACGGCAAGGTAAGCTAAGCATAGAAGGTATTCAAGCAACTAGGCACGTAATATAATGTGAACATGACATGGACAAATAGAAGCGTCTAACATGTTAAGGCATAATACAAGCATGTTATTAAGGCAATAAACAAGTAATGGGTTTGGGTTCTCACATCCTCCCCCACTTAAAGGAATTTAGTCCCTAAATTCTTACCGGAGTCATCGAATAGGAAAGGGTATTTCTCTCTCATATCAAGCTCGGTCTCCCACGTGGCTTCCTCAATATCATGATTCTTCCACAAGACTTTCACTAACGGAATTCTTCGTTCTCAATATTTGCTCCTTAGTAACAAGAATCCTCACCGGTCTTCTCATCATAAGAAAGATCGGGTTCGAATGAAATCTCATCGTAAACAAGGACATGCGATTCATCCTATCAAATACTTGCGTAGCATCGAGACATGGAATACATCGTGAACATTCCGATATAGAAGGCGGCAATGCTAACCGATACGACAAAGCTCCAATCCTTTCTAGGATCTCGAATGGTCCAATGAATCTAGGTGAAAGTTTACATTTCTTCCCAATCGCTTAGTACCGCGGCGGCGATACCTTCAAGAATACTGAGTCACCAACTGAAATTCTAAGTCGCGTCTTGGTTGTCCGCGTAGCTCTTACGTCTACTACGGGTAAGCAATCTATCTCTAATAAGCTTCACGCCTCATGTTGTACCATGAACCCCAAAGCTTAGCTTCACCAACCTCATCCCAAAGAAATCGGTGAGCGACACTAACACCCATAAAAGCCTCATATGGCGTCATTTCAATACTAGACTGGTAACTGTTATAATAAGCAATTTCAGCTAATGGCAAATGAGAATCCCAACTGCCCTTGAAATCCATGGCACAAGCACGCAACCCAAGCCTTCTAACGAGGCATCGATAAAAATCACAAGGTTCTCCGAAACACTAGGCAATGCTAAGATA
This sequence comes from Codonopsis lanceolata, assembly GCA_013146195.2. Taxonomy (NCBI): domain Eukaryota; kingdom Viridiplantae; phylum Streptophyta; class Magnoliopsida; order Asterales; family Campanulaceae; genus Codonopsis; species Codonopsis lanceolata. Next base: position 5,726,837 of record CM028384.1, on the reverse strand, counting down.
GGAGCCGTAGTCAACCTCCTCTCGTGACTTGGAGTACCCGAGGATATCAATAATAAACACAACCACAAGCAATCGAGATATTCATGAAAAACCCTATTCATCGTCCATAAAAGCAGTGCGCTGGACAACCCAAACGGCATCACAACAACTCATAGTGGCCGTAACGCGTACGAAAGGCTGTCTTAGGGACATCCTCCGCTCTAACCCTCAACCGGTGATAGCCGCTCCTCATGTCAAGCTTGGAATAAACAACTGAACCCCGAAGTGGATCAAAGAGATCATCAATGCGTGGCAAGGGATACATATTCTTGATAGTATTCTGGTTCAACTGTCGATAGTCTATGCAAAGTCGTAAACTACCACATTCTTTCACAAACAATACCGGTGCACCCCATGGGACACACTCGGTTAAATGAACTCTCTATCTTGAAGTTCTTGCAACTACTCTTTCAATTCTCACAACTCCGCTGGAGTTATTCTGTAAGGTGTTCTAGATATAGCGAGGTCCACGGCAATAGCTCAACGCAAAACTCTAATTCTCGGTCGGGAAGCAATGTGTAGTCCCAAAGTCGTGCTACAAGGACAAGGCAAGAAGAGGACAAGCACTTGCAAAACAGTGGTGTGAGTCGAACAGTTACTAACGAGCTCAATAAAGGTAGAGAAGTTGTATACAAAAATACGGGTCATGGAGAAACGAATCTGCGGAGGCGACAGGGAAAGAAATGCTTAAATATCATCTCCCATCGATTCCAAAGTCGAGTCATCTTGACTCTTGACAGGGTTCAAGGACATTATCGAGGTTTACTAGGTTCCAACAAACGTGGACAATGAGGTGAAAATTCTTCTTTATCAACTAAACAGGTGACTCGAATGCACGTGCAATAGTTGCACCAAACTAACAACTTTCCAACAAAGAGTTTTCCAGACTAACTAAATTATTCCGGTCACAACACGAATCTATAGGATCTAACGTCCTAACAATAAAATCAAGTAGTCAATCATCATGGACCACATATTCGCCTTTCAAAGAAGGCATTCAATACCATGCAATTCATTCGATCATGTCACAGGTTCAATTTATTCATAGCATGATTTCAATATACACGTTGCACATATTTGCACAAGTAAAACAAGATGCCACTTTCAATTTCATTCCAGTTGGTCATGGGTTCAGTCAATTCCTATATCATATTATACCATTCTAGTTCTACGACGAATACCTCTTGATAATCAAGTCAGGGGCCCTCTGAAGTGACTTCAAAAGCTTCCGTCGTTTAGGATGCGGGAGGAGTTACAAATCACATAAGAGCATCCTTTATGAAGGTCTCATGCACATATAATATAGTTACACTTAGGCATGGAAATCAATATCATATACATAGTATTTTAATCTACCATGCAAGTATACCATGTATGGAACATTCATACCCTTAACGATTCACTAATGATAGATAAATCCTTTTACAAAATGCTAATACTCTATTAATGCATTAGTCGAATAACGGTACAAGACAATAACTTAATAGTCCTTGGCTAGCAAATAGTTATTAGCTAGAAAACCTCAAATCACTTTGGGTCAAGACGTAAACGAGCTAACGATTAATCCAATCATCGGTCATGCGATCACCTATCGGGTACTCACCCAGTCTCAACTTGAAACCACAACGATACCTTGATCATTAGGGTATCCCTTCAATCTCAATAACATGAAGCAGGAAAGAGTCCTCTAATTCCTGACACTATACAGCCCAAGTACTCACGATTAGGCACTACAGAAGATATATATACTTATGTAGGAATCAAGGAATACACTAGGTACTACGGGAGGCTTAGCCACGCCGCTCAAGAAGGTGTAACACGTTCAAAGGCACTAATGGACACCACGATGATCACGCTCGGAATCAACAACCTGAGCTTATAAGATCACTCACAACGGACAAGAAACAATAGCTCTACAAAGCAGCAACACACACTCTTGGTATAACTGCGCCTTGAAAGTAAAACGGGTGAAAGGTAATATTCCTCGGCACGAACACTGTACTCACGAGAATCTAGATTACAATGAACTTAGGATTCTAAGTCCTATTCATTAACGAAGAATTTGCCAATAAGGCACGAAAGAGAACACTCAACGTCATGATTCACACAAGAATTAACCCAACTAGGCCATGGAACCTATCCTGGCTTATAGCTAACGAGAGCTCTGATACCAACTGTGGCGACCCGGCCCGAGATGGGACCGAGGGTCGGACCGCCCAAATAAGGAGGGAAACAAGTAGGCAATTAAACAAGCAAGGACTTAATTTATAAAAACGACGTGACGCAACATTGGAGTCGTAGCACGCCTCGGCACCAAACGGCCGGATATTTTTAAAACTTTTAAACCTGATAAACAGTTAAACAAAATAACCAAGTCTTCGGCGACACTACATGCCGGAACCCAAGCTAACAGTTCAAAGACAAGAATTAATAAGGAGCTAATAGCATGCTCAGCGGAAGACTAATACGTGGAGGAATACTAACAAGTTAACCAAAGCTCGGCTTACACAATGCCGGCACAAAAAGGGTTACAAGTACTACAAGTATTAAACTACTAGCAGTTAAGATTTACAAGCAAGTTCTACACAAATACCCAAGCATAGTCTAGTTGACTTGCTTAACCCGTCGTCCTTACAAAAATATAAAACAAGAGAAAGAGGGCATCTAAACCACCTCTTCAAATATCATCGGCGCACCAAAAAGGGCACAAAGCACGAACACCGCGAGTCATCGAAAGCGAGGACCTCGTCTTGCTAGGATCTAAAGCAGTAAAGGGGAAAGGGTAAGTCATAAAGACTTGTAAGCTATCAATCATGCATGTCATGGCAATATGCATCATTCAAGGCAAGATATCATATTCAAGGCAAGATATCATAGAGGTCATGTATCCAAGATGCACATTGTTTCACATAGGTGCTTGTAATTAAATCACATAGGATCAGGATATATCGAGAGCCGGGCCGCTACGTAGTTCCTGCATACAAGCGTTATCGGGAATGTGCGGGTATCGAATGTGTGTAAGTACATCGATCTTCCGAGGAGATGCCGGGATAGTCCAATGGTGCTCTTAATGATTACAGCAAGGGAGCTACTTCCCACCGTGGCCACGTGGAGGCGTGTGTGAACAAAGACAGTATGCCACCACTGGACTCATGCAAATGCCAAGTAATGTTTACTTAACAAAATTAGGTAGCGAGGTCGACAAGAGCGATCTCGTTCAAGTAAATATTCTCATCAATAACCAAGTAGGATTGAGTTCGACAAGAGCGAACTCACATGTCAATAGTCATTCTATAATATGACATCAAGAATCAAGCAAGGTAATCAATTCAAGTTCAAGAGTCTAGAATCATCATTCTTAGAGGAACGTGTTTAGACGTCCGTAGGGATTGATCATTGAGCCGGTATTGTTCAATGGCTCACTTAAGTTTGACTCCGTTGAGTCATCTCTAACAATTCATCCAAGGGAGTTAAGATGCTAGATGCATCCAAAACCTTTTCTAAGTTCTCGTATATGATCGGCTAGGTCATTAATCCGCTTAGCAACCATAGTCAAGTATTATCAATAATTCGAATTCAAGGGGACCTTAAAATTCATTATTCCAAATGTATTAGAATGCAAGGGTCCAAGAACATTAGTTATTCATAGGGAGCATATTGAACATAATTCATTCTAAGCCTAGGACCCAATTCCATTAGGATGATTAATACATGGCATAGGAGACCCTAGAATCATAATTCCCAAGAGTTGTCAAGAGTCGTAAGTCCAAGAACATTTGTTATTCTTAAGAAGGCATAGAACATATTCAATTCGAGGCGTAGGACTCAATCAATAGGATGGACAGTTTGTAGCATGTGAAACCCTAGAAGTCATCATCTCCAAGAGTCATCAAAAGTTATCGGTCCAAGAACAATAGTTGTTCCTAAGGGGACATAGAACTCTTTTAATTCTAGGCATAGATCTCAATCAACAAGATAGACAATTCATGGTATATGGAACCCTAGAAATCCTAGTTTCCAAGAGTTATCAAAATCTATTGATCCAAGAGCATTAGTTGCTCCTAAGGAAGCATAGAATATAATCAATTCTAGACCTAGGACTAATTTAACAAGATGAACATTTTATTCAAATTCTCCAAAGACCAATTCATCAACAATCATGGCATGGGCATGGTAGGAGCATGGGAGTTACAAGAAGAGGGGAAAACATGGCAATTCTAGCATGTATCCTAAGGGGAATCGATAGCTTACATTCACCAAGGAAAATGAAAGTTGGAGCACAAAGTAATCGGATGAAAACGATCTCCTCGTCGGTAGCTTCACTCCGGTGGTCTCGGCTTGGCAAACGGAGGTCGGGAGCTCAATCTAGGGGAATCACACACACCAATCTCACCTATTCTCTACACACACTAACCATGGCAAGAGAGAGAGAAGAGAAATCTGAAAATGAGAGATTAAGGGCAAAGTCAACAAGAGAGAGGCTTTATACCTTGCATGGATTTGGTGGAAATCCAAATGTCAAGAGGAGAGGAGTGGTGGAATCCACATGTCCAAAGGAGGTGGCTTGAGATTAGGACTAATCTAGCTTGATTAGGGTTTAATAGGTTGGATTAGGGCCAATTAGGAAGGGGGGTTTAAGTGGTAAAGTCGGACAAAAATCGGGAAGAAGAAAATCCCGTGAGAGCGAATTGAGTGAGGCGGCGCCACCATGCGCCGCCTCCCGATCTTTGACTGGGCTTCCTTTTTCATTTGCTCTCAATTTGGGCGGGCGCCTCACTTGAGCCATGCGGCCGCTCGACTGAGCACCAAAACTTGACCTAAACAAGTCCTAAATGGTCCCAAGCTCATGGGCAACCATTCTAGGTCTAACACAACTCAAAACATGTCCGAAACACACCGAACATCACCCTAACAAGGTAGGACAAGGCTCGAGTCAAGCGACGATTGGTTGACGAATCAAACCCGGATCAAACATCAATAACACTAGGGTAACTTGGGCATGAAAAAGGATTGTTTATTCATGGTTATGACTTGAATACAAGTCCGGGAACTCAAGGAACAATTCGCACGTCGAAATACGAGCAAAACGGGAGACGGGGAAAATCGCTAAGGCCAAAACAAAGCAAGAAGGTTTCTAAAACTTCCAATCAAGCTTACTAATGATCAAGGTGTTCTAAGTCATCTATGGAAGACAATAAGAACCCTAACAAGTCTTGGTTGAGTGCAAATCAAGCTAAGGCAACGCCAAGGCATAACGGCAAGGTAGGCTAAGCATAGAAGGTATTCAAGCAACTAGGCACGTAATATTCCAACAGGTGAACATGGACAATTAGAAGCGTCTAACATGTTAAGGTATAATACAAGCATGTTATTAAGGCAATAAACAAGTAATGGGTTTGGGTTCTCACATCCTCCCTCCACTTAAAGGAATTTAGTCCCTAAATTTACCTGAGTCGTCAATAGAAAGGGGTATTTCTTTCTCAAGATATCAAGTTTCCCAAGCCTCCCACGTGGCTTCCTCAATATCATGATTCTTCCACAAGACTCTCACTAACGCTCGCTCTCAATATCTGCTCCTTAGTAACAATAACTCACCGGCCTTTCAATGAAGACGGGTTCAATGAAATCTCATCGAAACAAGGACATGCGATTTCTATCAAATACTTAAGTGTATATCGAGACATGGAATACATCATTCTATAACGAAGGCGGTAATGCTAACCCATACGACAAAGTCTAATCCTTTCTAGGATCTCGAATGGTCCAATGAATCTAGGTGAAAGTTTACATTTCTTCCTTAATCGCTTAGTACCGCGCGAGGCGATACCTTCAAGAATACCGAAGTCACCAACCCGAAATTTAAGTCAAGGCTTCCGTTGTCCATTCTCTCTTGGTTTTACCTGGTCATAAATCTATTTCTAATAAGCTTCACGCCTCACCGACTGTACCACCTTCCAACCCCAAAGCTTAGTTTCACCAACTTCATCCCAAAGAAATCAAATGAACCACACTAACACCCATAAAAAGCCCCCATATGGCGTTATCAATACCAAATCGAATCTATAATAAGCAATTTCAAATAATGGCAAATGAGAATCCCAACCGCCCTTGAAATCCATGGCACAAGCACAACCCAAGCCTTCTAACGAGGCATCGATAAAATCACAAGGTTCTCCTCAAACACTAGTAATGCTAAGATAGGAGCCGTAGTCAACCTC
>CM028384.1:5695065-5720480 GCA_013146195.2 Codonopsis lanceolata | reverse complement strand
TATGGAGAGTACGGAGAGCCGCCTACGTAGTTCCTGCATAAGCGTTATTCTGAATGCGGTATCGAATGTGTGTAAGTACATCGATCTTCCGAGGAGATGCCCGATAGTCACCAGGATGCTCTTAAATGATTACAAAGATGGGAGTTACTTCCCCACCGGCCACAGTGCGTGCGTGTGCACAAAGACGGATGCCACTGACTCATGCAATGCCAAGTAATGTATACTTAACAAAATTTCAGTAGAGAACGAGGTCGACAAGAGCGATCTCGCTCAAGACAAGTAAATTATTCCTCATCAATAACCAGAGGATTGAGTTCGGCCAAGAGCGAACTCACATGTCAATTAGTCATTCAATAATATGACATTCAAGATCAAGCAAGGCAATCAATTCAAGTTCAAAAGCTCCAGAATTATATTCCAGGGAAACGTGATTAGAACGTCGTGAGGATTGATCCGTGAGCCTAAGATTGTTCAATAGCAGCTAACTTGACTACAGTCGCTCTCAGCTTCATCCAATAGAAAGCAATGCAACAAACCCTTTCTAAGTTCTCAGATATGACGCCAGGTCATTAATCCATTTAACCAGAGTTAAGAATTATCGATAATTCGAATTCAAGGGACCTTAGAATCATTCTTTCAAGGTTATTAAAATGCAAGGGTCCAAGAACATTATTTATTCGTAGGGAAACATAGAACACAATTTATTCTAGCCTAGGACCCAATTCAATAGATAATCAATACAAGGCATATGAAACCCTAGAAACATAATTCCCAAGAGTTATCAAAATCTATTAATCCAAGAACATTAGTTGTTCCTAAAGAAGCATAGAACATAATTAATTCTAGGCATAGGTCTCAAGCAACAAGATGGACATATTAATCAAAATCTCAAGAGACCAATTCAATTCACAATCATGGCTTGGGCATGGAAGAGCATGGAAATCAATAGAAAAGGGGGAAACATGGCATGTCTAACATACAACCTAAGGGGGGGAAATTAATAGCTTACCTTCACCAAGGAAAAAAAGAAGGTTGGAGCACAAAGTAATCGGATGGAAACGATCTCCTCGTGCAGCTAGCTCACTCCCGGTGGTCTCGGTGGCTTGGCACCTGGAGGCCTGGAGCTCAATCTAGGGAGAGACACACACTATCTCACCTATTCTCTACACACACTAACCATGGCAAGAGAGAGAGAAGAAAATCTGATAATGAGGTTAAAGGCTAAGTCAACAAGGGAGGCTTTTTATATTTGCATGGATTTGGTGGAAATCCACATGTCAAGAGGAGAGGGTGGTGGATCCACATGTCCAAAGGAGATTAGGACTAATCTAGCTTGATTAGGGTTTAATAGGTTGGATTAGGGCCAATTAGGAAGAGGTTTAAGTGGCTAATTGGATCACAAAATCGAAGGAGGAAAATCCCGTAGAGCTGAAAGTGAGGGTGAGGCGGGCGCCTCATGCAGCCGCCGCCTATACTGGATCGGTTCCATTTTTCATTTGCTCTCGCATTGGGGCGGGCGCTCACTGAGCATGCGGCCGCCTCGAACTTCTCGAGCATCAAAACTTGACCTAAACAAGTCCTAAATGGTCCCAAGCTCATGGGCAACCATTCTAGGTCTAACACAACTCAAAACATGTCCGAAACACACCCGAACATCACCCGAACAAGGTAGGACAAGGCTCGAGTCAAGCGACGATTGGTTGACGAATCAAACCCTGATCAAACGTCAATAAAACTAGGGTAACTCGGGCATGGAAAAGGATTGTTTAATCATGGTTATGACTTGAATACAAGTCCGGAACTCAAGGAACAATTCGCCGCCGAAATACGAGCAAAACGGGAGACGGGAAATCGCTAAGGCCAAAACAAAGCAAGAAGGTTTCTAAACTTCCCAATCAAGCTTACTATGATCAAGGCGAGTGTTCTAAGTCATCTATGGAAGACAATAGAACCCTAACAAGTCTTGGTTGAGTGCAAATCAAGCTAAGGCAACACTCAAGGCATAACGGAAGGTATGCTAAGCATAGAAGGTATTCAAGCGACAAGGAATGCAATAATGATAATACGAGTCAGGCATGGACAAAAAGAGATATCTAATCATGTTAAGGCATAATATACACAAGTTATTAAGGTATAAAACAAGTAATGCAAGTAATGGGTTTGGGTTCTCACATCCTCCCCACTTAAAGGAATTTAGTCCCTAAATTCTTACCTGAGTCATCGAATAGGAAAGGGTATTTCTCTCTCATATCAAGCTCTGCCTCCCACGTGGCTTCCTCAATATCGTGATTCTTCCACAAGACCTTCACCAAGGGAATTTTCTTTGTCCTCAACACTTGCTCTTTTCGTGTCCGTAATCCTCACCGCTTCTCATCATAAGAAAGGTCGTGCTCAAAAGTAATCTCATCATAGGTAAGGACATGCGACTCATCCTTCAAGTATTTGCGTAGCATCGAGACATGAAAGACGTCATGAACATCCGATATAGACGGCGGCAATGCTAACCGATACGCCAAAGCTCCAATCCTTTCTAGGATCTCGAAATGGTCCAATGAATCGAGGCGAAAGTTTACCCTTCTTTCCAAATCGCTTAGTACCGCTGGGGCGATACTTTCAAGAACACATAGTCACCAACCTGAAATTCTAGGTCGCGCCTCCTATTGTCCGCTGTAGCTCTTCTGTCTACTCGGGTCCGTAAGCAATCTATCTCTAATAAGCTTCACGCCTCACCGATCGTTGTACCATCTCCGAACCCCAAAGTTTAGCTTCACCAACCTCATCCCAAAGAAATCGGTGAACGACACTTGCGCCCATATAAAGCCTCATATGGCGCCATCTCAATACCGATCGTAACTATTATTGTATGCGATTCTGGCTAACGGTAAATGGGAATCCCAACTACCCTTGAAATCCATGGCACAAGCACGCAACAAATCCTCCAAGACTGAATCAATCTCTCGATCGACCATCGATCGCGGTGGAAAGCCGCACTAAAGTTTAACTGCACTCCAAAGCTTCCTCGCAAAGAATGCCAAAATCTAGAAGTGAACCTGGGGTCTCTATCCGAAACAATGCTAATCGAATGCCGCAATCTCACGATGTCCTCGACATACAACGCCGCTAACCGACTCAAACTATAAGTCATCGCAACAGGATAAAATGTGAAGATTTGGTCAACCTATCCACAACAACCCAAACCGCATCGAAACCTCTCGGCGAGTACGTGGCAATCCCGTCACAAAATCCATGGTGATATGCTCCCACTTCCACTCCCAGATCTCAAGTGGTCCGGGCAAACCTACAGTGTCTCGGTGTTCGCCTTAACCCGCCGACACGCCAAGCATCTAGACACATAGTCTCGCTATTTCTCTCTTCATCCCATTCCACCAAAATCTGTCTCTTCAAGTCCCTATACATTTTAGTACTCCCTCGATGTATAGTATACTTGGCCTTGTGAGCCTCATCAAGAACCATACGCTTAACCCCTCCAGAGAAGGCACACAAACCCTACCACCTAAAAGTCAAAATCCCATCTGTTCAAAGCAAACTCCTGTCTTACCATCACCCAAGCCATCAATAATCTTCCCTAACTCGTAATCGAAACTTGAGCCTTCTTAATCAACTCAAACAACGCAGCGTAGCACGCACGCTAGCAAAGATAACCCTATGCTCATTCGCAATCGACTCCATTCTCTGACGCCCTCAAGCATCTTCCACTCCTTCATCATCAAACAAGACATAAACGCCTTTCCTACTCAAGGCATCCGCAACAACATTAGCTTTCCTGATGATATGAAATAATGCACCATGATCCTTCGCTTTCTCCATCCATCGCCTCACGCATATTCAACTCTTTTTGTGAAAAGAGATACTTCAAACTCTTATGATCGGTGAATATCTCAAACTTAGCCCTCAGAAGATAATGCTTCCACTTGTGAAGCGCAAAGATGATAGCCGCCAGCTCAAGGTCACGGGTAATTCGCTCATAAGGTGATAGCTTCCTCGAAGCAATAACTCTCCCATTCTCGCATAAGCACGCAACCCAAGCCTTCTAACGAGGCGGCTATAAATCACAAAGTTCTCACAACCATCTGGCAATGCCAAAATAGGAGCCGTAGTCAACCTCCTTTTCAACTCCCGAAAACTAGCCTCGCACTTATCACTCCATATAAAAGTAGACTTCTTCGAGTCAAATTAGTCATCTGAGTAGCGATCTTCGAAAACCCTCAATGAACCTACGGTAATAACCCGCTGTGCCCAAGAAACTACTGACCTCTGGTCACCGCATTCAGGCGCTCTTCCACTTAGTAATCGCCTCAACCTTGATGGATCCACCGCGATACCATCTCTAGACACCACGTGCCCTAGAAAGAAACTTGCTCAAGCCGAAAGCACACTTACTAAATTTCGCAGAAGTCGCTTCTTCCGCAGATAGAAAGAACTTCTCTCAAGTGATTCGCATGTTCCTCTCGTGACTTGGAGTACACAAGAATGTCATCAATAAATACCACTACAAAGCAATCGAGATACTCGTGGAAAACCCTATTCATCAAGTCCATGAAAAACCGCAGTGCGCTGTCAACCCAAATGGCATCACAACAAACTCATAGTGACCATAACGCTGCATTTAAGGTCCGCTTCGACATCCTCCGCTCTAACCCTCAACCGGTGATAGCCGCCCTCAAGTCAAACTTGGAATAGACAATCGAACCCCGGTTGATCAAAAAGATCGCCAATGTGTGGCAAGGGATACCTATTTTTGATAGTAACCCTGTTCAACTGCCGATAGTCTATACAAAGCCGCAAACTACCATCCTTCTTCCTCACAAACAACACCGGTGCACCCCAAGGAGATACACTCCTGGCTTAATGAACTCCCTATCTAGAAGTTCCCGCACCGATCCTTCAACTCTCGCAACTCCGCCTGAGCCATACCTGCAAGGTGCCCTAGAAATAGGCGAAGTCCCCGGCAATAGTTCAATACGTAACTCTAGTTCTCTGGCCTGGGAGGCAAAGCATACTCTAAGAAAAGACATCGTGGAACTCATTAACTACCGGATATCCTCTAGCTTAGCGTAAGACATGCTAGTATCAAGAACACAAGCTAAATACCCCGCACACCCGCGATAAGAGTTGTCTAGCCCGCAGCGTAAATAATATGAACCCCACTCATAGCATGATCACCCGAAACACAAATTCCTAATACCGGCATGGCAAAAGTTACTTTCTTACGACGGCAATCAACTAAAGCATGATGTACATAGCCAATCCATACCAAGAATCACATCAAAGTCTCTAATAGGCAATACTACCAAATCAAGATGCAAGACTCGATCATGAACAAGCACATCACGCCTCTATAGACTTCGACGCCAACAAGCAATCACCCAACTGTAGACACCTCAAGCACATAAGGTAATCAAGGTGCAAGACACATAAATGTTCTAGAAATGCGATGCAACATAAGAATGGGTAGAACCAGATCTATAAGAACTCGAGCATGATGACCGAAGACCGAAAGAGTACCTCCGATCACGTAAGTAGACTCTGAACACCTCGCCGATCAAGCGCGAAGACACGAGCTCGCGCTTTAGACGCCCATCGCTATCCCTCTTGGACCTGCATCGCCGAATCGACCTCGAGGATCGCTTTAGACTTAGACGCCTGAGCCGATGATTAGGATCTCCACAACTAAGACACGTGCCAAGTCTGGTCCGACACTTCTCGCTAGAGTGCCCAATCTTATTACAATAAGAACAAACCAATGGTCCTCCGCCTCAGTCTGCCCCCGAGGAGCAGAGCACTACTACCGCGACTCTCGACGGGCGCCTATCCCGACCACCGATCGATGCCTATTCTCGACCACCGCCGCGACGTTGCCCCTGTAGCTGCATCGATTTTGTAACCGATCGACTCTACCGCCGTCGCGAAGACCGCTGGCCGAGAAGATCGCACAGATGCTTCGCCTCGTGCTCCTCAATGTCTCGCCGATCTCATACGCACGATCTACCGCACTGCAACCGCTAACCGTAGGGATAACAATCGTTTCCTATTCGGTCTTCAACCCCTTCACGAACCTCTCGGGTCCTGTGTCTCTCATCTTGCACCGATGTGCACAATAACGGACAACTCGCTGAATTTAGAAGAATACCGAGCTATAGACATGGAACCTTGCTCCAATTCCCCGAATTCTTTCTCCTTTGCCTAATCACTGTAGGCACATAAGTAGCCCTAAACTCTGCCTCAAATGTAGGCCACACCTGCGCCACCCGATTCAACTCCCAACTAGCAAGTAGAACCTCCCACCAATGATTGGCGGCTCCTCTAAGCTTATAAGCAGCTAAGATCACTTTCTCCTCATCCGTGCAATCCAGTGTTGCAAAGATTTTCTTCACATCCTCAAGCCATAGCTCGGCCATACTAGCATCCGCCTCTCCCTCAAAAGATGGAGGCTTCATTTTCAAGAATCTCTCTAACACGGCATTATTCCGAGCCCTAACCCTGGTATATTGCCGCGGTGGCGACACTCTCGCCTGGGGTGGTGGGGAGGAGGTACATTCGACCATCCATCTCCCCATACTCGTCATACGACGGTACAACCGCCATCCGAGCATTCATGCCCACCGGATTCGGTGGTGGAGGTGGTAACTCCACTTCAGTTCCTCAGAACTCTCCCTGGCTCGGCCTCTACCTCGGCACGGTCGGCTCTAGGATTCACCATCAAGCACCTATAAGAATTCACTCGACGTTAGAACATCACACCAAGAAACAACCCACCTAGGCCATGGAACCTATCCTGGCCGATAGCTAACCTAAAACAAGCTCTGATACCAACTGTGGCGACCCGGCCCGGGCCCGAGATGGGACCGAGGGTCGGACCGCCCAAATAAGGAGGGAAACAAGTAAGCAATTAAACATGCAAGGACTTAATTTACAAAAACGACGTGACGCAACATTAGAGACGTAGCACGCCTCGGCACCAAACGGCCGGATATTTTTAAAACTTTTAAACCTGATAAACAGTTAAACAATATAACCAAGTCTTCGGCGACACTACATGCCGGAACCCAAGCTAACAGATATGGACAAGGATTAAAGAAGAGCTAATAGCATGCTCAGCGGAAGACTAAAACGTGGAGGAATACTAACAAGTTAACCAAAGCTCGGCTAACACAATGCCGGCACAAAAGTTACAAGTACTACAAGTATTAAACTACTAGCAGTTAATAAGATTTACAATCAAGATCTACACAAATACCCAAGCATAGTCTAGTTGACTTGCTTAACCCGTCGTCCTTACAAAAATATATAGACAAGAGGAAGAGGCCATCAAAAACCACCTCTTCAAGAATCAACGGTCACCAAAAAGGGCACAAGGCACGAACACAGCTAGTCAACGAGCAGGACCTGTCTTGCTAGGATCTAAAGCAGTAAAGGGGAAAGGGTAAGTCATAAAGACTCGTAAGCTATTAATCATGCATGTCATGGCAAGATGCAACATTCGAGGCAAGAGGTAATCACATAAGCACAGAGTCATATATCCAGGATGCACATTGTATCACATAAGTGCGCGTAAATAAACCACATAGGATAAGGATATATGGAGAGCCGGCCGCTACGTAGTTCCCCGCATACAAGCGTTATTCGAATGCGGGTATCGAATGTGTAAGTACATCGATCTTCCGAGGAGATGCCCGGATAGTCACCAGTGATGCTCTTAAATGATTACAAAGATGGGAGCTTACTTCCCCACCGTGGCCACAAGTGGGCGTGTGTGCACAAAGACGGGATGCCAGCTGGACTCATGCAATGCCAAGTAATGTATACTTAACAAAATTCTCAAGTAGAGAACGAGGTCGACAAGAGCGATCTCGTTCAAGACAAGTAAATTATTCTCATCAATCAACAAGTAGGATTGAGTTCGACAAGAGCGAACTCACATGTCAATTAGTCATTCTATAATATGACATTCAAGATCAAGCAAGGCAATCAATTCAAGTTCAAAGTCTAGAATTATTATTCTTAGGGAAACGCGTTAGAACGTCGTAGGGATTAATCTGTGAGCCGGTATTGTTCAATAGCTCGCTAATCTTGACTCGCTGAGTCGTCTCTAACAAGTTCATCCAATAGAGTTAGGACGCTAAATGCATCACAAACCCTTTTCTATGTTCTCGTGTATGATCGGCTAGGTCATTAATCCATTTAACAACCGTAGTTAAGAATTGTCGATAATTCGAATTCAAGGGACCTTAGAATCATTCTTTCAAGGTTATTAAAATGCAAGGGTCCAAGAACATTATTTATTCGTAGGGAAACATAGAACACAATTTATTCTAGGCCTAGGACCCAATTCAATAGGATAATTAATACAAGGCATATAAAACCCTAGAAACCATAATTCCCAAGAGTTATCAAAATCTATTAATCCAAGAACATTAGTTGCTCCTAAAGAGGCATAGAACATAATTAATTCTAGGCATAGGTCTCAAGCAACAAGATGGACATATTAATCAAAATCTCAAGAGACCAATTCAACCTAGATCATGGCATGGGCATGGAAGAGCATGGAGATCAATAGAAAAGGGGGAAATATGGCATGTCTAGCATACAACCTAAGGGGGAAATTAATAGCTTACCTTCACCAAGGAAAAAAAAAAGAAGGTTGGAGCACAAGTAATCGGATGGAAACGATCTCCTCGTCGGTAGCTTCACTCCGGCGGTCTCGGCTTGGCAATCGGAGGTCGGGAGCTCAATCTAGGGGAGAGACACACACCAATCTCACCTATTCTCTACACACACTAACCATGGCAAGAGAGAGAGAAGAAAATCTGATAATGAGGATTAAAGGCTAAGTCAACAAGGGAGGTTTTTTATACCTTGCATGGATTTGGTGGAAATCCACATGTCAAGAGGAGATTACTTGGGATTAGGACTAATCTAGCTTGATTAGGGTTTAATAGGTTGGATTAGGGCCAATTAGGAAGGAGGTTTAAGTGGCTAATGAGATCACAAAGGATTGAAGGAGGAAAAATCCCGTAGGATTTAACAGCAAGTGAGGCGGGCGCCTCATGAAGGGCCATGCGGCCGCCTCTTGGACGGTTCCTTTTTCATTTGCTCTCGCATTGGGCGGCGCTCACTCGAGCCATGCGCCGCCTGAACTTCTGGAGCATCAAAACTTGACCTAAACAAGTCCTAAATGGTCCCAAGCTCATGGGCAACCATTCTAGGGTCTAACACAACTCAAAACATGTCTGAAACATACCCGAACATCACCCGGAACAAGGTAGGACAAGGCTCGAGTCAAGCGACGATTGGTTGACGGATCAAACCCGGATCAAACGTCAATAAAACTAGGGTAACTTGGGCATGTAAAAGGATTGTTTAATCATGGTTATGACTTGAATACAAGTCCGGGAACTCAAGGAACAATTCGCACGTCGAAATATGAGCAAAACGGGAGACGGGGGAAATCGCTAAGGCCAAAACAAAGCAAGAATGTTTCTACACTTCTAATCAAGCTTACTATGATCAAGGCGAATGTTCTAAGTCATATATGGAAGACAATAGAACCCTAACGAGTCTTGGTTGAGTGCAAAACAAGCTAAGGCAACACTCAAGGCATAACGGCAAGGTATGCTAAGCATAGAAGGTATTCAAGCGACAAGGAACGCAATAATGATAATACGAGTCAGGCATGGACAAAAAGAGATATCTAATCATGTTAAGGCATAATATACACAAGTTATTAAGGTATAAAACAAGTAATGCAAGTAATGGGTTCGGGTTCTCACAGATTGACTCGAAAAGTTTACTAGATTACCTTCAAGGTGTGATGCGGCCCCCATGGCAATGTTCCTACTTGATCCGATCCATTAATATTCTTCAAAGGGACTTAGACCTCTCTATTCACCATGTGTTTCGTGAAGCTAATTCTGTAGCAGATGCTTTGGCTAATTTTGGATGTGACCAAGGGTGTGATTCTTTTTTTGAGTCTTTTAGTTCCCTCCCCTCCAGAGTTAAAGGCCTCATCTCTCTTGACAAAGCAGGAACTCCCTATGTCAGAATCTCTTAGTTTTATTTTTCTTCTTTGTTTTGTCCTTGTGCTTTTCCATGTTTCTTTTCCTTTCGAGGTTAGGCTCCTTAGTCCTCCCATTGATAAGGGTCAGGCTGATTGTCCCCCTCAAGTTTGTAATTCTTTTTTAATTACTAAAATTTAGCAGGGTACCACCCCTGTTTCTCTAAAAAAAAAAAAAGATTCTTTTGGTAAAAAATCAACTTTATTAATAGATTGATCTAATGATTATCTTTTATTATTAATGATATCTTCTTTTACTAAAACTTTTGTTTGTTGTATTGATGAAAATGCTAAATTTATAATTCATTAATAGAATGCATTTATCAATATAAGAAATTATTTTTCAGAATGGTGGAAGTCGACCTTAATAAGTGTGAGAACCCAAACCCATTACTTGCATTACTTGTTTTATACCTCAATAACTTGTTTATATTATGCCTTAACATGTTAGATATTTCTAATTGTCCATGTCTGGCTTGTATTATCATTATTACATTCCTTGCCGCTTGAATACCCTCTATGCTTAGCATACCTTGCCGTTATGCCTTGAGTGTTGCCTTAGCTTGATTTGCACTCAACCAAGACTTGTTAGGGTTCTATTGTCTTCCATAGATGACTTAGAACACTCGCCTTGATCATAGTAAGCTTGATTGGAAGTTTAGAAACCTTCTTGCTTTGTTTTGGCCTTAGCGATTTCCCCCGTCTCCCGTATTGCTCGTATTTCGACGTGCGAATTGTTCCTTGAGTTCCCGGACTTGTATTCAAGTCATAACCATGTTTAAACAATCCTTTTTCATGCCCAAGTTATCCTAGTTCTATTAGCGTTTGATCCGGGTTTGATTCGTCAACCAATCGTCGCATGATTCGAGCCTTGTCCTACCTTGTTCCGGGTGTTGTTCGGGTGTGTTTCGGACATGTTTTGAGTTGTGTTAGACCCTAGAATGGTTGCCCATAAGCTTGGGACCATTTAGGACTTGTTTAGGTCAAGTTTTGGTGCTCCAGAAGTTCAGGCGGCCGCATGGCTCGAGTGAGGCGCCCGCCCCAAGTACTGAGAGCAAATGAAAAATGGAACCCTTCCCAAGATTCGAGGCGGCCGCATGAGGCATGAGCGCCCGCCTCACTTTCGATCAGATCTACGAGTTTTCCTCCTTCCAGCTTTGTGATCCAATTAGCCACTTAAACCTCCTTCCTAATTGGCCCTAATCCAACCTATTAGACCCTAATCAAGTTAGATTAGGCTTAACCTCAAGTAACCTTCTCTTGACAAGTGGAAAATGGGAGCCTCTCCTCTTGACATGTGGATTTCCACCAAATCCATGCAACATATAAAAAGCCTCTCTCTTGTTGACTTAGCCATTAAGCTCATTTCCAGATTTCTTCTTCTCTCTCTTGCCATGTTTAGTGTGTGTAGAGAATAGGTGAGATTAGTGTGTGTCTCTTCCCTAGATTGAGCTCCCGATCTCCGATTGCCAAACCGAGACTACCGGAGTGAAGCTACCGACGAGGAGATCGTTTCCATCCGATTACTTTGTACTCCAACCTTCCTTTTCCTTGGTGAAGGTAAGCTATTGATTCCCCCTTAGGTTATATGTTAGACTTGCCATGTTTTCCCCTTTTCTATTGATTTCCATGCTTCTTCCATGCCCATGCCATGATCTAGGATGAATTGGTCTTTTGAGATTTTTAACAATATGCTCATCTTGTTGATTTAGACCTATGCTTAGAATTAATTATGTTCTATGCTTCCTTAGGAACAATTAATGTTCTTGAAATTAATAGATTTTGATAACTCTTGGGAATTATGATTCTAGGGTTTCCTATGCCTTGTATTGATCATCCTATTGGATTGGGTCCTAGGCCTAGTATAAATTGTGTTCTATGTTCCCTTACGAATAATTAATGTTCTTGGACCATTGCATTTTAATAACCTTGAAAGAATGATTCTAAGGTCCCTTGAATTCGAATTATCGATAATTCTTAACTACGGTTGTTAAATGGATTAATGACCTAGCCGATCATATACGAGAACTTAGAAACGGGTTTATGATGCATTTAGCGTCCTAACTCTATTGGATGAATTGTTAGAGACGACTCAACGGAGTCAAGTTTAGCGAGCTATTGAACAATACCGGCTCACCGATCAATCCCTACGACGTTCTAATCGCGTTTCCCTAAGAATAATAATTCTAGACTTTGAACTTGAATTGATTGCCTTGCTTGATCTTGAATGTCATATTATGGAATGACTAATTGACATGTGAGTTCGCTCTTGTCGAACTCAACCCTACTTGGTTATTGATGAGAATAATTTACTTGTCTTGAACGAGATCGCTCTTTGTCGACCTCGTTCTCTCTACTTGAAATTTTGTTAAGTATACATTACTTGGCATTGCATGAGTCCAGCTGGCATCCCGTCTTTGTTCACACACGCCTCCACTGTGGCCACAGTGGGGAAGTAGCTCCCATGCTGTAATCATTTAAGAGCATCACTGGTGACTATCCCGGGCATCTCCTCGGAAGATCGATGTACTTACACACATTCGATACCCGCACATTCCAGATAACGCTTGTATGCAGGAACTACGTAGCGGCCCGGCTCTCCATATATCCTTATCCTATGTGATTTATTTATGCGCACTTATGTGAAACAATGTGCATCCTGGATATATGACTCTATGTTTATGTGACTATATCTTGCCTTGAATGTTGCATCTTGCCATGACATGCATGATTAATAGCTTACAAGTCTTTATGACTTACCCTTTCCCCTTTACTGCTTTAGATCCTAGCAAGACAGTCCCCTTTCGTTGACTAGGCGTGTTCGTGCCTTGTGCCTTTTGGTGACCGTTGATTCTTGAAGAGGTGGTTTTTGATGGCCTTTTACTCTTGTTTATAATTTTGTAAGGACGACGGGTTAAGCAAGTCAACTAGACTATGCTTGGGTATTTGTGTAGAACTTGATTGTAAATCTTATTAGCTGCTAGTAGTTTAATACTTGTAGTACTTGTAACCCTTTTGTGCCGGCATTGTGTAAGCCGAGCTTTGGTTAACTTGTTATTATCCCTCCACGTATTAGTCTTCCGCTGAGCATGCTATTAGCTCTTCTTTAATCCTTGTCCATAAACTGTTAGCTTGGGTTCCGGCATGTAGTGTCGCCGAAGACTTGGTTATATTGTTTAACTGTTTATCAGGTTTAAAAGTTTTAAAAATATCCGGCCGTTTGGTGCCGAGGCGTGCTACGTCTCTAATGTTGCGTCACGTCGTTTTTGTAAATTAAGTCCGTGCATGTTTAATTGCCTACTTGTTTTTCCCTCCTTATTTGGGCGGTCCGACCCTCGGTCCCATCTCGGGCCCGGGCCGGGTCGCCACAATAAGTTTCCCACCAATTTTTTCAATATTACCCGTCACTATTTTTTGTAATTTCTCACCAAAAGTTTTGGCGCCAAAACATTTAGGACGCCAACAATCGGTCCTTTTTGTTTTCCCACCAAAATTTTAGAACCAAACGTTTTGGCGCGAAAACATTTAGGACGCCAGTAATCGGTCCTTTTTGTTTTCCCGCCATTTATTTAGAATGTTTTGAAACGTATTAGGATCGATAAAAATTCCGTCCTTAAAAATCTTTAGGGACAGCTCGTCGTGTCCCAAAAACATTTAGCACCCATATTATTTAAGCCCCATGTTGCCGTCCCTATGACCGTCCTAAATATTATTAGGGACGGCAAATGATCTTTTAGGGACGACAAATGAGCGATCCAAATCTAAAATCTTATTTGTAGGTCTCAATTGAACTAATGGACAATCCCTTGTGATGGTCACAGTCATGGGGCCTTTGCCTTTAATAGAAACTAGTGATACACTCATGCGTTGCACGGTTTGTACACATATGTAAAATCATATACTCAATTAAAGTTGAATAATATACAATTAAAAACTTTAATATGAATAAAATAAATAAACTATAACAAATAGTAAAATAAAAGAAAGAAAATTACATAAATTTGAAAAAAGTTATTATAAATTTGGAATACTTCTTTATGTACAACTTTTGTCGTTGAACATGTACAATTATTATGACTATCACTAACACATAATAAAATTCGAAGTAAATAAAATAACTAATACGTTGATATAAATAAAAATAAATTAATAAATTAATGCAAACAAAATAGACAAATAATTGTAACTAAATATTATAAATTCGATATATATAAATTAGCTAAATAATTTTAACGCAAAGATTATGATTATGATATATATATATATATATATATATATATATATATATATATATATATATATATATATATATATGTGTGTGTGTGTGTGTGTGTGTGTGTGTGTGTGTGTGTGTGTGTGTGTGTTACCTAGCAATATTACCGAAGTTCCAACATTTATTTAACAAATGATTAACATTTAGAGAACATTTGATTTCATTTAAAAATTTGTAAGTATAAATATGTTTCAAACAAACAACATTTCCATAATAAATAAATAAAAAGATAAAATTTGGGACTGATTTATCCTTGATTATACTATTTCAACAATTAAAATACAAAAGATTTAAATGGGTCCGATATGTCATTGACCAAATCCCTTTCACTTTGAAATATATAAATTACACACCACAACGACAATTAGGGGTGAAAAGAGGCTAGAGGTTTGTAACCCAGTTTTGAAAATGAGGATCGAAAATGCAAGTAACACTCTAAAAAAAATTTCCCTCTGGCCGTTTTAGGGTTTAGTCTTGCTTGCAGTTTAGGGTTTTCGCCTGCATGAATTCGGCCACGGCCGAGGTGGGGGCTAGTGGTCCTCCGGCTCCGGCTCCGGCTCCGGCTCTTTTCTGATCATGCTTCTTCTTCTTCGATGCCTTCTAATCTGCCATTTATTCCTCCCTCAACCTATAAACGTGAGTCTGCCCTTCGTCTCTCTCCAGCCCAGGTTGTGGCTTTTGCCAAACCATTCCAATTCTCTCTTGTTGAAAAGTTTTCCCATGGACGGCCCTCTTTGGAAATAATGCGAAAAGAATTTCTTACTTTCGAGCTTAAGGCTGATGTTATTATAGGACATCTGGACACCAAACACGTGCTGATTCAAACCCACCACGAGGCTGACTTTCAGCGCCTTTGGATCAAGGATCAATGGTATGTTGGTGCCTTCCCTATGCGAGTCTTCAAGTGGACTCCAGAATTTAGATCAGACATTGAAAGTCCTATCGTTCCGGTGTGGTTCTCTCTCCCTAGTCTTCCAATCTATTTGTTTAATAAGCAAGTTTTATTCTCAATCGGCAATATGATTGGTACACCATTAATTATTGACTCACCCACAGCCAACTTAACAAGACCATGTTGCTCGAATCTGCATTGAGGTTAACCTTACCAAAACCCTTCCTAAGCGTATTTGGATTGACAGTGGTAATACTGAGGGCTTCTGGCAGGTTATAGAGGTTGAACGTCTTCCATTATACTGCACTGGTTGCCATCGTCAAGGACATGATGGTTTCTCTTGTAAAGCTTCCAATCACTACAAGGACTCCGATAAATCTAAACCCCATGACAATTCTGGTAACGCCAATTTGGCTGCTGAAAACCCTACTCAAACTAAGCCTGCTATTTGGAAACCTAAAGAGGTTCATGTCTCCCAAGACCCACCACCACAAGACAATGATCAAGGTTCATTACATACAACTCATGGTTCGTTAAATACCGCTCCAGCCATCCCTTTGAATGAGCTTCTGGATGATCACCAGGAACCTCTTAACTCTGGCTCAAACGCAACTCAGTCTAATCCTCACGATCCTCAGGAAGCGAAAGAACAGGTTTCCAATGATCCCTCTTCCAAAGATATCAACCATTCTGTCCCCAGTATGGATGCCCCTCAACAGCCGATGTCTCATTCCAATTGCACTCAGCATAACAATTGCACCACCACTACTGATCCTGTAGTTGAAGAATTTATGAATACACGTACAGAAGGTGATGGTCCCATAATCTCTCCTAATAGGTTTGAAATCTTCCAATCCTTTGAGGATGAAGACCCCCTCGCTGCCAACCCCGCCTTAGAAGCTCTTAATCTGGCATAAGAAGCCCTTAACATGGCATCGAGTTACCCCAAGAAAAAGAGTCGAAAACCGACTATTGTGCCTACCTATCGGGCCACTCTTTCGAAAACTCAAGATAAACCCCAACCTGGTACTTCCTCCACTGTTTCCCATGACAATTAAAACTCTTTTTTGGAATCTTAGGGGAGTGGGCAATGAGACCACCATCTCTCGGCTAAAGAAACTGGTCTCTCTCCATCAAATTTCTTTTCTTTCTTCAAGTGAACCCATGCTTGATAAGTCTCAACTCCCTATGGTTGCTAGACGGCTGAAGTTTAAGTTTTATTTTAGTAATATTTATGGCTCAATCTGGATCCTTGCTAAAGCTTCCTTTAGTTGTCAGGTGGTTTTGGACTCAGTACAACATTTTTCGCTCAGTATTAAGCACTTCTCATGGTCTGACCCGGTGTTCGTCACTACTGTCTACACTAAATGCACCTCATTAGAAAGACAAGATTTGTGGAATGAGTTGATTGACTTCAGTTCTGGGATCTTTAATTCCCCTTGGTTGGTTTATGGGGACTTCAATATTATTCTTGCTTTGCACGAAAAAATTGGTGGCACGGGATGGGACAGACAAGGTGCTCTTGAATTTCAAGCTTGTCTCAATGCCTCGGGGCTTTCTGATTTGGGTTTTTAAGGAGGCAAATTCACTTGGTGTAACAACCGTGATGGTCATGCTACTATATTCCAGAGAATTGATAGAGCATTATGCAACTCCTTTTGGACCTCTAAGTTTTCTAGAACTTCTGTGGATCACCTCAATCGCACCTGCTCGGACCATTCGCCACTTCTTATTTCTATTACATCTAACTCTATTTTTAGACCTCCCCAAATCAAATTTCTAAACGTTTGGACTTCTCACCACACTTTTTTGGCCACGGTTTCTGAGGCTTGGCAAGCCAATGTTGGGGGCAGACCTATGGTGCGTTTCTCGAACAAATTAAAGGCTGTTAGAGCTGTCCTTAAGGCCTGGAATAAATCTACTTTTGGCAATATTTTTCAAGGGGTTAAGGTGGCTGAGGATGATGTTCTTGATAAAGAACTCAGGTATGAGGCTGATAACAGTTCTGCAAACCGGGCTGCTCTTCATCTTGCGCAGGCCACTCTCAAACATAAACTGAAATTGGAGGAAGACTATTGGAGGCAGAAGTCTCATCTTCGATGGCTTCAAGACGGAGATGGAAATACTAAACTTTTTCAATCGCCTGTCAAACAATCTCGCAGCAAGCTTTCTATCCACCGCATCTCTGATATGCACGGTAATGTTGTTGATAATGATAAATCCATTTAGGAGGCAGCTATCAAATTCTATAAGGATCAACTGACTGCTTGTGACTGTATTATGGACGACGATACTTTAGAGGTTATTCCTTCTTTGATTACGGCTGATCAGAATTCTCCTCTTACTATTCCCCCGACACTTGAGGAAATTAAGGAGATTGTCTTTTCTTTAAACGAAGACAGTGCTGCCGGCCCGGATGGTTTTTCGGGTAAGTTTTACACTTCCTGTTGGGATATCATTGCCTCTGATATTCATCTTGTTGTTTCAGAATTCTTTGTCGGGTTTGACCTTCCTAAAGCTTGGACTAGTACTCTTATTATTATGATTCCGAAAACTAGTCAAGTGGATTCTTTCCGAGATCTCCGCCCCATTAGTCTCTGTAATTTTTGTAACAAGGTGATTACAAAAAATTTATCCTCTCAGCTTTCTCTTATTCTTCCTCGTATCATCTCGGATAATCAGAGTGCCTTTACCAAGGGGAGGCTTATCCAAGATAATCTGTTACTAGCTCACGAGCTGATTCATCACCTCAAGAAAAAGGTCAATGGGTCCAACGTCATCATCAAGCTTGATATGGAAAAAGCATTTGATCAGGTGTCATGGGTCTTTCTTACTCAAGTCCTGCGAAAATTTGGATTTTGCGAGACTTTCATTGATATGGTTTGGCGGGTGGTCTCAAACAATTGGTTCTCGGTCTCTATTAATGGGTCTTCGGCTGGTTTCTTCTCTTCCTCTCGTGGTCTTCGGCAAGGGGATCCTCTTTTTCCTAGCCTATATATTATAGCCGCTGAAGTTCTTAGTCGCTGGCTGAACAAACTTCATATGGAACACTCCAATTATGCTTATTCTTCCTCTAGCAGCTACCCTTTCATCTCGTACTTGGCCTTTGCTGATGATGTAGTGATTTTCTGCAATGGTAGCAAAAACTCTCTGACTCAACATCGTCTGCTGCTTGAAAAATATGAGCAATGTTCAGGTCAACAGGTTAACCAAGGTAAGAGCTGCTTCATGGTCTCTAACTCTTTATCGGCTTCTAGAATTTCTTCTATTCAGAGGCATGTTGGTTTTCCTCATAAATCCCTCCCTGTCACCTATCTGGGATGTCCACTCTTTGAAGGAAGGAAGAAAAAAAATCCTTTTTTGACCCTCTTGTTGAGAAAATTCAGAATAAAATTAATTCTTGGATGGGAGAGTTTCTTACACAAGCTGGGAAGGTGACCCTCATTAATTCTGTTTTGCAATCTATTGTTATGCATCAAATTGCAATTTTGGACCCTCCAGCTTCTGTAATCAAGCATTTAAATAGGATGTTCTCCAATTTTTTTTGGGGATCTATTAACAGTAAACTCAAAGCTCATTGGGTGGCCTGGGACCGATGCTGCAGGCCTGTTCTTAAAGGGGGGAATTGGCATACGTTCTATTTCCGATATTATTCATGCCTTCTCCATTCAACTGTGGTGGAGATTTCGATCCACCTCCAGCTTATGGAGTCGATTTATTAAGCGCAAATACTGCTCCACTGTTCATCCAATGCTTGCTTCGTCTAGCGGCTCCCTTACTTGGCGCAAAATGTGGAAGGTTCGGGACGTTGCAGAATCTCATATTAACTAGATTATCGGTGAAGGTCAGTGTTCAGTTTGGCTGGATAGGTGGTTACTTGAGGGACGTATTCAGCAACCCGTTAACTCAAGTTTCGTTACAGTGAACGATCTCTTCGAATCCCATTCTCACCTTTCTGAAGAAGGCAGTCGGGTTATTGGGCAAGCTGTTGTTAATTCGGTGGTTAAGAACAACATTTTCCTCTTCAACTCTCCAGACTCAGCCTATTGTAATATTACAGATAATGGTGTTTTTTCGCTAGCTTCAGCTTGGCAAGTGGCCCGAATTACTCGTCCTACATTTCTATCTACTCAGTATATTTGGCACAAGTTCATCCCTCGGGAGATTAGCTTGTTTATGTGGCGTCTTTGGTTTCGTAAGGTGCCTCTTGATGAGAGTATTGTCAGAAAAGGTATTCATCTTACTTCTAGGTGTTATTGCTGCCTCTCGGGTAATGTAGAAACTTATTCCCACGTATTCTTGGAAAGTCCCTTGGCTCATCACTTGTGGAGTGAATATAATAAGTTGGGTGGTGTTCATTTCTCTACCAACTTTCTTAATCATTGCTGCTTCACCTGGTGGCAGTTTAAAGCTAACTCTGCCTTACATATCATCACTCCTATGGTGATTCTTTGGGAATTATGGAAGTTCAGAAATTCCAGCTTTCACGATGGCTCTTGTTGAATCTTGCATTAATAGATTTGCTTAAAATCATTCCACTTGTTTGTCAGCCAAGATATTGAAATTATATTTGGTCAGCCGCATATCATTTTTGTCAGCAACTTATCTCAGCTGACCTCTACGTGCTTAAGTGTCGCTTTACCTTTCCTTATTTGATTGATCATACAATTGTAATCGACACTTTCCTACTTTGTGTTTTTGGTAGATATATCGCTAGAATATATCTCACAGATCTTTTGAGATCTTGCCTCTGCCTAACACATTTTCAAATTCAAAATGTGTTCCTAACGGGTTGCTTTTGAAGACTATCTATAAATACCCTCAAGAAGCTTTATTGAAGACAACAATTTTTTCTGAAGTCAAGAATCCATATACTTTCAATTTCTCTGTGACGTTGTCTTCCAAGAAAACTTTAGCTAGATATCTCTCATTGAATATTTCTCTCTAGTTAATGCTTAGGCAAACACCGAGTGATTCATTTCAAAATATTTAGAAATCACCGGCTTTGTCTCACGAGTTTGATTGTTTCTCAATCATCCTCCCCAAACACCGGTCTTTTGTTGTACACTGATCCATTAGAGATCAAATATATTTTTAATAAAATTAGTGCACTTCAAAAATCCAAGTCTGACCAACTTGGTAGTAGACGAGCAGCGCTTATCTCAGGAACCACTTCAACCGATTTGTCGCCTATCTCCTATATTCTTGCAACCGACTCTACACTTAAGAAGTTTTTCTAACCGATTAAGTGTCACCAATTAACAAAAAATTGTTTGCTTATAAGTTCGCTTAGTTTGTATTTAAATTTCTTCTCTATATACAAGGATCAAACATTAAAAACAAACTTCTTTGAAAACAATAGTCAACCACCGACCAACTTTCATCGCCTAGGATTTTCAAAGTGTCACCACCGACCACTCCTTCAGCTTGATCGACAAATTTAAGTTTTCTCCGCAAATCTTTTAAGCTTTACAAATCAATCCTCAAAGTTTTTAAAGGCTATTCACCCCCCGCCCTCTAGCCTTAACTGTTGCCATCTGGACTTACAATTGGTATCAGAGCTTTGCTTTTTGAAAAACTATTTTCCAAGCCTAACAGCTTGAAAGCTCGATCATGGCAACTCAAAAAGCTTTTCAATCAAACAATGTCACTCAAGTTCCCATTTTTGATGAAGATCACTTTGATATTTGGAAGGAAAGAATTACAAGATATATGAACAATATAGATAAACGGTTGATGGAATGTGTAAGAGGTGGTCCTATGCAACCTATGAAAATCAATACTAAAGTTGGTAAATCTTCTCGCCGCAGATGATGATACAAACCCTCTTGCTCCTCGAAGAAGAAGAATATGTCCTCAAACCTCAATCGAATGGACCGAGGAAGACAAAATCACCGATGGATCGATGCCGAGCAAAGACATATTCTCGCCGAGTGTCAGCACTGATGAAAACTACAAGATGATATATGATTGTGTAACTGCCAAGGAAATTTGGGATGCTCTTGTGGAGTATGTAGAAGGAGATCAAAACACCAAGGACAACAAACTCTATGATTGCATACAAGAGTTTGATGCATTCAAGAAGGACCCAAAAGAATCTTTAAAGAATGCCTATGATGCATTTCGAGGTAAGTAATGATGTTCTTCTCTTGGTAAAGTTTATAGTATGAAAGATTTAAATATGCGCTTTCTTAGCAGTTTGGGAAGTAGATGGCATGTCAAAGTCATTGCCATTAAGGAAGCTAGAGACTTGAACAAAACTCATATACGTAGTCTTGTTGCAAGTCTAAAAATTTATGAAAAAGAAGTTCTCAAAACTCAAGAAATTGAGAAAAATTTCAAAGGTATATCTCTTCAAGCTGAAGAAGAAACTTCAAAAACTTCTACATCACTGTGAGATGATGACTATGATGAAGATGAATTTGCTGCTTTTGCTAGAAAATTTAGAAAGTTTAAATCTTTTAAAAGAAACTTTCAAAAACCTTCAGCAAACTTTCAAAAGTCTTCATCAAACCCTCAAAAACCTTCTTCAAGCTTCCAAAACCCATCTACTTCAAACTTTCAAAAGCCTTACTTCAAATCAAATGAAGACAAGGTTGAGAAAGAAAAACTTTTATGCTTTAACTGTAGAAAGCCTGGTCACTTTGCTTCAAATTGTCCTTTTACAAAAATGAGTATTACAAAAGAGCTCCCGTAAATTTTGAAAACAAAAGAGGCTTAGTTGCAAGATCAAAATCTTGCAACTTGATTGAAACATTTTCAAGATGAATCGCCGATTTTGAGCAAGAAGCAAATGTGTCTTGTTGCGTAATCAACTATATATGATTCGATAATGAGTTTCCAAGTCCAAAATATTCAAAAGAGTCTGAAAATGAGTCGACAAGCTCACCTATTACAAACTCCAACCGACAAGGTCATCAAACCCGATCGCTTGTGGTTAAGAAAATAGGAAATGGATTTTATGGACAAGGAATCATAAGTCAACCGTAAAAGAAAGTCAAGTCAACTTCTCCAAGGACCTAAAATAAGTCATGATTCAAAAAGGCGTGAGGAGAAGATTAATCGACTCAAGTGTTGATGATTTATCGAACAAATGCAAGAAATGTATTCCAAATTTGAAACACTTAAAAGAATTCATGTTTCTTTATCTCGGTGATTTTAAAAGAATTTCAAGAAAATTGTGAGCTTCAAAAATCAATGAGTTTACAAAGTTCAAAAAAAGAATTGCCGCAACTTAAAAGTCTCAATGAAAAATATGAGATTCAAGCAAAAATCTCGATGCCCGTATTGATCGACCTTGTGGAAAGAAATCTTCGACCGACCAATG
The DNA here is from genome assembly GCA_013146195.2 of Codonopsis lanceolata. Taxonomy (NCBI): domain Eukaryota; kingdom Viridiplantae; phylum Streptophyta; class Magnoliopsida; order Asterales; family Campanulaceae; genus Codonopsis; species Codonopsis lanceolata. The sequence goes on along the minus strand of CM028384.1, from coordinate 5,697,913 downwards.
TTGTTGATACTTACTCAAAGTCAAAAGTCCGCCAGAGAAACCATCATCGGGCCAACAAAAATCATGAAGACCAACATGGTCTTGGATACTCAAAGGATGATGAAGACCGTGAGATCGTGAGCAAAAAAGGTGAACCTAAGATTCTAAAAAAGGACAAGGGATCGCCTATAATGTTGTGCCATTCACTTATCCCCGAAATATGAATCAAGACAAGAGGTACATTAACAAAAAAGGATAGGTCGAACAATGACAGCTTGTCGGCCTTCTAGTCACAAGCTCTAAATCAGCCTAACTCAACAACCGACAAATGTCGCCTAACCGACAAATGTCGCCTAGCCGACAAAAAGAGGAGGATTCGTAAGAAAGGCAACCGACAAGTTCAAGCCAATAAATTTTGTTACCGCCAAGAACCTCTAAGTTGAATCAAAAGGAATCAAAGAATTCATCTCAAATGACCGATAAACCCGGTTATCACAAGTGTAATATTTGCTCTACTTTTGGTCATCAATACATGAATGCTTATATAGATTTAAACCTACCGACAGACGACTAAGAAGCCTAATTTCAGTGCAAGTTTGGATACCTAAGAAAACTAACCCTTTGGACCCAAAAGTATAAAGGGTACCATGATTTAAATATTCATATTTCGTATGCTTAATGGCGTAAGATCATTCAACCGACATATGGATATTAGATGTGGATGCCCGCATACATGATCGGATCACCGAAACTTCTTACTAACATTATTGCAAAGAAAAGGTCCCTCTGTCATTTTTGGAGACAACTCAAAAGGAAAACTATTGGCTATGGATCCATTATCGAGGATCTATAATAATTGAAAATGTCTCTTTGGTACAAGGTTTGAAACACAATCTTTTAAGTATCTCACAATTTGTGATAAAGGTATGAGCCGCTTCTTTCTCCTCCACACATCGCTTTTATCAAAAAATAGCATCACAAATGAAATTTTGCTCACCGGTTCAAGAAAAAGAAATGTTTTTGCTATAGATCTACTTTCTTTAGATAACAAGACTCAAATTTGTCTGGTAGCAAATAATATTTCCAAAAATTCATGGCTTTGGCACAAAAAGACTTTCACATTTGAACTTTAAGTATCTTTCAAAACTTTCAAAAGGAGATTTGGTAAAAGGTCCGCCATCCATAAATTTTCCGATCGACAAAAAAATGTGATGCTTGTATTTTGGGAAAAATAACAAAAACCTCTTTCAAACCAAAACCATGTCTTTCAACCAAAAGAATTCTTTGAACTTCTTCATATGGATTTATTTGGCCCTCGTAACAACCGCAAGCTTTAGAGGAAACATGTATACTTTAGTTGTTGTGATGACTACTCCGCATACACATGGGTTGAAATGATGCAATCCAAGGATGAAACTTATAGCATTCTCACTTCCCTATTCGTAAATCTTCAAACTCAAAAGGAATGTGAGATTATAAGTGTTAGATCCGACAATGGTACATAATTCAAAAAATCTTGGGATGGACACATACCGTGATGATCATGGAATTGATCATAACTTTTCAAGTAGAACTCCTCAAAGAAATGGTATAGCCGAAAGGAAGAACAGGACTCGATTGAAGTGTAAAACAATGATAGTGAAGCAAAATTGCCTAAATATTTTTAGCGTAAGCCGTCAACACAAAGATGTTTTACTCAAAATAGATCTCTCATAAACAAGTTTCATGGTAAGACTCCTATGAAATATGAGAGGTAGAACCCCTAACATTGCTTTCTTTTTAAAATCTTTGGGTGCAAATGCTTCATTCACTACAATGGTGGTGATTACTAGTAAATTTGATGAAAAAGTCGATGAAGGTATTTTTGTTGGTTATGCTAGCATAGTAAAGCTTATAGAGTCTATAATAGAAAAACTCAAGTAATTGTTGAATCTATGCATGTTACTTTTGATGAATCAAGTTTATTTGAGTCTTATAAGACTCCGATGTCATGTTAACAATTTTGAAATATTTGAGACAGAAACAAGACAGATCAATTCAAAATAATCCTTCATCTTCAACCCCTCTGCAAAAACTATAGAAATTTAATGAACCTCAACACAGCCAACGACCAAATTGACAATCCTAATCCAGAATAATAGATCGGCCACCGACACTTAATTCAAGCTATTCAGCCAACCCGACATTCATTCATCTCCAACCTTACAAACCGAACCTCAGCATCTTCCTAAAGAAATTGAAGCTAGACATCCAGCTTTCAAATATCATTGAGATCCCTTCACGGCTTAAGAACCGTAAGTAGCTCCGTAAATGAAACTCGATTCACATGCCTTTGTCTCTTCCATTGAACCCAAAAAGATTGATGAAGCTGAAGACCCTCAGTGATTGAGGCTATGCAAGAAGAGCTTAATCGCTTGAAAGATGCAAAGTTTGGGAACTAGTGCCTAGACCCACGATCAACAAGTCATCGAACTAAATGGGTGTTCAAAACAAGTTGGATGAAGATGGAAATGTTACAAGAAATAAAGCAAGGTTAGTAGTACAAGGATATAGACAGAGGAGGAATTGACTATGATCAAACTTTTGCCTCGGGCAAGACTCAAGCCATCGATTGTTTCTGCTTATGCAACCTTCAAGGACTTCAAGGTATACCAAATGGATGTAAAAGTGCATTTTTGAATGGAGACCTACAAGAACAAGTATTTGTCGAGCAACCTCCTGCTTTCATTGACCTCAAAAGAAGGACATGTTTACACAACCAAGAAAGGCTCTTATGGTCTTAAGTTAGCACCAAAGAGCATGGTATGAAACCTTATCCAAATTCCTTATGGAAAGGATTTCAAAGAGGTAAAATCGATACTACTCTTTT
>CM028384.1:5599783-5694965 GCA_013146195.2 Codonopsis lanceolata | reverse complement strand
TTCGACTTTAATGCAGCGTGCCAGCGGGTTGCAGACCGTAATCGATGCACAAAATGAACGCTTGCTAAGCCAGCAAGTCTTATACAAGGTCAAAAGCCTGGGTGAGGTGAATTCTTCCCCTACAATCCCCCAAGAGACATCAACATCCCACGTGCCTCCAAACCCAACTCCCCAGCCAAACACTAACCCACCAAATACTGCCATTACCCTAAATCCCAATCCTCCACCAAGTCCCTACTACCCAAATATCAACCCTTACCCGTCACATCCTTCATATCCTGCTCCAAACACCAAAATTCCCCAAAGCCCAAATGACCTCCCTGCTCCCATAACCAACCCACCTGCAAAGCAGCCACATATGGACCCACAAAATTATAACCCGCCAGCCAAATTACCACTTATTTACCTTATAATGATCCTGGCCACCCAGCTGAAACCATCCAAAATCCACCTACTCAAAATCCACCAACCCAAAATCCATATCCTACCCAAGTATCACCACCCAAATCCATCCTTATCCACCCAAAATCCACCAATAATATCCATATCCACCAGCCCAAAACCCCTACCAGCATAATCGCAACTTAAATTAACCCAACCTTCCCTAATCCAAACAAATAACCAAATCCAACTCCCCACCACCAAAAAAAATAGAGGCCGGCGTGCCGACGGAAAATATAAAATCCATGGTACTCAAGCTTCTCAATAAAGGGGAATTTTCTACGCGGGCACTAACGTTACAACCTGCGGCAGTATTGCCTTTCAAATTCAAAATGCCCGACATAGAAAAATTTGATGGGACTGGATGCCCCATATCCCACTTGAAATCTTATTCCAACGGCATGCGTCAAGGGGAGCTAGCTTTGAGGCTATGGCTTCCAATTTTCACCTCACCCTAATAGGCCGCTAAACAATGGCTAATGTTGTCTCGATAGCAAAGACCATGAATACGTGGGACCGATAGTGAAGCGTTCCTGAAAGGTACAAAGACAACACCAGTCCCGAAAATAGAAGGGACCTTGAGTCGTGCACCCAGAGGGAAAAAGGAAGCCTATGCCGAGTTCGCGTGGAAAAGAAAGTTGGCCCAGACCTTTGATGCACTGATCCACCGAGTCATGCCGAATGTTTATCAAAAACCTCCACCCCATTTACTCGGAACACATGCGTACCTTCCCTACACCAATTTTAAAGAAATAGTAGAGATAGGCGCCGTATTGATGATGATATACCTGACCGCCAATTACAAGTCAATACGCCTCCTAGCTCTTTCCGTTATTCTAAAGGGAAGACACAGCCCACACCCGCACTAACCGTCAATGCGGTAGGAAATGCATCGCCCTTTTTCTACCCAAAATTATGGCACTGCTCCATGGTCTTATGGAGCGGATATGTCTGCCAACACGCCGAGGGAATAATGGCCCGAGCGTAAATTTCGTAAATCGAACCGCCATTATGATGAACCGCAAGCCTCCCAGATGAATCCCGCAGGGCTAATGGCACAAGGAGTGTTAAAGCCTATGGAAAATTATAAGCCACTGCACCCTCGCCCAGACCTCGAATCATGCCCAAGATCGTGAATATCATCGCTGCAGCTGGTCACCTCACCGATAAATGTTATCGCTCAAAAAATGCTATTCAGATCTTATAGATGATAAGGTTATTGAAAAGCCCACCCCGCACTCAAATATAATCAATAACCCTCTACCTCAAATCAACATGATTGAGGTTGATGACAGCCTTTCCTCGGGCATGATAGGCGAGGTATCGATCACGAGAAGCCCCTCGCCGAAGTTTGAGTCTATTTCTAATAAGCCACCGCAACTAGTATACTACGATCGGCCCACTTTTGACGCCCGCAGATCCGTGGACTACTGGATATATTACCCCTATTCCTTTCCCTAGCCTTACGGATTTGGTCATCTACCAATCCGCTCCCTAAAATTGAGGATCTCAAACCCCAGGTCCTCAATAATGTAATAAACCCTGTACGGTGTGCTTTTAATAATAATCTAAACGTCTTTGCTTATTTTTTAGTTGCACCTACATTAAAAGACACATTAAATAATTATAATAATGAGTCATTTAATAGGACCCAAAAGAAAAAAAATGTTTGCTTGAGCTTGTAAAGTCAGGGACAACATCATTCATCAACAGCAACTGAAGACTGATCCACTATCAATCTGGGGCTGGACAATGAAATCAAAAGAAGTCAGAATCGGCAACTCCCTGCAAGGCTCTGAAAAAGATAACACTCATGGATCTCCTCAAAGGGTTCGTGGACATGCTTACCTGGTCCTATGAAGACATATCAGGGGTAGACCCAGCCATGGTTAAACACCGGACCCTCATATGTCCGGATGCTCGGCCAATCAGACAAAAGCTCCACCGCATCAAGTCAGAATGGTCACTACAGGTTGAAAAAAAAAAAAAGCATGAAACAGCCGCACGTCAACTTCATTCGGGTAAAAATAAATAAATAAATACAAAAAAAGAAGAAGAGAAGAAGTAGCAAAAAAACAAAAAAAAAAAAAAAAAAAAAAACAAGAGTAAAAAGAAAAAAAAAAGAAAAAATACCCGATCTGGCTATCCCATATAGTGATCATTCCCAAGCCCAACAGTTTTTTTTCAACAGCATGCTGAGCTATAGTCAAATCAAAAGCATCAGGAGACCAAGAAAAGACCCCACCCCTTGGGGGACCTACTGCTATCATGTCATATCGTCTGGGCTAAAAAATGCTGGGGCTACTCATCAAAAGGCTGTTACCACTCTCTTCCACGATGTGCCGTCTATTGCCAAAGAGATCCGGTCAGAAGATGTCGTACTCCCCACAAGCCAGGAAAGAAGACCTTGTTCAGCCCTCCAATCTCAATGAGCTTAAAAGGTATTATGCTTGAGACACTCTATCCAGCAAGTGCTTCCCTCTCCAGCCCGCTAGGCTGAAAATCCGAAAGGGCGGCCTAGGCAAAAGTTAGGACATATAAAAAAATGAAAAATGCAAAATGAAAAAAAATGAAAAATGAAAAATGAAAAAAATGAAAAAGAAGAAATAAGGGCTCACTAGGCTGAAAACCCGAAAGGGCGGCCTAGGCAAAAATTAGAGCAAATAAAAAAAATGATGAAAAATACAAAAAAACAAAAAAAGAATAAAGATCAGGAGAATAAGGAGAGGGAAGGCACTTTTGAAACCACGACATCTTACCTCCAGTCTTCAGCATGCAAGGGGGCTCGTCTGACAGAAGAAAAAGAAAAACCACGACAGAAGCTTGCAACAAAACACTAAAATATAAAATTTTCGGGTCCTAAGGTGCAACTTAGGAATAATTGCTAAAGAAATTTAGATTATACATTAATTGCATGTACATATCTATTATTGCCTGTACCCCCTTTGTTTCCCCCAAAACAATCCTTCATTTGCAGCTTAAGCCCCGGAGCAGTCCATCAGTGTCTGCGGCGTCCGCCCGGCCGGTCCCATATACTTCTTCTGCAAGGCACAGAAAAGGTTCAGTCTCATCAGAATGAGAAACACCAAAAGTGTCCTCGTCCTATTCATCATCTGCATTGCCACTGTCCTAAAACAACCAGACGACTTGGATTCCGATCATTCACGGCTGCCCTGTCTGATTACGAAGAAAAATGCAGGAGTTGTGAGAATAGTCTTATGCCAAGTATAGCCCTGCAACAATTATATGGCCAAGGAGGTATCTGCCTTTTCCTTTCCCCGCATATTACAAAAAAAAAAAAAAAAAAAAAAAAGAGAAAGGAAAAGCCTGCTCGAACCCGAAGGTATATAACTTTAAAATCCATTTTGGGGATACAGCGTGTCATTACCTGTTAGGTCGGTATAGCTTTGTTTTGTGCGTGCGTTTTGAGTCTGCATGTGTTTTTTATTTATTTTGCATCATATAAATTATATTGCATTGTAAATATTTGTACATGTTTTCAAAAAAAAACAAAACAACAAAAAAACAACAAAAAAACAAAACAAAACAAAACAAACAAACCAAACAAAACAAACAACAAAAAAACAAAAAACAAAAACAAAAACAAATAATTTTTTTTTATGTATTGTTTTGCATATAAATAAACGTTTTTGTAATCTAAGCATTATAAATGCATTTTGCATCTTAAAAATATGTAATGCATTTTGCATTATCGCATGCATGATAGAATAGGAAAATACTCATGCATTATATTAATAGGCATCTCATAATTTTTAAACATCATATTTGCATTAAATAAAATAGTACATGCATCCATCATGTGCATTTATTATCCAATAAACTGCATTAGGGGTGCGCTAAAAAGAAAATAAAATGCCACCAACCATGAAAATAAATATTCTTATGGCATTCACTATGTCCCTGCAGCATAAGCATACATCATTTAGCCCCATTTGCATCTATAGTATAAATCATGCATAATAAGGTCAAATAGTGACCACTAGTTTAATCATGCATCGTAAAAAATAAATTTCATGCATCATTACATAATTGCATCATTACATAATTGCATCATTTAGGCATAAATAGGACATGCATATGCATCATTAATAAAGTCAGGAATGCTTCAAAAAAATAATCTAGCAGATCAAAATTATATCCAGGCAGACAAAACAAAAAAAAAGAGAAAAAAAAACAAAAAGAGGTAATAAGCATGCAAATAAAGAAAGTGGTAGGCATGCAGAAAAACAAAAAACAAAAAACAAAAAACAAAAAAATCGGGAGAGGGGGAAATGCATGTACAAAAAAGGGAAAAAATTTCAGGTACATGCAACAAGAACAAATGCGGTGGCAGAAGAAGAAATTTTCGGCTAAAGCTAGAAAATGGAGCAAAAAGAAAACGGCAGCAAAGAAAAGATGATATCAGCTGATACCAAAAGATGCTACAGCAAAAAAAAGGAAGCTTCTGACCAAGGTTAGAAGGAGCAGTAAAGAAAATGCAGCAGCATCGAGGAAAATTTTCTAGCTAAAGCCGAAAACAAAGCGGGACAGGGGAAAAGATTTTCCAGCGAAGGCCGGAACAGTGACAAAAGAAAAATCCCCAGCAAAGTGCAACAACGAACAACAGTAAAGCGAAGTTTACAAAGAAAGCAACATCAGCGACAATTTGTCTTTGCATGGACACGACAAAGGTAAAGGAAAGGAAGGTATTTTCCTTTTTAACAGTGCATTTGTTTGATGTTTGGAAACTTTCCTTTAAGGGGTACACAGCCCCGGATTGATAGGGAAAGGTTTTGTTCTCCGTTGAAGGCTGAGTTCCTAAGGAGGCAATACAGTCCATGCATTTTGGCTATGTGGGAAACTTTCCTTTAAGGGGTACACAGCCCCGGATTTATAGGGAAAGGTCTTGTTCTCCAAGAGAGGCCGAGTTCTAGGAAACAATTCACTCCGCATAGCCACAAGACGAACTACGCTTGGTCCGATTCCTTGTTAAGGATACGTGAAGCGCCTATCACGGTAGACGCGACCATCACAACACATATTTACCCTTGTCGTACTCATTTGATAAAGCTTTGCCACACTTGCTCATTTAGTATTGCCGCACTTGCACCACAACACTTACACCGCCACATTTAGTCCCCAGCTGAGTGAACTACGTTTGGTCTGATTCCTTGTTTAAGGATACGTAGGCAGCCTATCATGGTAGACACGACCGTTGTACGAGTGATAATTTAGGTTTTGGCCTGAACTACGTTTTGGTCTGAGTTCCTTTATTAAGGGATACGTAGGCAGCCTACACTAGTAGGTCCGACCATCAGAGCACATTAAATTCATATCTGCTTAAAACTGCGATAACTTTTTATAACCGACTAAAAATGTCTAGGTTATAGAGTTTGGATAGCATGTTAACTGTGCATTATAACTGCTACCAATTGCATTCTCCCGTTCTTAAATGAACGAAATTGGAGAGTCTATTGTTTATCAACGATGTTCGTCTACTCAGTAAGCCTTGGGTTACCCGTAGACTCCATCGTTGAGGGGCTCTGTAGACACCCCAATTTCGTACCCCTAGTATGTGAGTGACATAAAATATCAAGAACTGTTAAAACTTAACAAATGTCAAGTTACAGGAGTCAAAAATGCAAAAGGAAAAAGTAGGATGCATGAACAGTGAACTGCAAGGGGGGAAAGTGCAAAAAATCATAACTTGGAAGCTTGCATGGTGCCGCACCAAGGGTTGCCTTGGCCGCACCATCCTACTTCCTGTAGCGCTCTCTCAGATGCGAAATGTACAAGCTGTGATGCACGCGGTACAAATCATTGATGCAGAGGAAGAAACTCAAGAATTCCGGCCGTGTCCTCATCCTTCAGTATAAATAGAGAGCTCGGGCTCCCAGTTTCAGCGCTCATGATCATCGCAACGAAGCGCTGAGAAATTCTCTCCGCGTTCCTTCGAAGCGAATAGTACGAGAGGTGCGAGATAGGTGAGTGGAACCCCCTAAAGTCTCCAAACCCTGTCCAAACTCTGCCAAAATAAATATCCACCGATTATAAGTAATCCCTAGCCTAGTTTTTAGGTATCCACCTCACTTCCCCGGCCCAAAAATCCCAAAGTAAGCCGTTACTCTGCCCGAGTAACGAGCTGAAAAACACCCTAAATAAGCCGTTATTCCGCCCAACCAAAAAGGCCAAAAACCACAAAAACTAAGCCGACATTCCGCCCGACCAAATAAACCAAAACTACCATATATAAGCCGTCACTCTGCCTCTGCCCAAATCAAAACAACAAACACACAACAAACAACAAAAGACTCCCTCTCCCTGAAGGACAGAGCGAGCACACCGCCGCTCTAAAAGGTAACAGCCTTTAAGGGCGTTTTTATTTTATTTATTTAATTTTCTGTCTTTTATTTATTGTTAAAAGTTGTTATTTAAATCCGGCACAATATAGCCCATATAAGCCGTTGTGCTGCCCGGATTAGAATAGGAAATATTATGTAAAAGAGCCGTTATAATGGCCAAATATTCTTAAATATGTCTGTAATTATTGGAAGGAGACGGTTGCGAGTCCGTAAATAATGTGGCCACGAATGTATTTGTTTAAATTTCCCTGTCATCTTAATACCTTATTTATTTGCTAAATAAATGTGACAATAAGCATACTTCAGCCAAAAACCATTTTCGAGACCGAAAGGGTGAATTGGGTGCCTAGCACCTTCCCAACTCGTAACTTAGCCTCCGAACCCGTTTTCTTTTTCTCTGGTTATTTTTTTTTCTTTGGTTTTGCTTTATTTGCCTTAAAATAAAGATGGCGACTCTAAAACTTTCGGATTCAGTGGGGCCTCGCAACATTCCCTCTTTGCACTTTCCCGTTCTCCCCTAAAAAAGGGAGATATGGGAATGGAGGGGTGATGCATTCCCATATCCTGGTATCCCCTAAACAAGGGATAACTTGATGCGGGAAACCCAAAGCTCCCATAGTAATCTGAATGGGCCATAAGGCTATTTTCAATAAATCCATAGTGGGGGCATCGCAATATCCTTTTTTGCACTTTTCCGTTTTCCCCTAAAAAAGGGAAAATGGGAATGAAAGGGTAATGCATTCCCATATCCTGGTATCCCCTAAACAAGGGATAACTTGATGCGGGAAACCATCGGTTCCCATATTGGATACAAAATCCACTCAAGGCAACCGAGGCACATTCAAACGTGCTAACATAAACAGCACTCCTCTCGCACTTTTGATTTCGTCTTCCCCTAAACAAGGGAGGGTGGAACGAAAGCAGTGGTGTCCCGCATCCGCACGTACGCGCACCCCTATCCAAGGGCGCGCGGGGCGCGGGAGCACGTCCCGGGAACCTCACATCTGCTTTTCCTGCTTTCACTGTTCAGGGTGAAAAGGTCTTCTTGCTTTTTGGAAAGCTGCTTTCGGCGGGCTTGATATGTCAGGGAATGTCTCAGTTTAAATTCAAAACAGTGATGAGATAAATTTAAACTAATCCATTTAATCATTGAAGGATAGGACACATCATGATAGGCCAGGTGGACACAAGGTCTGCCGTTGTAAGGGTTGAGCAGGTCTTCCGGTGAAGCTTGTGAAGAGGTCTTCCGCTGAACCTGTAAAGTCCTATAAAAACTATACTTGGCAAAGTTCTATACACAGTTGTCACACTAATCAATACGCAGCCCGATTAGCCACTGAAGTATAAAACTAATGTAATGTACTGAACATATATAAATCTAATATAAGAATCAACAAAAGCCCTTCTAGTTCAATATTTTACCTAACACATTTACTTTCTTGTGTTGATATAGATTTGAGGGACATCGAAGTTGTGAGGAAGAAGACTGGCATCTGCAAGGGTCATGCATACATCGTATTGTTTAGGCTCTTAAAGAGGTTGATTGTGAATTGGTTGTGATGTATACCACCTTAAAATAGAAAGGCACACAAAAATAAATAAAAAAACATTTTAATCCTTGAAATAGAAAATCACACACAAAAATAAATAAATAAACATTTAATTCGGATGTGTTGCTCCTCCGAACAACTTGTAGCAAATTAGTCATAACATCGTGTAGAAAACTCGAAACTTGGTTTCGTTTGATGCGTTGGAAACTAGACATAGAGTGCTTTTCAATTATACCTTATTTGCTATTTTTACACTTCTAGGTTGTGACGACCCAACCCGAATCCAAACGCGGAATCCTAAGGTCGTGCCATCAAAAGAGGCTAAACAATGGATGAGTACATGCTAAACAATATGGCTCAAGTCAGATAGTCGAGCTAACAAGAAACGATCTAAAACACGACCAAAAGATAGTAAATCTCTTGGTCGAAAAATTCAAACCACGTGACGCAATATTGCGCACGCTTAACAAAACCATATGTTAACAAAACCTAAACATAATTAACCAAGTCATCGGCAACGTTACAGCCGGAGCCCAACACTACTAAGAGTCTACAATCTACTCAACAACACGTCAACAACTAAAACTTGTTGGACAAAACAACAACGAAATACTGAATGCCCCAAGGCTACTGCGTGCCCGAGAGACAACTGAATAAATACTAAAAGTAATATACAACGGCTCGACACAACATGTCGGCCATAGACAATTATACAACCAACATAAATACCCAAATATTCTACCCGACCGTAAAGTCTACATAACTTTACATACAGTCGTCCTCACAAAAATAGTAATGACATATAATAAAATAACAATACGATAATGAAATGGCACTCCGCGAGATACATCTCGGAAGAGTCGGCTGCTACTAACACGAACCACTCGACCTCAACTCGAAATATAAATCAAACTGTGCACTGTTACAGTCAGCAACTATTACGCCTCTACGTGGGCTATCGAACAGCTGCACAATAAGAAACAAATGTACGGAGTGAGTCATATTGACCCATTACATTACTACAAGTAATAATATAACATGCTTATATGCTCAGTTATAATAATCATGGCATCATGTTAATACAATAGAAACTATGAACATGTATCGTATAATCTTAAATACTTCACAAAATACCTTTTTTCCTTTTTGCTAAAATTTCCATGTAGCACGATGACAATCATATAAGTACCATAAACAAACCATATGAACCGGGGTGTACTACTCTGATCCGCTTCCGCCGTGTTGCTCTTGCAATACACGTGCAAAATTAAATGTGTCCTCGATATCTTTTTCCTGGTATCAACGTCCTCGAGACATCTTTGATCGAGTTCCGATAGCTACCTAGGTCATGTTTATTACTTCAATAATGGAGAGCTACATCCCCACTGAGGCCAATAGTGGATGGGTGTGTGCAAATTCCGATACAGCGATCCATAGCGATCACAAATTTTAACATTTGTGAAGGCGATGCATCGTCCCACCAATTCAACATCAGAAAACCAAATAAGCCAGTTGGACTTAATGCAAATGCACAAGTAGATGTTTACTCACAACATAACCAAAACCCGAAAAGGCTCCAATATCTTGTTTCCTTGTTGAAACCAAGTAGGCCTATGATCCTACTAAAACACATTACCGTACAAATAATGGAAGGTAACCATGAAATCATACATACATATATTTACAAGTATTCCACATAGAGCAAGATTACCTATATAGCCTATATTCCCAAACACACATTGAGTTTATAATGATCCTCAATACATAAACTCGTCAAATAGGGATTGAGTTTCCAATCAATCCATACCAAGTAGGTTTTACACTCTACGAAGTACATCACAATCATGTATATCTATGTCATGAAACAATACTCACATAGGAGTCACGATAACCAAGTAATGGGGTACACAATGATCCCCGAGACTCACATATACCGAGGCGACCACTTTGTTCTAACCTTAAATCACATATCAAGACTATCATTAATCTAATAACAATCATTCATTGAAGTCCTCATGTATCCTCAATACACCACCCATCAAGACTACTAAGTTAGTCCAACGTATATCCCCAAAACAAGACTATACACTTAGCTTCCCCCAAATCACATTCATATCAGACTTATATTAGTCCTCTCTCGTAGTGTATATATCGATACACTTGAACTTATGCTCAAAGTGTAGCATGACTAACCCATAGTCAAGCCCTCATAAATGCCTAATAAGTACATTTAACAAAAGCTCGACTGGTATGGTCGTCCATCCAAAGAACTAAGCTCATAAAACCATTTTGAGACTCTATCGTAATCCTTAACATCTTGTGCCTTAACGTGCCCGCTCATAGTCAATTCTCGTGAGTTGTTTATTCTAAGTCAACGCATTCCCGAACACTACTAGTTCGAATAAACTACTTACTAGGTTAGTTAATTTAGGCTCTAAAAGACAATCATAATCGAAGACTATAAGTCTAGGTGTCTCTTCAGACATGCATAACCCATGACCATACGGGTCCATACAACCGAGAAAAATTATGTCTCAAACACCGTAGGATTCAAACACGTCTTTCGATAATGTTTAACAAATCCTTATTCGACTCCATTGAGTTTAAATTCCATAGTTCATACTCGGGTCGTTCTCGATCTAAGCTCCAAATCTCCCTCTTATAATAATTAAGACGACATCCATTATCCAACCGTCTCAACTCAATCCAATCAAGCCTATGTCACTAATGGCCTTAACTATAACCCATGACTAATCAACTAGTCCTCGTTCATCGAGTATCCGAGGGGTACATTCGCAACTTAACACAATGGTACGGTCATACAACTACGCTACCAAACCTCTCATAACATTCAAATATCACATCCCAATCTTTTAGTAAGTCAATACACTATCGTGTACGAACAAAGACTCCCACGAGTCAACATTCTTACAGTAACACCCAAAATCTATAAAATCCAATGACTATCGTTAAATTCTAGCTAATCGTCATCTAAGGACTTCAATCAGTGTCCTAAACCATTGATCATTACATAATCACCAAATTCAGTCTCACCCGACCAATCTCGGGACCTTAGAATTAAGACCCGGCGAACTTGAAAAGTCGTAGGAATTCATCCTAGGGCTTGAAATAACACTTTAAATACTAAATTGACTTAATTAAGTCAAAATACAAACTTCCAATTTCTAGGTCAAATCATAATTTCGGGATTTAACATTCTTTCGGGTTTTTAAACCCAACAACGAATTATTTCATACTAAATCACTCAAATAAACACAACAAACCCATCTAGATTCAACCTTACATGTTCACAAACCAAAACCCAAAGAAAACCCATCATCTAGACAAGTATTAGCACAATAAAGCATGGGGAATAAATCTCTAACAACCTAGCATCATTTTAAGCTAGAAAGAGAAAGTCGGAGGTTTAGTAACGTACCTATTTTGGCCAAAAAAACACCAAAGAAAATGAAAAAAAACAGGAGAAGAAGACTCTATTCGTTGAGGGATTCGCGATAGTGGTCTCGGCTAGCTGGAACTCTAGGAATCGACAAAACACATACTAATGTCACACACTTTTCACATACTCTCTCTCTCTCTCTATTATCTCATGGTTGAAGGATGAAATGAGGGATAAGGGGAGTGTTTCAGATCTTAAAGGAGGTTAAGGGACCAAAATGCCCCTCTAATGGGTGGACAAGAACAAATGGCGGGGGTATTTGTCATGCCCCAAAATTAAAAATCCCAAACTGGAGTCTAAAATCGGGCATGATGGGTTTGCTATTAACACTAAACCACCTGTAAAACAGAAAAACCAACAACAACTGGAAGAGCAACAGCAATCAGGCTGCGCTACTATCTACAACAACCAAAAAAAAGTATTATCCAAAGTTATACAAACTCCAACCAAACTATACACAACAGGAAGACATCCATTCATCCACCAAAAGAAGGTATACAACAACTGAGAGTTCTATACAAAGGTAGGTCGACAAGACCCACAACTACCCAAAATAATAACCACCTGCTCTCTAGCACTCCTGAACAGCTCACGATCAATTCTTTGTGTGGCTGTGATCTAAGGAAAACAAATAAACAAACAATGAGATTTAACTCAATAAGGTTCCACTATACTTACGCATGCTATGAATGGATGCAACATATCAAGTGTGCCATGATGACAGTTCTTATAGAGAGTTATAAAGTAAACTCGTCAACCACTTAACATTGAGAATTCACGTATTACACATAAGCTTGTTTATCCCAACTCAGCCACAATCACAACTTGTAAACAAATTCAAAAGCACGACTTATTATCAAATAACCAACAATACAACCAATTAATTACAAATTAACCACAAGTAACGATTCAATTCTACATATATCGAAAATTGACCGCAATATATAGAATATTGATCGTGCAACAATGAACATACATAAGCAAGTAGTTCCTTACCAAAAAGGTAGAAATTCAACCGATTGAATCACGAAATCCTCCGATAAAACTATTTAATAATATCATCATGTCGATTGTACGGAGTTGTTATGACGTTTCACGAACAAAAAGAGTGAAAATTGGGTGTATGCGAAGAAGGAGACATACAACTTCAGTTTGAAACTAAGCTTTATTTTGACAACATGGTAAAGACTACAAGTTTCCAGCAAATGTCTAAAGTAAAGTATATTATATAATATAATTTATACATATCATACTAATATAATGTCATTTTGACTAAGCTAAAATATTATTTTAAAGTTACACAACATTGACTAGTCAAACTTATACCAATTAATATAAAATTAGTTTCCAAATCTTAACAATTCGGTTATTACAATTATAGTATTTCGGTCAACATAACATTTTAATACTACAAAATAGTCAACGTAACTTAGTTAAATTTATTATAATATTAATATTTGTATTATTTAATATAATATAACCACAAAAAAATTCAATAATGTATTGCCCAATCAATTATAACGTGCACTAAAGCACATAATTATGAGATAATTAAGCTTACTAAAACCTCGGGTGTTACACCCTCTCCCCCTTAAGAGAATTTAGCCCCTAAATTCCTTACCATATGGCATCAAAGAGATGAGGATACTTGTTCTTCATTTCAAATTCACTTTCACATGTAGGTTCTTCCACTGTATGACTCTGCCACATAACTTTCACCATAGGTATCACTTTAGTCCTCAAGACCGGTTCTTGACGATCTAAGATCTGAACTGGTTGCTCAGTATACAATAAGTCAGGTTGAAGATGGACAAATTCAGCTTCAAGTACATATGAAGGATCAGGATAATATTTACGTAACATAGACACATGAAAGACATCGTGGACTCCCTCAAGTGTCGGTGGCCATGCAACTCTGTATGCCAACTGTCCAATCATCTCAAGGATTTCAAAAGGCCCAACATATCTCGATGTAAGCTTACCCTTCTTTCCAAATCTCTTCACACCATGAATAGGAGAAATCTTTAAGAAAACAAGATCACCCACGTCGAACTCAAGATCCCTCATGAGATGATCAGCATAGCTCTTTTGGCAACTCTGTGCCATAAGCATTCTATCTCATATCACCTTCACTTTGTCAACAGATTCTTGGACTATTTCTGGACCCCAAATCTTAGCCTCTCCGACCTCGTCCCAATAGATAGGAGATCGACATTTCCTTCTATACAGTGCTTCATAAGGTGTCATCTCTATACTCGACTAGTAGCTATTATTGTAGGCAAACTTAGATAACAGAAGATAAGTATCCTAACTACCTGTGAAGTCAAGTGAGCAAGATCGTAGCATATCCTCTAGTATCTGGATAGTCCTTTCAGATTGTCCATCAGGTTAAGGATGAAAAGCAGTACTAAAACTCAACTTAGTACCCAAAGCTTCCTGCAATTCTTGCCAAAATCTCGATATAAACCGAGGATCCATGTCTGACACAATACTAACAGGAACTCCATGCAATCTCACTATCTTCTGGATATCAAATGTAGCAAACTGATTCAAATTGAAAGTCATCTTAAAAGGTAAGAAGTGTGATAATTTAGTAAATCTGTCAACAATGACCCACACAGCATCATAACCCCGACTAGTTCGTGGCAACCCAGTCACAAAATCCTTAGCAATGTTCTCCCACTTCTATTCAGGGATTTCCAATGGTTGTAGTAATCATGTTGGTCTTTGGTGCTTCGCTTTCACTTGTTGGCATGTTAGGCCTTTAGACACATACCTTGCAACTTCTCTCTTTATGTTACTCCACCAAAAATCTCTCTTCAAATCTCTATACATCTTTGTGCTTCCAGGATGTATTGTATACTTCGACTTATGGGCTTCATCCATCACTTGTTGTTTAAGCTCACCATCATTAGGAACACATACTCGACCTCTGAACTTATGCAATCCATCATTATGAACATGAAAGTCAAGTTGTTCACCTTCCTTCAAAGACTTCACAACCTTTTGCAATTTAAGATCACATTCATGTTTCTCTTTAATCCTTAACAGCAATAATGGTTTTACCTGAACATTCACAAAAATCACACCATGATTGGATTCACAAGGACTCCAATAACAAGCATCAGCTAATGTAGTTGCTTATTTTCCTCCTCCTCCTTCTCCCCCTGCTTCTCATCCTCCTCCTGTTTTTCTCCTTTTTTTTCTTATTAAAATTAATGCAGCGCGATGCATGAATTGATAAAAGCGTGATGCATAAAGTGGATTAGTTAATTTCAATTGATGCATCGTGGTGCATAAATTAGATTAGGTATTTTTAATTAAGGGTATCGTAATCTTTTCACGCCCAAAAATGACTTTTTCAGTTAAAAAAATATAGGAAACTGTAGCGGTTCAAAATTATCTAAAATGGACTTACCCAAATTTCACCCTAAAATTAAAAATACAATGAAAATTGGGTCCATCCCTTCTTGTCATTATCTAACACCTAAGCACCTCAATATTTTTTTGACCGGTAAAAGATATTTTTCGAAAGAAATGATGAGTTTAGCCTTAATGAAGCTAGACACGTTACAGAATCAATAACTAAAGGCATCACGATTTACAATTTATGTATCGCGAATCCAATTTGTTCATCCAAATTTACTTTTGTTGTATGAATTCAAATTGATGTACCGCAATTCCATTTCCTAGTGATGCATCACGATTCAATTTTCAATCGCGATGCATGATTTCAAATTGTGTAGCTGTCATTTCCATTTCACAGTGATGCATTGCGATTCGAAATCGATACATCACAATTCCAAATCGATGCATCGCGATTAAAAAATGATATAAATCTTATTCCAACATTTCATTGAACATTTTATATGCATATATAATATACAAAGGATAAGTATTGAGGAACATAACATGAGGAACATAACAAATATGTAAAATGCATTACAATTGAATATACAAAACTATCGCAAATTCTTTCAAACCAATTGTTGATCCTTTAAATATCCACTTTGAGATGGGGTGGAAAAAGGTTTACTTGCCGGGGGCGTTGCCCCTGAACCCCCTCGACTCCCACAACCTAAGCGAGCAAGTTGATTCTCATTTCGTTGACCAAAAAATTGTTATTTTTGAACAATTTAGATACAAATAAAAAAATTTCGCCATCATACAACAATGATTGAGAAGATGAGAAGAGATAAAAAGCTGAATCAAAACTAAGGCATCAAAAATAAAACTTGACGGATAATTTATGGGTATCATTTTGATAGCAAGCTTGATTGCAAATATTTGAGTTGGTCAGCCTCATGACCGACGAGCAATTTGTCCTAAAAAATAGGGTAAAATTCTGGTCGGTCCATTTTTCAAAGTTTCTAACCCCTCCAGTACACTGTTTATTTTTTCAACCTCAAAAGATCAATTTTCAAAATATTGTTTCAAAAATGCCATCAGCTCCGACAACACACTTTCTTTGGATAGTTTTGATAAGTATTTGAAGTTCAGATGGTTGAGACGCTTGTTTCACAACCATCTTTTATCTTGCGCAGAGTTTGCCACAAGATATAGATTAGTAGCCTTTCCATAGGCGTTCAAATCTATCACATATACATTCCCTTGTCTATGTCCAGTCACCAATGTTGAACATGATTCTGGATCCTTTATGTCGCATCTATTTGAGGAGAATTGGCATATGAGTCCTTTGTCACAGAATTGAGAGATGCTCAATAGGTTGTGCTTTAAGCCTTCTACTAGAGAGACTTTTCCTATAGAGAGATTTCCTCGAATGATGGATCTGTATCCAATGGTTCTTCCTTTAGCATTGTCTCCAAAGATGACTGGAGGGCCTTCTGCTTCAGTGATATTTGAAAGAAGACATGATTCTCCGGTCATATGTCTTGAGCAGCCACTGTCCAGATACCATACGTCTTTCTTTTCTGAACTTGTAGCAGCCATGAAGCATATATGAGATATAGAGATTAAAAAATCATGATCCCCTTTATTTATCTTTCGGATCCATAGGGTTAGCATTTTTTAGGAACCTATACTTGCCTGACTTTTGGAATTAAGGATCCAGTAGGCTTCATGATGGATTTCAGCAGACATTCATGAACCAAATGGCCTAAACATTTACAAAAAGTACAGCGATGGAAATTACAAATGTTATGTTGAGAAAGCTGGATTCAGCAATTCTTGCTTTAGCAGATATGTTGATAGTAGTCTTAGACATCTCATACATTTTGCCTTTGAGCTTAGTGTTAGCAGTCTTGGAAGCAGCAGCACTATCAGTAGTACTTTTGATGAATCTGATAGGCTTGGGCAGATTTTTTGTGTTCCTAGAAACAGCAGCCTTTGCTTTAGCAGAGGTGCTGGTGGAAGGGTCATGTGAATCTACACAACCCTTAGCAGACTTTTCGCCAGCTGATGATTGTTTTGCTTTAAATGCATTGTTGGTCTTAATAGCTTAAGTCTTAGGATATTTATACTAGACAGCAGCATAACCAACTCCTTGTCTACCCTTGTTGTTAAACTGCTGATGATATCTAGGATCATCACCAGTTCGCACAGACAAGTCTTCTGGTTATTGTTCGGAGGTAGTGCCAGAGGTGTTCTCAGAGAAGCCTAGCCTAGTTTTGTTTGCAGTAGGCTTCTGGTCTCTAAGGATTTGGTCAAAAACTACCTTAGAGTTATTCCATGAGTCGATAGTTTTTTGTAACTCATCTTTCTCAGCAGATAGCTCTTTGGCATGACCAATAAGGCAAGCAACCTTCTCATTGAGAAACTTGTTCTCTTCCTTTAACTTGATACTTTCCTGCTGAACTCCATTGAGAGTTTTTAACTCGGCTTCCAGCAGGGATTTCTCAGTTCCCAGCTTCTCATGGCTTTTAGATAACTTTACATAAGCCTTTCTAAATTCATTGAATTCGTCAAGCATATTCTGAGCATCCTTGAGGATTTCTTCTTTAGAAGGCTCTTCAGTAGGTTGTTCTATGTTAGCTTGAAAAGGAGAATATTTGATTTCACTATCCAAGTCATAGGTAGGAGGTGACTCTAGAGCAACGAGGCAGATATGTGCCTGCTCAGGTGAGTCATCACTATCATCCTCATCAGAATCAGTTTCGAACCAAGTGGACACTTGGTTTTCTTCTAAGTCCTCAGCCAGCAAGCCTCTATGTTTTGAAAATGATTTAGATGGTCGCCTTTTATAAGCTTCATATTTGGGCTTAGGACATTTAGAAGCAAAGTGACCAGGCTTCCTACAATTGTAGCAAACTAGCTCATTATTTTGTGAGCTTTCAGCAGTCTTTCTGAATGTCTGCTGGTTTGCTTCCTTCTTCTTATTAAATTTTGAGAACTTTTGAAACTTCTTAACGAACATAACAAATTGCTCGTCAGAAAGAATTTCATTGTCATTTGAAGAAGAAGAAGTAGATGGTTTATTTTCTTGGGCAGATATTTCCTAAGAGATAGCAGAAAAAGAAAGAAGTTTAAAGTGTTTGTCCTGTTCTTGAGCTTGAAGCAATTCTTGCTCATAGACAGTTAAACTCGCATACAAACTCTGTAGATGCATGGAGTTTAAGTCTTTGGACTCTTTAATGGCTGTGGTCTTAACATGCCACAAACTTCCCAAGGAAGCTAAAAATCTCATATTAACTTCCTTGACACTATATTCTTTTCCTAAGGAATAACAACTATTTACTACCTCACAGAATCTGTCGTAGGCTTGACGTAGTGTCTCCTTTGGATCTTTTCTGAAGGAATCAAATTGTTGAATATAGTTGTACTTTCTGTTGTCTCTGGTGGGCAGGTCTCCTTCTAGATATTCCACTAGTGCTTCCCACATTTCTTTGGTTGTTTTGCACCTGATTATCTGCTGATATGTGCTTGTGTCGACAGAACTAGATATGATATGTATGGCTTTGCTGTCGAGTTCAACAAGCTTCCTTTCTTCATCAGTCTATTCATTTATTGACTAGGGTACCTCGGGAGGTCCGCCTGCTACTTCGGCAAGAAGGTTTGGCTTCATTGGAATGTGAGGACCTGTTTGAACACATTGCCATAAATGATTGTCAATAGAATTCATGTATCTGATAACTTTGTCTTTCCATACTTCGAAGTGACCTTCGTCCAATATCGGGACATGGCTTGTTTTCGAGGTAGGTAGCATATAGTGAGCCATAGGATCTATTCTCAAGAGATTAGTCTTGGAAAAACAAGTTTTCAAAGAATTAAGCTCTGATACCAATTGTTGGTCCCAAAATAGGCTCAATCTAGGCTAGAAAGGGGGTTTGAATAGCCTAGTTGTGTTTTTAAAAATCCTTTAAAACACTTCTCAAAGAGTTCTTCTTTCCTTTTAAAAGGGACAATTGTAAAAGAAGAGTTAAGGCAGCGAAAAACTAAAAGTGTAGGATTGATCAAAGGCTGCTGTTGATATTAAACAGACCCAGTAAAAGACTTAATAGAAAAGACAGTAGCAGTGAAGATACACAGTAACGATTCAGACAATACACAGAATTTAGAAGTGGTTCGTACTGTGAATAGTACCACGTCCACTACCAAAGTGGTTAGCTTTGGATTTTGAAAGGTGCACTCGTTTATCCACTAGGTGTGAAGGTAAGATCACTAATGGATCATGTACAAAAATAGTTTTTCAACCAAGTGTTTAGTGATGAGAGAATCAATCAATGAATGTTTATTCTCTCAGGTGCTAAAGTAAAGAACATTTTAAAAACAAACTAGAAGAAGTTGAAACAGAGTAAAAACTAGTAGATCTGCAGCTTCAGGAAGTTTGGTGAAGTGTTAGTTCTTGTCCTTTTGATCTCTTGAATGCTTGAGTTATGAAGATGAAGCTTGAGTATTGAATGTGCAAGAGATTGTAGTTTTCAGATCTTCAAAACTTGAATATATACTAGGGAAGATCTTTCGGACCGTTGGACTGAGAGAGGAGAGATTGTGTCCAACGATATAATGCATTGAATGCATTTCGGCGCTTTGTAGGATGAGTGCAGCAACAAACATCAGAGATGCAGAGATTGCAGAGGCAGGCATTCCTAATCAGAGTAATGTTTCAACTTGCAGACTTTACAGCTTTGAAAGTCTTCTTAGCCAAAAGAGGTAATGTCTTCAATCTTCATGATTCAGGTGACAGTCTAGAAAGTTTGTCTGTGCAGATAGTCTGAAGCTAGATTAATGACATGGTTGACTTCTTTGGAGGGAAATCTGATGAATATAAATTGAATATTATTTGACTAGATATTAAAAATATTTAGATCAAATAACATGTGACCTAATTCCACGTGTTTGGCTGAACTTTGAGTTTGAGCAGACTTCCAAGTCTGCTGTTGAACCGTGCTTTCAAGACTGCTGTTGAAGCCTGCTGGTCCGTGCCTTAGAGAGACTAACATTAAACTAATTCTAATACACCCTTGATTCTAAGACAGTTGCCACACTAACTGGTACGCAGACCTATTAGCCACTGTGCAATAGAATCAGAAGATGACTCAACCAAATCTAGAACCTGTGAAGGTCAACACCCGCCCTCACAACTATGCAAACAAGCCTTCTAGGAGCTACAACTCAACAACCTGCTAGGTCTCACGTGTCTCGCCGACCACACGGGAGCTCTCAATCTTCCTGGATCAAATTCCTGGTGTGTGCAAGAGCACACAATGACCCCCATTCACCTTCATTTTGATCACCCACATTGACTTATCCCGTGAGCCTATACACTTTATCCAACCCTTTGAGAGAGCACTTTGTGAAATGAATTTCTAATTTTATGTCTTGGAGGGAATGTGAGCTTCATGGAAGTGTTGTTCTTCATGTATTGGTGTGGTGTGGTTTTTAATTTTGGTTGATGAGTTGGGGGTTGTTTATCTTGTGAAAAAAGGGGCCCTTGTGTAAAAAAAAAGAATCAAAAGTAAAGGGTAGCCCAAAATTGTAAACCATTTGTGCTTTAAAGTTATTCAAAGAGGGGAATTGTGGGATAAAAAAAATCATTTGTGGTAGTTTGATGTACTCTCAACCCCAAGTTCTTGATATTAAAAAAAAAAAGAAAAAAAGAAAAAGATAAGAAGAAGCTAAGTTTGGGGGTTGTTGAGAAGAATGGTGAGTTATGATGAAGTATGTTGTTTCATGAAGTTAGACTTGAGTATGATTTTGAAGGCTTCACTTGTGCTCTCTTGTCTTGATTTCCTTCCCCTCATTTGTAGCTCAACCTTGGCCTAAAGTTACAAGCTTTGCAAAAGTCCTATTGATATTGTCATGCCATGGGTTATTGCCTTGTGAAGTTTATCTCTTTCGGTTTCATGGCTTATGCTTGGTATTTCATTGAACGTTCAATCCTAGCTAGAGTGATGCTATTTAGTCATGGGCTTGTGCTTCATGTTTTTAAGTAAGTGTTTGAGGAAAGTTTGCTAGCATTGAAATCACATCATACCTTGGTTATGCATTTTTATAATCTTGAGTTTGATTTCTTTCATGGTAATGCATGTAGGATCTTGATTGAGTGTCTTCTTCATTCCATCTTGTTCTCGAGCATCTCCATAATTCATATCTCTCTTTGCTCGGGACGATCAAAGCTTAAGTTTGGGGGTGTTTATAAGCTTATAATTTTCTATTATTTTCATTAATTTTTCGGAATTTTATTGGTTATTTTGAGCTTTGGTTGATAATTAATTGCATTTAAGAGCCTATTTTTATGTATTTTATGCTTCATGTAGGTATCTCAGAGATATTCGAGTGTTTATGGCTCAATATATGCAAATCGAGGACATTCCGGGCTTCAATGTTAAGTTTGGACACTTGCCGTTAAGTTTCGTTAAGGATTTCAAAGCACAGAAGGCAACAGCAGCCTAACAGAGTTAACTGAGGACTTATTTGCGAAGTCTGGGTGCAGAGGGACTTCGGCAGTAACATTGAAGGACCCAAGGGCACCGGAGCAATTTCTGGAAGTTTGAGGGCAGCACTGAACAGCCGGCCATTCTTTCATTAATGTGTTGTTGCATTATCCCGCGGCCACGTCATCGCCTCCCTTAGTGCACGACCCGCGTCCTCCCTTCCGGATCCGGGTATGGCCCGCGCCTTCCCTGCCCCATCCAGCCCACCTGCCCGCCCATCCAGCCCACTCCCTCTCACATTTCCAGCCCATTTCACGCCCGGGTAACCTGCGATCTCTTGCCTGGTCCGACCCTGACCCTAGCGCAACCCATCTCCCTTTTTCTTCTCCTTTTTACCCCCAAATCTCTTTTAAACTTCCAAAATTACCCCTTTCTTGGCTTGTGCCCTAGCTGCCTTTGAGTTAATCTGGGAGCAAAAAAATTTCGGAGAACACAAGGAGAAGGCTGGAACAGAAATCAAGAGGGTCAAGAACTGGAAGCAGCCGCCATTGCATTACATTTTCCTTCTCTTCATTGTTAAACCATTATTGTTCAAGCTAAGGAACTCCAATCATCTCCTTCATTGTAAAGTATTGTGCACTTTAATTTCTATTTTTATTTAATGTCAATATTTTTCATTGAAGATTTGATTTATTTCTTTAGCATTATGAACTAAATTAATTGCCTAGGGTTTTGATATATATTGGCTTTGATGTTGTGATTTAAATTTGGGATTTTGTTATTAATTGCTATTCATTAATTTTTGGGTATTATGTTGTGCTCTTAATGATTGTAATGATTTGATCACCCATTACATGATTTTAAAAATTGTTTAGTGCATGAAAGTGACTTGATAATTTTGGAAAATACAACATACTTGTTTTGGGTTGGGTTAATCTAATTTATTAATCCTCTTTAAAATAGTCAATTGGGGTTTTGTGTTTGAAAACGATTAATTGGATAAATTCATACGTAGCGAAAGCCCGTGAATTTATACTGTTAATTAACACCGTTATATGAAGCGAAAGCCCTTAACGATGATTTTTGAATCCCCGACTTCCAAAAATAGAATAGTTTTAATAGCAACCCCTTATTAAATCACAAAGGAAGAGCCAATTGAAAATCAAAACTCTAGATCATCTCTCATTGAAGTCAACCTCATTTTAATATTGCTTTATTTAATTTCTTGTTTTAGCTTAATTAATTAGTTAATTCATTCAATATCGATCGTCTAAATATAGTTAAAATTGCAACGTACTTGGTACTCATTAAAAACAACCAAATTGCTTCCTCGTGGGTTCAACACTCTACTTATCACTTTATTACTTGTTTGACCGGGTAATCTTGCCCGTGTTGCGTATTCGTAACCTAACATCATGTTGTTATACACATGTTATAAACACATCATTAAACCAAGTATAGTTATACATATACTTGCACACATCACATTTATCATATTATAATGCACATTGACTCAATTCCATTAAGCACATAATCCATGAGATATAACCGTAGGCAAGATTTCCGTCTCAACCTACATATCAAACACCATAGATGTGTTGTTGTTGCAGTACACTCGCTGAAGTCATGTATGTACACATGATGAACCAGTGTCTAAACCCAATAGTATCCATAACCAATGATCTTGAGACTTAGCCAGGAGTCTCGTTACCCCGAGTTTTACCCAAAAGTCTAGCTTCCCAATGTCATGCAAATTGCTCTAACAAATGAGTTATGTCTTCAATACGGTCAATAGTGAGGGAGAGACCCATGCAACGACCCGTAGCGATCATGAGATTTAACTCTCGTAAAGACTACTTTCGTCCCATTGTTGACACAACCACAAATTCTAGTTGGACTCAATGTGATGCACAAGCAGATGTTTACTTGTAATAAACACAACTGCTAAGTTCCAAGTATGGGTGTTCAACACACATACCAAGCAGGAATGTTTGCTCGTACATAAACACCAAAACATGTATTTGCTTAAAACAAACACTATAGCTAAATCATCTTAACGATAACAAATTTAGCATTTGTAAATACTAAACGTTAAACAACACAAGAGTAGGCCACTGGTCTTACCACAAATACCCACCACAGAAGACAAGTTTGTAAATACTGGACTTTCTTATGAAAGTCTCAAGTAAACCATTGAATTTATATAATTCATAAACACACAGGTAACCACACATTACCTTATAATCGTAATTGTGTCAGTAAATTATTGGACATCAAGATCAACACAGGGCTAGCCCTCTAGTCTTACCACCTATAAGAATAGACAATTGATGAGTCCGTAACTACTGGACAACATATACAATCATAAAAATAAGTCAATAATACCTATTGCACCACAAAATACGATGCATCTACTTGCGAGTATTTGAATACTATGTCTTATTACATACAAAGTTCCCTGTAGCTATTTGCAAGTGTTGAACACTAGACAACGCAATAGTAGGTCAATGATTCTACTATACTCAACACACCAACTTGCTGACATTGACAACCTATATCATGCATAAACCTCATAATTTGGTTACTAACTATCCTGTACCCAAATGACATACATATGATAGAAAGAGCAGGCTCTCAATTCCGCTACTCATAACACTGTCAAACAATACTTACGAGCACCTTAACTTTTTATATAAGTCTAGAAACGTATCCACGATTAACCTAATCTGGGTTAATCACTCTCCACCAATACTACACCCAAGCTTTTAAGTCCTGGGTTTCAAATTAATCACATGAGCTGGCCATTAATACCTCCTACCCAACAGAGTATCATGCACAATTTACAAGTACTTGATCCACACAATACTCTCCTGTAACTGACTTGCAGTTACAATATCTAAGTAGTGTGTTGTAATAGTTCTACACTGAAACTAAGTCACTTATTTCTTAAGCATGGGGATCAATTACTCAATTTAGATAACTTAGTTATCTTAAATATTGACTATGCTAAGTCACAAACCCAAAAGCTATTTGCTATTAAATAGATGTAATATCCATCCATTGACATATAGTTATTTATACTCATAACTAATACGAATCTACATGCCATTCAGGCATACGAACATTTGTTAATTGTTAGAACTTCACTTAAATGAATTTTAGATACCATTTTCATATCTTATAGCCTCTATTCAATCCTTAATTTCCTCACAACTAATTATTCCCAAAACGTAATAAATTTAACATTGGAATAATATTATTTAAAATACTTTAATTCTCTGTCGGAACTAAACTACTCAGTTGACTTAACTATTAGTCAACTCCAATTTAACTCCGTAAAATCAATTATAATACCACAATAATATTCTTAACACGTAGGGTCTAATATATCATTCCATCATTTAATACTTTACTGTCATACAAATTAACCTGTAGGGTCAAATATAATATTATAACACTTTTGAGCCACAACTGCTAATTATTAATTAGCCCCCAACTATCTAATAACAATTATTTACTTTTGCATCATAATTTTTATAAGGGTATAATCAACCCATAAATAAATACAACATCGTAGAAGTTGGTTACATTAATCTATATAATTTATTTCACATAAACTCGACTCCATAGAGTCAATTATTCAACGAATCAAATCCATAGCGTTAATAATCACAACTACATAATTTTTGGGTCATAACTGCCATTTTCCAATATCACCTTATTTCATTCAGATCGGTTATTCTACCAATTACATGGAGTAATTATTTACTAAGAACACGTATACCAATTCCAAGCTCAAAACAATTAACAAGTAGTATATTTTCTACTCGTTAACTAATATATTACAATAGAAACATCCTATATAGCACATATTATTGGATACACAAGCAAACAATGGAATTAGTAACTTACCTCCTACAAAAAATATTGGTTGAAACACAAAATATTCGGGTACAAATGAATCCCTCAACACATACAACACCCTACGTGTAATATACTCAAAACTTCTAAAATAAAAATAAATTTTGTTATTATTTAGTTAAATTTTATTTTCTAAACATTTGAATGGGCTTGGTGTACATTTTTTTAGTGGGCTTAGTATACCCTATTAACTTATTCAGAATGTTGGCACAACCCATTAGAATTCCTTACATTAATAATAATAATAATAATAAAATATAGTAATAAATAAAGAAAAGAAAAAGAAAGAAGAAAAGAGAGGAAATCAGGAATCGTTTCACTTTCACAGTTCATAAGGGAGAAGAAATGCCGGGTGGGTTCGACTAATCTAGGGAGAGAAGGAGCTAAACGATCTTCGGAAGATTCAATGGAATGGAAGGTCGACCGATTTTGTGAAGGGTATAAAAAATGGGCGGAATTCTTGAATCTCCATCAGAAATTGAAAACCTTGAGTGGAAGAGAGATCTAGAGTGAGAGGAAGCAAATAGAAGAAGGTGATTTTTCGTTACTGCCCGAAATCGAAGACGGTGGAGGTAAACTTTGTTCTTCCCTTCTTTCTTCCTTCAACTTCTTTAGTTCCTCCTTTTAGGAATAGGATTTCTTTTGTGGGTATGAGTATTTGTAGAATAAAGACTGAAATGGAAGAAGATCTAGATGTGTAAATATAGGATACGGGTTAGTGTATTGAAAGAAAGAAGAAAATGTTTCAAAGAAAATACCCAGGAAGAGAAAGAACATAATTATGTATGAGTATGTGCTGTAAGTTATGAATATGGAAGCCCCTAAGGGGGTGGCCCAGTGGTAGACATGGGGTTTCACAAAGTGTGAGGTCTCAGGTTCGATCCCTTCCCATGCCCCCCTTAGGAGGAAAAAAAAAAACTTCAAAAAAATAAAATAAAAAGTTATGAATATGGAAGAGGAAATTTGATGGTAGAATCTTGGGTTTGTGTACTGTGTGTGTAAAAAAATATAAAAGAAGAAAGAAAGGAAGGAAACTCGACAGGGAAGAAGACGAATGGATGTTCTCGAGCTGCTTGTTGCGAACCAAGGAAGAACAAAAAAAAAAAGAAAGATAGAAACTGGATAGAATGAGGGAGAGGAAATGAGTGTGCTGGAAAAGCAAAGAGAAGCATTTAATTGAGTTAATTATTGAGCTTTTTTTTTTTTTATTGTTTCTTGTTGGTTGGATTAGTTTATAAAGGTAAGTATGTGTTGACTTCCGAAATGGATTAGAAAAGAAGGAAATGATCTGTAGCAGCCACCTTTGGCATTTAGGATTAGTTTTCAAACACAACAATAAATTAATGTGTATATTATAATAGTATATTCTAAAATAACACTATAAAAACTTTTTTTTTTCTAAGATTAATTTTAGTAATCAGTAACTTTTAAATTAATTTAGATTGGTTAAAGTGTTGCAGTATAAATATTTTAGTAATTTGATTTATGCCTTGAATTTTAGATTAGGACAAGAAGAGTAGCCTTTAGTTGCGTTTCGGTGGACCTAGAATTTGTGGGCTTATTATTCAGGTAAGAGATTATACATCCTTAGATATTTGAAATCCCTATTTTTAAATTGTTAGGCTTCCGCAAATTATTTGGCAATTACCTTTCTTTGAAACGTGTACCAACCTTAAGTTGGAATTTGAATTTGAACTCCGTCGTACCCGTTCTTTGTCATTCTAAATTGTAGATCTCATTATATATATCTCATTTATATTTAAATCTCATTGAGATATTTTTTGTGAAACCAAGTTTCCGTTGGAATATTATTTTTGAAATCCTACTATGATCACTAAGTTGAACAACCCGGCTACTGGGGTAAAGTAGCATTTTGAATTTGATATTTGATTATGAATTTTGCCACCTGGCCCGTGGCTTGGTTATCCGGATATACCATTATGAAACGTTACTATTTGTACATTGTGAATCTTTGTTTAAAAAGAGGTCTTGTATTTGTGGGTTCAGGGATGGGTGCTCCGCGCCCGCGCCTGGATAGGGTGCGGCGTCGTGCGATGCGGTGACATCCACTGCTCCCGTTCCACCCTCCTTTTTCTAGGGGAGGACGAAATCAAAAGTGTGGGAGGAGTGCTGTCGGAATAGCGCGTTGGAATGCGCCTCGGTTGCCTTTAGTGAATTTTGATCCAATATGGGAGCTTTGGGTTTCCCGCATCAAGTTATCCCCTTTTTAGGGGATACCAGGATTTGGGAAGGCATCACCCTTCTATTCTCATTTTCCCTTTTTTAGGGGAAAACGTGAAAGTGCAAGGAAGGAATGTTGCAGCGCCCCAACTATGGATTTTATGAAAATAGCCTTATGGCCTATCTCGGATCATTATGGGTGCTTTGGGTTTTCTACGTCAAATTATCCCTTGTTTAGGAGATACCAGGACATAGGAATACATCACCTTTCCATTCCCATTCTCCCTTTTTTAGGGGAGAACGTGAAAGTGCAAAGAAAGATGTTGCGAGGCCCCACTGGATCCAAAATGTTTTAGAGTCGCCATCTTTATTTTAAGGAATAAATAAAGCAAAACCAAAAAGAAAACCAGAGATAATGAGAACGGGTTCGGAGGCTAAGTTACGAGTTGGGAAGGTGCTAGGCACCCAACTCGCCCTTTCAGTCTCAAAACGGTTTTTGGATAAAGTATGCTTTTTGTTATATTTATTTAACAGATAAATAAAGCATTAACTGCCTACAAATACATTCATTACATCTATATTATTTACGGACTTGCAACAGTCTCTTTTACAAACAATCACAAATATACTTAAAAATATTTGGTCATAATAACGGCTACATTTAGTATTATTTCCTAACTAAATCTGGGCAGCATAACTGCTTATATATTTACATTGGACTGGATTGGAAATAATACTTTTACAAGTAAAGACTTTAATGAATACATAAAGCAAATAATTACAAATACATCTGAAAGCATTTGGCCATAATAACGGCTATATTTAGTACTATTTCCTAACTAAATCCGGGCAGCACAACTGCTTATATATCTACATTGGGCCGGATTGGAAATAATACTTTTACAAAATGACAGACTTTTAAGAATAAAACTTACAGACAGCCTAGGGTGTGCTCGCTCTGTCCCTCGGAGAGAGAGAGTCTTTTTTTCTTTTTTTTGTTGTGTGTTGTGTGAATTTGGGCAGCGTGATCGCTTCGAAAGTTACTTTTGGCCTAGGGATTTAGGCGGGGCGGACTAACTGCTTTGTGTTTGGTTGTTTGTTGGCTTGAGGTAGGTGAAATCGAGCGAATAACGGCTTATTCGGCTGATTTGGCCTTTTAAATCGGGCAGAGCAACTGCTCTTTCCACGATTTTTGGACCGGGGAAAAAGGGTGGATACCTAGCTGGGGGGCTAAGGCTCACTCCTACCGGTTGGTTTTGTGTTTGGAAGAGGTTTGGCAGAGTTTCGAGGCTTTTTGAGGTGATCGCTCACTATCTCACGTCGCTCTCTATTTCTCCAGCGTAACGAGAACGCGGAGAAGCTTGTCGAAAGAAATTGTGTTGAAATGAGAAGTCGGGCCTCTGTATTTATAGGCCGAAGTGAGGACACGGAAGGAAATAAAATTCCTTCTTCATGCATCAAGTGAGTGTACATTGCGCTGGAATAATTGCATTTTGCGGCAACTGTTGATGCACTGTTTGGAATTTGGGCGCCATGCCCAAATTGCATGGTGGCCATGCCCAATTCCAAACTTGGCCATTTTTGAACGCTTTGGTCCCTGCAGTTCGTCCTTTTGCGCATCCTGCTTTGTCCTTTTGCACTTTTGACCCTGTAACTTGACATTTGTTAATCTTTTAACAGGTCTTGATATTTTATGTCATGTCACATACCAGGGGTACGAAATTGGGGTGTCTACAGTGACCGCTTAGGTGATCATGGTATCCGCGGGTTGGTCGTCGTCTCTAACTGGTATGGGACAGTTGGCGACGATTAGACCTCTCGCAAATGCCTTTGTATCTCTATCTTTTACATCGAATTCTTGTTGAAATGTGAAATTTATCATCTCATTGTGCTATTCCCGATTATGAACTATTTGAATATTAATCTTTTTGAATGCTTTATTGTTAATGAACCCTTCCCTAGATTTCGGAGGGGCTGTATATGATCTTACTGGGCATTGTCCGCTCATTCCTTCCAAATCTTTTTCCTTCCAGGTTTTAAGTAAGTTGGGTATCATCAAGGACAATTTGGAGATTTTTTTTTTGAATTAGTTCGTCTTGTATTTTGGACAAGATTTTTGTTTAGCAGTTTTGGGTCTACAGAATTGTTTAATTATATTTTCGAAATGTAATAGTACTTTATGACTTTCTTTTATTACTAGTCCTTAAGAGATGATTTCGGAATTATTGTGATTTAGTATTTGTAATAGTGACGCGCCCAATATTTTGGGATTATAAATTTGTTAGAAATTTTGGGTCGTTAAAGTTGGTATCAGAGCATCTAGGTTATGATCTAGCATGGGAAAAACCTTTGGGGCATAGATAGTATATGATAATGCTTTACCAAATTAATTGTATTATCTAACCTAATTGTTGATTTTAGATGGATCTTGATTTAGAAAACTGGCATATGGGAAATCCTTCTGATTCTGAACTCAAGGAAGATGACCCAGTGAGCGAATCCGAGGAAGACCCTGAAGAGGTTGCCGAAGAAATCCCGGAAGAGGTCCCTTAAGAGATTCCGGAAGAAGCTCATGAAGAGATTCCTGAAGAGCTTCCGGACGGTGAGGAAGGTAGTGACATAAGCGATAATCGTCACCAACCTGCAATAAACCTCATACAAGAGTTGGACGCTCGGGTGGGAGAGTTAGAGCGTGAGTTGCATCAGACCCGTACAAGACACCATAGGTTCCTTAGGGAAATCGTCCTAACATGTCAAGACATTGACATGGCTCTTCATGCTGATCTCCCAAGAGTGGGCTGGTCGCGAGAGGCTATAAATGGGCTAATTTTGAAGATACGTGGCATACTCTAAAGAACCCATAAGGAGTCCTAGAAGAATTTGACGGAGTTTATGTTTTGAGACAGAATATTTTTGAATTAATAAAGTTTTTGAGACTCTTTATTTTCATTGAATTAATAAAGGATGGTTTTGTCTGTGTTTCTGAATTTTATGATAAATACCCAACACATGGTACGATAAGATTTATCCTGGATATGGATTTAAAATTGTAGTACGAATTTAGTTCGGACATTGAATATAGAATAAAAATCTAAACTTACGCTTATGACATCTCGCTATGCTTGTGGCAGTAAAAGATGGCTAGAGGTGGATGAAGTGGAACACGGGGAGGTGTGCGTGGTCGACGTGGACGGGGTGGCCGAGGTAGAGGAGTCGTTGAAGACTCTGCCTCAGGAGTCGCAGAAAACCCTGTCGGGCCACAACCAGGAAATAACATGAACAATCCTACTCCTGCAGACCCGACGCTAGTGGCCCTTATCCAAGGCCTCACGCAAGCCATTACGGCAAGCATTGGTCAAGCTAATGCAAAGACTTGCAATTGGCTGCAGCACATGCGCTCTTTGCCACCACCACCACCACTACCAGCTCAACCAACCACTAGGGAACTACTGGAAAGCTTCCATAGGATGAAACCCAAGACCTTCTTTGGCAAGCCAGGCATCGAGGAACCAGGGGAATGGTTAGAAAACATGGAGAATTTTTTTGGAACCATGGCATGCACCGATGAACAGAAGGTAAACTTTGCTACATTCGTCTTGGAAGGGGAGGCTAATCAATGGTGGAAATCGGAGAAGAGGACAGTTGAAACAAATGGAGTAGAAGCTTATAGCTGGGAGATGTTCCGTGAAGCCTTCAACAGGAAGTTTTTT
The DNA here is from genome assembly GCA_013146195.2 of Codonopsis lanceolata. NCBI lineage: Eukaryota > Viridiplantae > Streptophyta > Magnoliopsida > Asterales > Campanulaceae > Codonopsis > Codonopsis lanceolata. The sequence continues at coordinate 5,663,507 of CM028384.1, read as the reverse complement.
CCACCAAGTATGCAAGAACGGAAGATGGTGGAATTTCTTTACCTCGAACGGGGAAAAATGTCAGTCGATGAGTATGATGCAAAGTTCACGGAGTTGTCGAAATACGCTCCAGAACTCATTCGAGATGAAGGTCAGAAGGCTAGAAAGTTTGAGAGGGGCCTTAGCGATCAAATTAGCTATAGACTATTGCCTTTGAAACTACCAACTTACGCCAAAGTCCTAGACCGAGCCCGGATGATCGAACTAAGTTCTGCTGAGTACCAAAGAAAAAGAGACGAGAAGAAGAGAGGTTTTGAGAATAACATGGGAAAGTATCATGGGCAATCAAGCAGTCAAGAAGTCGCCGGGGGTGGAAATAAAAGGAGGAATGTAGAAGGGTGTAGAGGCGGTCGTAATTGTTCAAACTAGTGGCACAATCAAAATAAATGGCGTAATCAAAACACCAATAAATTGGCGAATCAAAACACCAATTTGACATGCCACAAGTGCGGAAGGAATCACCCAACAGAAGCATGCTATCGTGGGAATGGAGCTTGCTTTAATTATGGAAAGGTCGAACATAGAGTCAAGGAGTGCCCAGAGCCGCTAAAGAAGGATTTTACTAGAAACCCAGTGACAGAAGATAAAATGAAACCGTCAGGGAAAGGAAGGATTTTTGCAATGACAACAAGGAATGCCAAGGCAACAAACGATGTGGTGGCAGGTACTGTCCAACTCTGCTCACGAAATGTATATGCATTGATCGACCATGGTGCCACGCATTTAGTTATATGCACATCACTTGCACGTCGTATGAAACTCACACCCCATAAATCAGACATTGGATTAGTAATTGATACCCCAACTAAGGAGTCTATTCCAGTAGATTCGGTGTTTAGAAGCTGCTCCTTGAAGATAGGAGATAGAGAAATGCCCATCGATTTCATTCCTTTAGACATTGAAGATTTTGATGTAATCTTGGGTATGGATTGGTTAGTTGCGTTCCATGCGAAGGTTGATTGTTTTGAGAAGGAAGTGGTATTCTGTGTACCAGGTGAATCAGAGTTTCGTTTTAAGGGGTCAAGACCGACTATACTGTCAGGTTTAATTTCTTCCTTAAGGGCTAGGCGATTACTAAGGAAAGGTTGCCAAGGATACTTAGCCTCTATCATCGACACCCGTAAATCCGACGCTAACATAGAATCGCTCCCAGTAGTAAGAGAATTTGAAGACGTGTTTCCTGAAGGCCTTCCTGGACTACCACCAGAGCGTGAAGTAGAGTTCAGAATCGATCTAATACCCGGGACGGCTCCCATTTCTAAAGCACCATATAGAATGGCACCGGCTGAACTCAAAGAACTTAAGGAACAATTGCAGGAGTTATTGGAAAAGGAATTGATTAGACCAAGTGTCTCGCCTTGGGGTGCTCCAGTATTGTTTGTAAAGAAGAAGGATGGGTCTATGAGGTTGTGTATAGATTATCGAGAATTGAATCGGGCCACTATTAAAAATAGGTATCCATTACCTAGGATTGATGATTTGTTCGATCAACTGCAAGGTGCATGCTATTTCTCAAAGATCGACCTTCGGTTAGGATATCACCAGTTAAAGGTTAGGAAGGAAGATGTTTCAAAAACTGCCTTTAGAACCAAATATAGACATTACGAGTTTTTGGTGATGCCGTTTGGGTTGACGAACTCCCCAGCCGCGTTCATGGACTTGATGAATAGGGTATTTAAGAAATTCCTCGATCGATGTGTGATTGTTTTCATCGATGATATCTTGGTCTACTCTAAGACACATGAAGAACATGAACAACACTTAAGAGCGGTATTGCAAATCTTGAGGGAAGAGAAGCTTTATGCCAAATTCAAGAAGTGCGAGTTTTGGCTAGACAAGGTGACTTTCTTAGGGCATGTGGTATCTAAGGATGGAATCTCAGTGGACCCTGCCAAGATCGAAGCTATTGTAAATTGGGAAAGACCGACAACCGTCACAGAAGTTCGAAGTTTCCTGGGGTTAGCAGGATATTATCGTCGCTTCGTAGAGGGATTCTCAAAAATTTCCGGGCCTTTAACTAGGCTAACTCAAAAGAATAGAAAGTTTATATGGGCGGATGATTGCGAGACGAGTTTTCAGGAATTAAAGAAGCAGCTCGTGTCAGCCCCAATCCTTACCTTACCATCCGGAGTTGGGAAATTTGTGATCTATAGCGACGCATCGCTAAAAGGATTGGGATGTGTGTTGATGCAAAATGATAGAGTGATCGCGTATGCATCTCGACAATTGAAGAATTATGAAAAGAATTACCCCACCCACGTTTTGGAGCTAGCAGCAGTGGTTTTTGCCCTGAAGATTTGGAGGCATTATTTGTACGGGGAAACATGCGAAATCTACACAGATCATAAGAGTCTCAAATATATTTTCACCTAAAAGGAGCTAAACATGAGGCAGAGAAGGTGGCTTGAATTACTAAAGGATTACGATTGCACCATTTTGTACCATCCTGGTAAGGCTAATGTGGTTGCCGACGCTTTGAGTCGTAAGGGAAACTTAGCAATGCTGATCACCAAGGAAAGGAGAATTTTAAATGACCTCGAGTCCTTAGGAATCGAAATCAGAACTCCAAGTAGCAACGGACTATTAGCATCATTGAGTGTGCAACCGTCATTGTTAGGGAAGATTAAGGTAGCCCAAGCTGTAGATCCTGATTTAGTGAAAATTTCTGGAGACCTAGGAAAGGAAGACCAGACCAATTTTCGAGTCAGTAGTGATGGTATCTTACGCTTTGGATCTCGAATCTGTGTTCCATCTGATCTGGAATTGAAAAGGCAAATTTTGGAAGAAGCACATAACTCGAGATTTGCGGTTCACCCTGGCAACACAAAAATGTACCGAGATGTACGCAATACCTTCTGGTGGGGAAACATGAAAAGGGAGATAGCAGAATTCGTCTCTAGATGCCTCGTGTGTCAGCAAGTGAAGACAGAGCATCAGAAGCCAGGTGGTCTAGTACAATCCTTACCCATACCAAAATGGAAGTGGGAACATATAACCATGGACTTCGTAGTAGGATTACCCAGGACGTTGAAGGGTCATAATGTAATTTGGGTTATTGTGGATAGATTGACCAAGTCGGCGCACTTTTTGGCATTCAAAATTAACGATTCCTTGGAGAAGTTAGCGAAATTGTACGTTGATGAAATTGATCGACTACATGGAGTACCGGTCTCGATAGTATCAGATCGCGACGCTAGATTCACTTCAAAGTTTTGGGGCAGTTTACAAAAGGTTTTAGGGACCAGCCTAAGCATGAGTACGGCATTTCACCCCCAAACTGATGGTCAGTCAGAACGGACTATACAGACGTTGGAAGATATGTTTCGAACTTGTGTCTTGGATCTGCAAGGCAACTGGGATGATCACCTGCCTCTGGTAGAGTTTACATACAACAACAGTTTTCATGCAAGTATTGGGATGGCACCCTACGAGGCGTTGTACGGGCGGAAATGCAGGTCGCCTACGTGTTGGAACGAAGTAGGTGAGAGACAACTATTAGGACTAGAACTGGTGCAGGTCACCTTAGAGAAGGTACAACTTATCAAGCAAAGACTTCTGACGGCACAAAGTAGACAAAAGTCGTACGCTGACCGTCGACGTCGTGAACTCGAATTTGGAGTAGGGGATCATGTGTTTCTCAAGATATCACCTACAAAGGGGGTTATGAGATTTGGGATTCGTGGTAAACTTAGTCCAAGGTTCGTCGGACCCTTTGAGATACTTCCGCGGGTAGGAGAAGTTGCATACCGGCTTGCTTTACCGCCTACACTTTCTGGAGTTCATAATGTATTCCATATATCTATGCTGAGGAAGTACGTACCGGACCCAAGCCATGTGATCGAGAGTGCACCATTACGACTTCGAGAAGATTTGAGTTATGACGAGCAACCTGTGCAGATCGTGGACCGAAAGGATCAAGTATTACGAAAACGAACCATTCCGTGTGTCAAAATTCAGTGGAGCGACCATACTGAACGAGAAGCCACTTGGGAGCTCGAAGAGGAAATGAGGGAAAAGCATCCCGAACTTTTTTGATCAGGTATGTCAAGTTTAGAGGACTAAACTTCTTTTAAGGGGGTTAGAGTGTAATATACCAAAAACTTCTAAAATAAAAATAAAATTTGGTTATTATTTAGTTAAATTTTATTTTCTAAACATTTGAGTGGGCTTGGTGTACATTTTTTTTAGTGGGCTTAGGGCTCGTTTGTTGTGGCTGATGACTTATGACTTATGGCTGATAGCTTAAGTTGGTAGCTGAATGACTTTTAGCTGATTACATGATAGACTGTTTGTTACAGCTGTTGAAAAGCTGCTTATGAGTCGTTATAATTATTTGTTAAAAAAAAACTTGAAAATTAGTATTCATATTTTTATGTATATTTCATAAAAGGATGAAATGAAGACAATCAAATATTTATTAATGAATAATTGTCTTCATGTTTAAAAAAAACCCAAAAAAGCTTAAAATTTTGGCTTTTTGACTTTTGGCTTTTCAATGCATAAAAGGTGTTGTACCTTACTTATTGGCTTTTGGCTTATAAGCTGAAACAAACACTTTAAATATGACTTTTCAAAAGCCAAAAGCCAAAAGCCAAAAGTCACTCCAAATAAGCTGCAACAAACGAGCACTTAGTATACCCTATTAACTTATTTAGAATGTTGGCCCAACCCATTAGAATTCCTTACATTAATAATAATAATAATAAAATATAGTAATAAATAAATTAATAAATAAATAAAGAAAAGAAAAAGAAAGAAGAAAAGAGAGGAAATCAAGAATCGTTTCACTTTCACAGTTCATAAGGGAGAAGAAATGCCGTGTGGGTTCGACTAATCTAGGGAGAGAAGGAGCTAAACGATCTTCAGCAGATTCAATGGAAGGGCATGTCGACCGATTTTGTGAAGGGTATAAAAAGGGGGCGGCCGGAATTCTTGAATCTCCATCAGAAATTGAAAACCTTGCGTGGAAGAGAGATCTAGAGTGAGAGGAAGCAAATAGAAGAAGGTGATTTTTCGTTACTACCCGAGATCGAAGACGGTGGAGGTAAACTTTGCTCTTCCCTTCTTTCTTCCTTCAACTTCTTTAGTTCCTCCTTTTAGCAATAGGATTTCTTTTGTGGGTATGAGTATTTGTAGAATAAAGACTGAAATGGAAGAAGATCTAGATGTGTAAATATAGGATACGGGTTGGTGTATTGAAAGAAAGAAGAAAATGTTTCAAAGAAAATACCCAGGAAGAGAAAGAACATAATTATGTATGAGTATCTGCTGTAAGTTATGAATATGGAAGAGGAAATTTGATGGTAGAATCTTGGGTTTGTGTACTGTGTGTGTAAAAAAAATATAAAAGAAGAAAGAAAGGAAGGAAACCCGGCAGGGAAGAAAACGAATGGATGTTCTCGAGCTGCTTGCTGCGAACCAAGGAAGAACAAAAAAAAAGGAAGACAAAAACTAGACAGAATGAGGGAGAGGAAATGAGTGTGCTGGAAAAGCAAATAGAAGCATTTAATTGAGTTAATTATTGAGCTTTTATTTTTTTTATTGTTTCTTGTTGGTTGGATTAGTTTATAAAGGTAAGTATGTGTTGACTTCCGAAATGGATTAGAAAAGAAGGAAATGATCTGTAGCAGCCACCTTTGGTATTTAGGATTAGTTTTCAAACACAACAATAAATTAATGTGTATATTATAATAGTATATTCTAAAATAACACTATAAAAACTTTTTTTTATTAAGAATAATTTTAGTAATCAGTAACTTTTAAATTAATTTAGATTGGTTAAAGTGTTGCAGTATAAATATTTTAGTAATTTGATTTATGCCTTGAATTTTAGATTTGGACAAGAAGAGTAGCCTTTAGTTGTGTTTCGGTGGACCTAGAATTTGTGGGCATATTATTCAGGTAAGAGATTATACATCCTTAGATATTTGAAATCTCTATTTTTAAATTGTTAGGCTTCCACAAATTATTTGGCAATTACCTTTCTTTGAAACGTGTACCAACCTTAAGTTGGAATTTGAATTTGAACTCCGTCGTACCCGTTCTTTGTCATTCTAAATTGTAGATCTCATTATATATCTCTCATTTATATCTAAATCTCATTGAGATATTTTTTGTGAAACCAAGTTTCCGTTGGAATATTATTTTTGAAATCCTACTATGATCACTAAGTTGAACAACCCGGCTACTGGGGTAAAGTAGCATTTTGAATTTGATATTTGATTATGAATTTTGCCACCTGGCCCGTGGCTTGGTTATCCGGATATACCATTATGAAACGTTACTATTTGTACATTGTGAATCTTTGTTTAAAAAGAGGTCTTGTGACCGCTTAGGTGATCATGGTATCCGCGGGTTGGTCGTCATCTCCAACTGGTATGGGACAGTTGGCGACGATTAGACCTCTCGCAAATGCCTTTGTATCTCTATCTTTTACATCGAATTCTTGTTGAAATGTGAAATTTATCATCTCATTGTGCTATTCCCGATTATGAACTATTTGAATATTAATCTTTTTGGAGGGGTTGTATATGATCTTACTGGGCATTGTCCGCTCATTCCTTCCAAATCTTTTTCCTTCCAGGTTTTAAGTAAGTTGGGTACCATCAAGGACAATCTGGAGATTTTTATTTTGAATTAGTTCGTCTTGTATTTTGGACAAGATATTTGTTTAGCAGTTTTGGGTCTACAGAATTGTTTAATTATATTTTCGAAATGTAATAGTACTCTATGACTTTCTTTTATTACTAGTCCTTAAGAGATGATTTCGGAATTATTGTGATTTAATATTTGTAATAGTGACGCGCCCAAGATTTTGGGATTATAAATTGGTTAGAAATTTTGGGTCGTTAAACTACGGATTCGGAATTGAAATCGGGTAAATATTTTTTAACGAATCGAGCTCAGAAGCTCGAAACTCCAAAACCCCAACAATATAAGGTGGACGACTGATTGGGGGAAGAAGAGATGAGTTTCATCATCTCTCACGGCTAAACTCAAATAAAAAGGAGTAAAGTGGGCCCAAAAGCCCAATAGCCAAAATGATGTCCAACCATTTTAGTCAACATCAAAAGCATGCATGCGCTGATCTACAAGTCCAAAAATTAAAAATAAGGTATGGTTAGAAAGCCCTTGAAGTCTAGTTTATAACGCACCAAACAGATCTAAATTATGAGTTTTCTAATCAAAGTTGTGGCCAATTTACTACAGGTTATCCCTGGTCCACAAAAAGACGCGGCCCGAACCAAAAATCGAACTCGAGCTCGTGCAAAAGTACACAAAACCCATTCCAAAACAATTCAAAGTACACAAAACCCATTCCAAAATAATTCTAAGTTAATCATAAAAGTCCCCTATTCAACCAGGGCTGAACCTAGGATCAACTTAGTCGAAAATAAATATTTTCTAGCTTTAACGTGTCATTTTCTGTTCCACAGTGGTTCACTCATAACCAACATAACCAAAGTCCTATAAAACAAAACACATAAATAATACAATTGGACTCCAAAATTGTTATCTCACAAGTCCAAACCCAATATTGCTAAGTTCCCACTAGAACCCAACATAACCAAGTTATCATTAACCCGATACACAACAATACGAGCTGGATTTTTCTGATGTCCAAACAAGTTCTAAACACATAAACACATTAAATATAACCTGTAGCATGTAATTAATAATGCTAATACACCCTAATGCATAATTAATCAAACATGCAATTCCCAGGTGTTATAGTTTTGAGTCACAAGATTTCTCAAAAGGGAATTGACGTTGATAGGGCTAAGGTTGAGGTAATTAAAAAGTTACCTCCTCTTACTTTAATGAAAGTTGTGAGAAGCTTTTTAGGGCATGCAGGTTTTTATAGACGTTTCATTAAAGACTTTTCACTCATTGCCAAACCTCTTTCCCATTTGCTTGAAAAAGATACGCCCTTTGATTTTGATTATAAGTGTTTGACGACCTTTAACACTTCAAAAGAAAAATTGATCTCTACATCGGTCATGGCTACACTTGAATGGGACTTGCCTTTTGAATTGATGTGTGATGCTAGTGACATAGCAGTTGGTGCCATTTTTAGGTCAAAGAAAGGATAAAGTGTTTCGAACCATTTACTATGCTAGTCGCACATTAAATGATGCACAACAAAATTATGCCACAACTGAAAAAGAGCTGCTAGTTGTAGTTTTTGCATTCAATAAATTCCATTCATACCTTGGCTTGTCCAAAGTCATTGTGTACATCGACCATTCTGCTCAACTATCTTCTCTCGAAGAAAGATGATAAACCTAGATTAATTAGGTGGACCTTTTTGTTACAAGAATTTGACCAAGAAATTAGAGATAAAAAAAGGCATTGAAAACATTGTGGTCGATCACTTGTCTAGGATAACAAGTCCAATTGTTGATGAAATTGATGACATGCCTATCGATGAATCTTTTCCAGATGAACACTTATTTGTTATTTTGCAAACCGATCTCCCTTAGTATGCGGAGTGATGAATGTGTTTTATACGTATTTATTGGGTATTATTCTATCTTAATTTTTGTTATTTCTTGGGGTTTTTGTTGTCTAATATATGTTTTAGTGTTGTTTTATAGTTTCAGGGACTTTTGGAACAATTGTGCAAAATATAGGCATTTTATGTTGAATTGAAGAACTTCAGGGATCAAAGTGCAAAAACTGGAAACTTGAAGGCACAAAAGCTGAAAATCAGCTTTTATAATCCTAAATCAGCTGCCCATCTTCTTGGATAAGGAATGGTGGGTCGGTCCTTTAGTCCTATTGTGATTCTTTTTAGTGTTGTAATTGTTTTGTATCTCATTTTCCTACTCGTTGTATAATTATTATGTATAAATAGATCCCTTTAGGTTAGGAAAAAGGGGAGAGAAGTTCTATATTATTTTTCTTTTTCTATGAAAAAAGATTCTTCAAAAATGGTTCAAAGTTTTGTACTTTCAATTATGAGGAATTAACTCCATAATCTAGGAATTTGAGATAACTTATATCGAATCTATTGCTCTGTTATATATTTTTATTCAATCAAATCTTGTTGATCACAGTGTTTATCAATCTCTTCATTATCTAGCTTTTTCCTAATGAATGGTATCGCAAGTAGTAAAGACCAAGAGGTACAGATAACTGCACGATCATATGCATATGTCGTACACTGGCTCACCATTGTGATAAATTAACCTTATCGATGCATGAGAGTGATAAACTAGGGTCAGGTTCATATATATGTTCCTAAGTGACAGATAGAAAAGTCATATGTTCTTGTTCTTAAGGGTATAGATTTTGATGAATTATTTAGGATGGTGACTGAATTATAATTTGACGATCTATATCAATCTTTCGTGAACGAACCCAAGATTAATTGATTGATACATTAGACAAAAGAGCAATAGAGTAGATACAAGTGAATCATAATTCCTTGGCGTTTTACAAATCTTAATTTATCTCATATTTATATGCTTTGTTAATTAGATTATTTTATTGCTTTCTAGTTAATTTAATTTAGTAAAACCAAAACCCCCTTAGTTATTAATTACTTTATTTTGTTAGATTAGTTAAATTTACTTTAGTTAGAATTCAAATTTCTGTGGTTCGACCCTTGCTTTCCGTACACTATACTTGCTATTGATTCGTACACTTGCAAGATTAAAAAATAAGACATCACGGAGCTTGCCAAGTATCTTGTGACATGAATTATCCCATCGGAATCGTCCTTTCAACAAAGGAAAAAGTTTTTCTTTGACATTAAACAATATTTGATGGAAGATCCTTTCTTGTTTATGATTTGTGCAGATGGCATAATCCGACGTTGTGTACCAAGAGAGGAGATTGCGTCTGTCCTTTTACATTGCCATGATGGTGAGGTAGTGGCCACTTTGAGCTAACAAAAAGCAGCTTCAAATGTACTTTAATCCGGTTTCTATTGGCCTTTGCTTTTTAAAGATGCACATGCTTATGTTTTAGCTTGTGATAGATGCAAAAGAACCGGTAATATTTCTCGTAGACATTAAATGCCTTTGAATAATATCCTTTTCTGTGAGATTTTTGATGTTTGGGGAATAAACTTCATGGGTCTGTTTCCCAATTCTTTCAAAAATCAGTATATTCTAGTTATTGTTGATTATGTGTCCAAGTGGGTGAGGTGGAGGCTCTTCCGACTAATGATGCTCAATTAAAAATATGTTTTTACACATTTTGGTACTCCTAGAGCTATCATTAGTGATGAGGGAACTCACTTTTGCAACATGCAACTGAACACTTTGTTGAACAAATATAATGTTAGTCCTATGGATGTGCTCAAATAGGCTAGAGGTGGAGTGAATAGCATATGTTACCAAAATATCTCACCATTCATTTAAAAATATGGGTAAAATTATTTTAGGTGATAAGAAAATCTGGAGATGAGACAGGTCTGCTGGTAGTACTGAGCAACAGACTTGTTCATAGCCGAGTAATGAACTCTACTGACAGATTGTAGATAAATTGTTAGCGAAAAAGAGGTTTTGACAGCGGAAAGGTTCTGGCTAATTAGATTTATCCTTAGAAGGTTTAAGCAGCAGTACACGGATATATGTTCAGAACAACAACATACTTAACTATATGGGTTACAGAATGGGTTACAGAATAGATAGCTTTAGTAAATCAAAACCTTTTAAGAATTGGAAAGAGAGATCAGAGCGGAGTTTGAAGAATATATAATATTGCAAATTCAGCAGAGGTTTACTCAAAGGCAAACATGCTTAATACATCAACTTAGACTCTCTAACCTAGCCATCTTATTTTTTCTCATGGATTCCATCCCTATTCAAGAACTCATTTCTCAGAGTTTCATGAATAAGTTAAGAGCATGTGGAGTCAAGGAGATGTGACATGAGAAGACAATTTTATGGGTTGCTCAAATAAAGAATATTTGAGCCATTAAGTGCAAAGCACTCGACTCCTTATGATGACCTATTGTTGTACAATCAACAGCCCTTCCAATGGAATAAAAGTCTGCTAGTATGAATGCAATGCCGACAACCGGTTCTTCATCTTCCTTGGACATCTTTGGAGATTTATCTTCAACGGAATCTAGAGTACTTGGTCTATACCAAAGGATTGGATTTCTGAAGTGTTGTAGGGACTGAGTTCTTTGAAAGAGATCAAAGAGCTCAAACCAAGAAATGGGTTTAATGATCAAGACATTGTTCTCTGTCATTGTAGATTTTTAGATCACTCTTCCTTTCTTCTAAATTTTCTTCCTTGCAATCCAAAGAATGTGTTTTGCAAAGGTATGAGTTTTCCACGGTGATCTTAGAGATAGCGTGAATGTTGATCTAGCTTTATCCCGCTATCGATCTCTGTATCTCACATTTAGAAGAAGGGAGAAGAGGTTTCTTTTATAGATATAAAACAATATATCCGTTGAGATTATCTTTGAATGATCTTTAGCCATTGGAGTGATCGTTTGGATAAGATTAAATCTTATGGACTGTAGGATAAAGATATTCTGGAAGATATCTCTCTTAAAAGGTTGTCTAAAAGTCAGACTGAGTTGATGTGTCACTGTTGTGCAGGTCTGACGAAATAGTACACTGACATTTGGTTTTCCAATAAAGTAGATATATTTGAACTTGAATACCAAATGTAGAGAGAAATATCTGGTGAATAAAATCGAACTAGATCTTGTAGATTTGAGAGCTATCAAGACTTTTCTGCAAGTTGATTTTTGGAGAAGCTTGAGCCTTTTGTCATTTCTGAATGTCTGCAATGATTTCACTATAGTTCGCACATGCAGCCTAAGAGGCTTGAAGGTATGCTGGTTTGATATTCCTTTTTGTGATATTGTCTTCTAGTAGAGAGGTCTGCTGGTTGACATATTTTGAAGAAGGAATCATCAACCCGTAACATGTCTACTGGTTCGATGTCTTTGAAGAAGCTATCATCCTATAGCAAATCTGTTGGTGTTGGTGTACTGAATAACTGGTCTAGTAAGATCATCATGTAAGAGTAGGACTAAGAGTCGGACTCACCTAGTCTAATACCTATGCAATGTTCAACAAGTTGCCACACTAATCGGTATGCAGCCCTTTTAGTCATTTGTTACAACATGCAATAATGGGAACAAGTAAATCAAGGTGTTCATAATATGTAAATGAATAAGTCATGTTACAGCAGGCATATTCCAACAATCTCCTCCTATTTTCTAAGAACCATTACTAAGCTACCATATACATAAAGCAGTGAAGCAATATTTCAGCTCATAGTAATAACATGCCTACAATGAATGATCATTTTATATCTATGACCTGAAATACTACTTCAGTGCTTTATGTATATGTCAACTTAGTAATGGTTCCAAGTAAATTGGAGTAAATTGTTGGAATATGCCGGCTGAAACTTGACTTATTCATTTGCATATTCCTGAACACTTTGATTTGTTTGTTTCCATTACTGCATGTTATAACAAATGACTAAAAGGGTTGCATACCGATTAGTGTGGCAACTTGTTAAACATTGCATAGGTATTAGACTAGGTGAGTCCAAATCTTAGTCTTACTCTTAGGTGTTGACCTCAGCAGATCAGTCATTCAGTACACCAGCACCAGCAGACTTGGTACAGGATGATATATTGCCTCTTCGAAGACATCATACCAGCAGACTTGCTACGAGTTGATAGTTCCTTCCTCAACTATGTCAAACAGCAGACTTGTCTACTCGAAGATAAAATCATTAAGGGAAAATCAAACCAGTAGACCTTCGATCCCTCTTAGGCTACATGTACAAACTATAGTGGAATCATTACAGACGCTCAGAAACAACATAAAGTTCAAGCTTCTCCTAAAAGTCAACTTACAAAAGAGTCTTGACAGCTCTCAAACCTGTAAGATCTAGTTGGATTTTATTCAACAGATATTCCTCTTCACATTTGGTATTCAAGTTCAAATGTATCGACTTTATTGGAAAACCAAATGTCAGTGTACTATTCCGTCGGACCTATACAATAGTGACACATCTACTCAGTCTGACTTTTGGACAACCTTTTTCAGAGAGATATCTTCCAGAATATCTTTACCCTACAGTTCATAAGATTTACTCTTATCCAAACTACATCTCCAACGGCTAAAGATTGTTCGAAGATAGTCTCGACGGATATATCATTTTTCGTCAATCAAAACCTCCTCCATTCTTCAACAAACAGAGAGAAATCAGAGATCGACCGTACGATATTGCTAGATCAACATTTAAGCGATCTCTGAGATCACTATGAGAAACTCAGACCTTTGCAAATCACATTCTATAAATTGCAAGGATGAAAAGTTTGAAGAAAAGAAGAGTGATCTGAAAAAGCTACAACGATATAAAACAGTGTCTTGATAAAGAAACCCCTTACTTGATTTGAGCTCTTTGATCCCTTCAAAGAACCCAGTCTTTACAAAACTTTAGAAACCAATCCTTTGGTAGAGACCAAGCACTCAAGATTCCATTGAAGAGAAATCTCTAAAGATGTCCAAGAAAGATAAAGAACTACCTGTTTGTATTGCATTCATATCAATAGACTTGTATTCCATTGCAAGGGTTGTTGGTTGTGCAATAATAGGTCATGATAGGGAGTCGAGTGCTTTGCACTCAATTGCTCAAATATTCTTTATTTGAGCAACCCATAAAATTGTCTTCTCATGTCACATCTCATTGACTCCACCTGCTCCTGACTTGTTCATGAAACTCTGGGAAAAAGAGTTCTTAAATGGGGAATGGAATCCAGGGGAAGAAAGTAGATAGCTAGGTTAGAGAGTCTAAGTTGATGTATTAGGCATGTTTACCTTTGAGTAAACCTTTGTTGAATTTGCAAATATTATATACTTTTCAAACTCAGCTCTAATATTTTTTCCAGATCTTAAAGATTTTGATTTACTAAAGCTATCTATTCTGAAACCCATATGAAATGCATCTGAAAAAGAGTTAAGTATGTTGTTGTTCTGAACATATATTCATGTACAGTTGCTTAAACCTTCTAAAGATAAATCTGTTGAGCCAGAACCTTTCCGTTGCCAAAACCTCTTTAAGCTAATAGTTTATCTACAATTTGTCAGTAGAGTTCATTACTCTGTTATGAACAAGTCTGTTGCTCAGTACTACCAGCAGACCTGTCTCATCTCCACATTGTCTTATCACTTAAAGGCATTTCACCCATATTCTTTAATGAATGGTGAGATAATTTTAAAGTGGTAACATAGGCTATTCCCCCCCCCCCCGCTCTATCCTATTTGAGCACATCCACAAGACCAACAATGGTATAAGAGCCTACTTGACTCTGTGAGATTCATGTCGGGTTTAACAACCTGAGAGTTTGATCCTCGTTGCTCAACCCCAGATGCATATCAAAAGAAATGTTTTATCACTAAGTTAATTCTTTGAAAATGATTTTGATATGGGATAACAGAAGAGATGTTTTCAAAACATTGAAAATACATTTTTGGTTTCAAAACTTGTTTTAAAAAATTGAAAATACATTTTTGTTTTCAAAACATTGCAAATACATTTTTGTTTTCAAAACATGTTCAAAAAAATTGAAAATACATTTTTGTTTTCAAAACATGTTCAAAAATTGAAAATACATTTTTTTGTTTTCAAAACATGTTCAAAAATTGAAGATACTTTTTTTTTTCAAAACATGTTCAAAAATCAAAAATACATTTTTTGTTTTCAAAACTCATGAGTTAGACATATCTCTATGATGACATTTGCTTGACTATGAGAAATTCCTTCCTATGATAAAAGTTAATTCTTCAATTGACACTAAGAAGAGAAAATTCTCAGATGTACATAACTACGATGGATGCTTCACTTCAAATGTTTTCCAAATTCTCTATCTCCTGACATAAGACTAAAGATTGTTATCAATCCAACACCTTATTGAGAGAAATTTCATATGGATAAACATAAAAAGATATCTATCTTTAGAACACATCTATCAAGCATGCATACTGTTCAACTCAGATTCCAAGGACATTCTTCGCAGAACATCGAAATCTTCTTCAACCATGATCCTCTGTTGTAAAGGATACACCCAAGAACTCTAAGCTCATTTTTTACTTTCTATCCTCCTCGAGCAAATGAGATCAAAGGAAGATAAGAATGATAATCTCTGATTCCTCACGATTATTTCTTTGAGATTTATCTAGAGTTCTTACAATGTATCTATGTTTTTCTGGAGCTTTATTAAGCTCACAAATGTTTCTAATGATTTGCTGAAAGTTCTCTATGCAGGAACACAGATGCATATAGATCACAAAGCAACTCTTATCACTCTCTACAAGTAGATTCTACGAATCCACTAGCTCATAAAGACTGTTTCTTGGAACATTGATATATTCTTTCCAGTCTTCACTCCTTTCTTCTCGAACCAATGATATACCAAATCTCATGGGTTCAGTCGTCATAACTGACCAAGAATGTAAGTATATCTTCACAGTGATTAGCATACACTCTAAGGTTAGTAGCCTTGTTTGATATGTTCGCATTTATGTATGTTGTGTCTTCTTTTGACAAGTCTCTTACAAATATAATGCTTAAGTAATACTGTGACGACCCGACCCCCAATCTCTATACGAGCCTCGGGTCGAGCGTCGAACAAACATATAAAACAAAAAAACACGTGCAAAGCCCCCACTAATAATAGGCTAATAAAATCATCTGATAAAACATAGTCACTCCTATGATTAATATAAACACCACAACCAACCAACTAGGGTAATATAATACACATGCATGAAGTTAAACTTCGGCATCAAAAGATAGTACAAGACCAGTAACGTCAAAGTACCCAAAGTAGAGCTTATATAACTCTACATAACAACAACCCATCCTCACACTATACAAATACAAACTCCTATGGAGTTGCATAACAAAAGACAACCTATTGCACACGTGTGTCTCGCCGGCCTCACCTCGAACTCCCTGCCTGGCTGGGATCTAAGGAAAACAAATAAAGGGAACGGGGTGAGTGATAACTCAGTAAGTTACTATATGCAACTACATGGCATGCTGTTAAGCACATGTTATAAAAAATATGTAAATCAAGTATAGCTATACATATACTTGCACACATCATGTTGATCATGTTATAATGCACATTGACTCAGCGTAATTAAACATATAATTAGGATATGCAACTGTAGGCGATCTTTCTGTCTCGGCTTGTATCTCAAATACCATAGTTGTGTTGCTGCTGCAGTACACGCGCTGACACATGTCTGATAACATGCTGAACCATGTCTAAACCCAATAGTATCTAGAACCAATGACCTTGGGACTTAACCAGGAGTCTTATTACCCCAAGTTTTACCCAAGAGTCTAACCTTCTGTTTGTCATGCCAATTGCTCTAACAAGGCTACATCCTTGTCACTGCCAATAACAAGGGAGAGACCCATACAGCGACCCTTAGCGATCACAAAATTTAACTCTCGTAAAGACTACTATCGTCCCATTGTCGACACAACAACATTTGACAGCTGGACTCAATGCGATGCACAAGTAAATATTTACTTGCAATTAAACACAAATACCAAGGTATGTAATATTTAACATATAATTAACTACACCAAAATATTCCCTATTATCGTAGGAATCAAGCACATCACTCGTTATATTTTATTGTCCCTAAATCGACTCTGTTGAGTCATTCGTTTAATATTTATAAATTTCGGGCATCACCGCGACTTGCAGGATTCATCCTAACACAATCGCACCGACGTATTACTCGGCATACTAATGGTTTAAAATCATTTAATACATTAATCATTTAAAATTAATAATAATTCGTAACTAAATTATTTATACTCCATATTCAAAACAAATCATATGGGAGTAGCCCATAGTTCATATATGTTATTATTGCATACAAAGGGAAGGGGATAGTAACTTACCTCTACCGAAAAATATCGATGAAAACACAAAATATTCGGGAGTAAATGTAACCCTCAACATATAGATCACCTCTGCGGAGTCGGAATTAAAAACGGGCAATATTTCGTTAATAAACCAAGATAAAAGCTAAACCCTCGTAACTTACAGCGGACGTCGGCTGAAGAAAGAAGAAAGAACGAAAGAAATGAATTTTACTACTCACTATCGAATAAAAAAGACGCATCACCGACCAAAGTTAACAATTGAAAAGGAAGGAAACAAAGGTTGACTAGTCGTCAGTCGAAATTTTGAGAAAGTTTCCAAGTGAATGATCACTTGGAACAATTAAATATTCAATATATATATAGTAGTCATTTTGATTAAAAACTATGCTTGGTCAAAAGTCAACAATATCAAACCAATTAATCACCAATTTGACACTAATTAATCATTATTAATTAACTAATGTTAAAATAAAAATATATTTTAACAATATAAAAAGAAACACGTAACGTACGATACATTTCGGGTCAATCTAGCAAAAAATATATATTTTCTAGTTCTAACATGTCATTTCCTATTCCAACGTTATAAATCATAACTAGCATAAACAAAGTCCAATATGGACTTTAAATACGTCACACATCAAGCCCAACACATCTTGAGCTCAAATGGACTCTCGTAGGACAATTGCCCAAGTCCACAACACAAAACACATAAACACATTAAACATAACACGTAGCACATAATTAATCATGTTAATGCACCCTAATGCATAATTAATAAAATATGTAATTCCCGGGTGTTACACCCTCTCCCCCTAAAAAGATTTTAGTCCCTAAATTCTCTTACCGAAACCATCGAAGAGGTGAGGGTATCGTTCCCGCATATACAGTTCAGTCTCCCAAGTGGCTTCCTCAATCTCGTGGTTCCGCCATAACACTTTAACCAAGGGAATTCGTTTAGTACGCAGGATCTGTTCCTTAGTATCTAAAATCTCCACTGGTATCTCATCATAGGACAAATCTGGCTGAAATGTGATATCTTCATACTCGAGCACATGAGATTCATCCCTCAAATACTTCCGTAACATGGAGACATGAAACACAGCATGAATATCTGCCAAAGATGGTGACAATGCAAGTCTGTAAGCCACACTCCCGACCCTTTCAAGGATCTCAAACGATCCAATGTATCTCGGCGATAATTTACCTTTCTTCCCGAATCTCTTAGTACCCCAGCGAGGTGATACCTTCAAGAACATATGATCGCCAACTTGAAACTCAAGATCACGCCGTCTATTATCGGCATAACTCTTCTGTCTGCTTTGAGCTGTCTGTAATCTGTCTCTGATCAGTTTAACACTCTCAGTTGATTGTTGAACCATCTTTGGGCCCCAAAGCTTGGCTTCACCAACTTCGTCCCAGGAAATAGGAGATCTGCACTTCCTCCCATACAGAGCTTCATAAGGAGCCATATCAATACTGGACTGGAAGCTGTTATTATAAGCAAACTCAGCAAGAGGCAAGTGAGTGTCCCAACTGCCCTTGAAATCAACCGCATAAGCACGTAACATATCCTCGAGAATCTAAATCAATCTCTCGGACTGTCCATCTGTCTGTGGATGAAAGGTTGTGCTAAAGCTCAACTGAGTCCCCGTAGCACTCTATAAAGCCTACCAGAAACAAGAAGTAAACCTCGGATCTCTGTCAGATACTATACTAACCGACACACCATGCAATCTAACAATCTCTCGAAGATAAAGAAATGCTAGCTAACTCAAAGTATAAGTCATCGCAACTGGTAAAAAATGAGCAGACTTAGTCAGTCTGTCAATAACAACCCATACTGCATCGTGACCCTGTCGAGTACGAGGCAACCCAGTCACAAAATCCATAGTCACATGCTCCCATTTCCACTCAGGTATCTCAAGTGGCTGCAACAAGCCTGCAGGTCGTTGATGCTCGGCATTCACCTGTTGACAAGTTAAACACTTCGCAACAAACTCAACAATCTCTCGCTTCATATTATTCCACCAAAAATGCTGCTTCAGATCCCTGTACATCTTCGTACTCCCTAGGTGAATAGTGTACTTAGCCTTGTGGGCTTCTTCAAGTACCTGTTGTTTCACTCCATCACAAGAAGGCACACACAATCTACCTCTGAAGGTTAAGATTACATCGCTATTAATTACGAAGTCAGGTGTTTTGCCTTCTTTCAAGCCATCCACTATCTTTAGCAATTCTGAATCATTCTTTTGAGCTTCCTTTATCTGCTGAAATAACAAAGGCGTTGCTCGAACACTAGCAAACAATACCCCATGTACAAACTCACAAGGATCCCAATCCCTCAAGTCTTCAAGCATCTTCCAATCTAGAACCAACAAGCAAGATAGGTAAGTCTTCCTGCTCAATGCATCTGCTACCACATTGGCTTTACCAGGATGGTACAAGATAGAACAATCGTGGTCTTTAAGCTTTTCCATCCATCTACATTGTTGCATATGTAGTTCCTTCTGCGAAAATAGATATTTCAAACTTTTATGATCAGTATAGACTTCAAACTTGACCCCATAAAGATAATGCTTCCACTTATGCAAAGCAAAAATAATCGCAGGCAATTCCAAGTCATGGGTAGGATAGTTCTGCTCGTAAGGAGTCAACTTCCTCGAAGCTTATGCAATAACTTTCCCGTTCTGTATCAACACACAACCCAAACCTTCTTTGGAGGCATCAGTATACACAATAAAGTTATCACCACCACTGGGTAGAGCAAGAACTGGAGCTGTAGTCAGTCGTCGTTTCAATTCTTGGAAACTGTTCTTACATCTATCGCTCCAAACAAACGGTGTCTTCTTCTGTGTCAAAGAAGTCATAGGTGTGCCTATCTTCGAAAATCCATCAATAAATCTTCGATAGTAACCAGCTAACCCTAAGAAACTTCGCACCTCTGTCACTATCCTGGGTCTTTTCCAGTTTACCACAGCTTCTACTTTAGAGGGATCAACTGAAATACTAGCACTCGATATTACATGTCCCAGAAATGCAACTTCTTCAAGCCAGAATGCACATTTCCTGAACTTAGAAAACAATTGCTTCTCCCAAAGTAATTCCAGTATAGTTCGCAAATGAAAGACATGCTCCTCCTGGGATTTAGAATATACTAGGATATCATCAATGAACATTACAACACAGCAGTCAATATACTCTCTAAAAACCCTATTCATCAAATCCATAAATACAGCAGGAGCATTAGTCAACCCAAAAGGCATAACCACAAACTCATAATGACCATACCTCGTACGGAAGGTTGTCTTCGGAACATCTTCAGCCCGAACTTTCAACTGATAGTAACCACTACGTAGATCTAGTTTAGAGAACACAACTGATCCCTGCAACTGATCAAACAAATCCTCAATATGTGGCAGTGGATACTTATTCTTGATAGTCACCTGATTCAGCTGACGGTAGTCAATACATAACTGCAGTATGTCATCCTTCTTCTTCACAAATAACACAGGTGCACCCCATGGTGATACACTCGGTTTAATAAACCCACGGTCCAGCAACTCTTGTAACTGTACCTTCAATTCTTTCAACTCTGCTGGCACCATTCTATACGGTGCCTTTGATATCGGTGATGTACCTTGCAGTAGCTTAATACAGAACTCAACCTTTCTATCAGGTGGCATATTGTACTCAGTAGAAAACACATCTGCAAATTCAGAAACCACAAGAATATCCTCTAGTTTCGGTGCAGCTATACTCACATCCAAAACAGAAGCCAGATAACAGTACAACCCTGTGACAATAATTTTCTAGCCCGAATAGCAGAAATAAAAGACAAGCCACCCATGGCCCTTTCATCCATAAACATAAACTCAGGTATGTCAGGCACATAAAATGTTACCACCTTATGATGGCAATCAACCACAGCATGATGTACACATAACCAGTCCATGCCTAAAATAACATCAAAATCACGTATGGGCAGGACTACTAGATCCGTATGTAAAGTGTGACTATCTATACATATATCATACGCCCAATACACATCAGTAGCAATCACACACTCCCCCATTGGGGTAGACACCTCCAGCACATAAGACAACAACTGGGGAAGAACACATAAATTCCCCACAAAATGAGATGCAATGTATGAATGTGATGAACCAGAATCTATAAGAACACGTGCTTTCGCACCGAATACAGTAAGTGTACCTCCTATTACGGTGGTAGACTCTGGAACACCCCTCTGATCTAAGGCAAATACGCGACCCTGAACTTTAGGTTTCCCGTCACTATCCCTCTTAGACCCAGACAACTGTGTCACCGTACCCACAGACTGACTACCCTGAGGTTTAGGGCAATCTTTCCTCATGTGACCCTTCATACCACAATTCACTACAACAAAAATGGTCTTTCACAACGTTTTAAAAACGTTGTAATAGGTCTTTAACAACGTTTTAAAAAACGTTGTGGAAACTAACGTTGTAATAGGTCGTTTTTTTACAACGTTTTAAAAAACGTTGCAAAAAAACGTTGTCTTATGTCATTACACAACAACATTGTGGACAATAATAACAACATTTTAAAAACGTTGTTAATAATGTAACACAACGTTTAAGAATAAAACGTTGTAAAAGGTTTTCTACAACGTTCATGAAAAAAACGTTGTAAAAGGTTTTCTACAACATTTATTAAAAAAACGTTGTAACAGGTTTTCTACAACATTTATTAAAAAAACGTTGTAAAAAGTTTTTTACAACATTTAAGAATAAAACGTTGTGTAAGGTTTTTTACAACGTTTTATAAAAAAACGTTGTGGAAGGTTTTATACAACGTTTTTTTAATAAACGTTGTGTAAGGTTTTTTACAACGTTTTATAAATAAACGTTGTATAAAGTTTTATACAACGTTTGTTTATAAAACGTTGTAAAACACCTTATACAACGTTTATTAAAAAAATGTTGTATAAAACTTTATACAACGTTTATAAAGGAAGCGTTGTAAAAAACATTCCACAACGTTTATTTAAAAAACGTTGTAGAAAACTTTATACAACGTTTTTTTATAAAACGTTGTAAAAAACCTTACACAACGTTTATTTAAAAAACGTTGTATAAAAACTTTCTACAACGTTTATAAAACGTTGTAATAGGCCATTTTCCAACAAAAAAATTAAAAGAAACCTGGATGATTAATCCTGAAATATGTAACCTGATATCATTGATATGAGCATCTCATAGCCTGCAATTAACTGTAACCACTACATAGATAAAGCACTAAGTTTACAATTAAGTTTACAATGAATAATTTTGAAGTTCAAAATCATGAGTATAGAAGCTAACGAAAAATGTCCGTAACAAAGTCCATACCAATAAGCCTCGTCGCAAAACCCGACTCTAACCTCCCTTAGATCTGTTTGTTTTTACTAGAATGTTTCCTTTACAAATATACCCAAACAATTAACAATAACTTGAGTAAGACTGTCCAAACTGTCTCCCAATCCCAGCAATTCTCATGCACATAAGCTGTCCAAAAAAACTTGCCAAACCCACGTCTATTCTACCTCCAAGACATTAATGCTTTTGCATACTATACGCCTAAAACAAATTCACGACTTTTGTTGTTTATGCTGCTCAAAAACTACCCCGCCCTTGAAGAAGAAACAAACTGCCACGAACAAAACAACAAGAGTAACAGATAAACAACAACAACACAGGGAAAGGAAGCAAATTCTACATTATATATGGAGGTCACAATTCAGGATTTTTCTAAATTCCTGCCGCACCAGGCATGTAATAGAATTGGGTTTGCACCATTATAACTTCAATCTACCAGAGACCATAACAACATTAGTCAATTTTGAAAAGGTAAACCATGAACATTTTAGTTAATACAACCGCTAAATAAAGAATACCGAGGCCTCGAGAACGAAGCTAGTACTGGGATGACATTAATCTTTCTTCCATTTTGGCAACAATTATATAACATGGCAACGGAGAGCTTGAATTCTCATTAACTTGCGAATTTCCTTGACAGGAGGAACCTACAAAATCAAAGCAATCGATATAAGACGATGGATTAACCATAAAAGTTTAGTAACTCTCCGCGCGTAAGTCCTACGCCAGGAAGATAGGTACAAGAATACAAGAAACATAGTCAACCCAATGAGATGCGTTAACTTTAAACAATAAAAGATAAAATTCCGCATCGGCATGCACAAACATTTGTAGATTGAAAACACGTTATCTTACCACTCGGCTTGTGAACTTTGAAAGTATAACAATAGTTGGTTGAAATCTTTTCGCCTTCTCAGAACTACATGTTCCCTTTCATTTTCAAATTTTCTTGTCAAGAATGTGATGCACCACCGGACCAAAGTCTTCCTCAACCCTTCTCCACCCCAGCGGTATTCAATGTGTGAATGGTAATACAAGTCAAAAACAAATGGATTATCTTCTGAATGAGGAGAGGAATAGTAGAGATCAGCACCACTAAAACCTTCATATAAAGAGGTTATTAGCAATATTTACAAGGCTGAAGTGAAAAATGTCTGTTTGGCGCAGTCGCCAAGAAGTGAATTCATGGGTTAACAAGAAATCAAAAGGACTCATACGTAATATTCTCGGACAGAATCAGAGATAATACTACAACGATCATCCTTGGAAATGCTCTTTACTTCAAAGGAGTTTGGTCTAATGAGCTTAATAAAAGGTGGACGTAAAAAGAGATTTCCATCTTCTTAGTGGAAAACTGCTCTGCTCATTTCATGACAAGCCCGAAAAGTATTTTTATGGAGCTTCGATGGTTTCAAGGTCCTCAAAATCCCATATCCGAGTGGCAAAGAATAAACGATGTTCTCAATGTACTTCTTATTGCCACATAAGATTGATGGAATCAAAAATTTGTTAGAGAAAATAATGTTGAATACTGAGCTCTTGCACCAAGATTTTGGACTAAAGAAAGTCAGCCTCCACAAATTTTGGATACCGAAATTCAAATTCTCAAACGAGTTTAATGCTCGAAGTGAAATGGAACATCTCGCGATCGACGCTTTTGATTATCATTGCAAAGATATTACAAATGGTGTATAACACACCGAAGATGTGTAATGCCTCGTGATGTAATTCACAAAGCTCAAATCGAAGTAGATGAGAAAGGCACAGAGGCTATTGCTGTAACTTTTAGCAGGTTTGGTGGAGGTTATACTTGTCCCAAATATGTTGAAGGATATGACTTTGTAGCTGACCACCCTTTCTTGTTCATGATCAAGGAAGAGATGACAGGAGCAATTCTTTTTGTTGGAACCGTTTTCAACCCTCGAAAAACTAATGATATGATTTCCTTAATAAATCTATAAAAAAAAGGTGGGCGGTGGGCCCATTACCAGCAATCAATATTTTAGGGGAGGACAACCAAACGTGTTCCACAAAAATTACTAGCAGAATTTCGTATCCTAAAAGGTGGTGCTGGGAATTCCTGATGCAATTATTTAGATTTTCTAATTGCCTCATGCTAAGGAACCTCATCTTTTCAAGCGATTCGTAGACTCCAACTGTGCACAATTTTTGAGAAGTAAGCCATGTCATCAATTTAATCATAAACTATGATTTCTTATTAAGCTCTTATTTTTGTTAAACAAGACTGCAAATGGATTAGTTCTGTCTTACTATAACTCATGGAAAGTAAACTGGCTTTATTGTTCATTAACATGTAGTTGGGCTTTATTATCACATGAATTGTGAAACTTAGAAGGATTTAAATGTCCTTAGTTTTCTGCGGGAATATGTTATATTGTTAACTTGATCAAAGGCAACTCGATGCAAGCATCCTCGCTAAAGGAGCAACCTTGACCCTATCATGTCATGAAGTCAAGTTAAGTACATGTAGAAAATATTATTTGTCAATTTGTTTTCATATCATTCCTTTATCGCATTGTTTTAAATGTAGAAAATAGTCTGTTCGACATTGGAGTGGTTTATTTAGCTTCACGTGCATACCCAAAAAAATCTTCAAGTAGCAAAGATGACTTGGGATTTTGGATAAATTTGTACTTGTCCACATATAACAAGGTTTACGTAAAACATATACAGTCCTATCCCTGCAAAGGGAGAGGCTCTATTCATAGTTCACAAGCATGATGCCAAAGTCATAATGGATCAACCTTGGTGGTTCAACGGTTCACCCATAATCTATATCATAACAATTCGCTTAATTCAAACCTAATATGTGACATGAAAGTAAATAGTAAGACCGCAATATCACGGAAGTGCCATTCTTCCCATGTTCTAAAACACTAAAAGGTCTATAGTTAAACAAGATATTATTTAAAATGGGAGTAAAGGAAAAGGCTTTTGCAAATAAGTGCCCCCGAAGCACTTTTGAGTTGGAAATGTTCCTTAAGGTATTAGTGTTTGTTCCCAATGTAAAATATTTCCTTATTTAGATATCCTAAGTAAATGCCGGAGAGGTATTCATTAGCGGACACTCTCCCCTCTCTAACACACACATGCGCCACAAGAGAAAACAACCCATAATATTTCACATTATTATCAAACAATTTTTATCATCACATGCCATATTCTCGCAAAACCATCTGAGAACCAAAGTGTAGAGAACTTGTTGTACCATTGTCAGTACTGTTTAAGGCCATCTTGAGATTTAAGGAGTTTGTATACAACGAGGATTGGCTAATGTTTCTAGTGGTTGATCTTGGAGCAACTTGTGACAATTTAAACAATCTTAAATCTCAACCCACATACCAGCCTTATCAAACTGCCTATCATTTCCAACCTTATGAGCGGTAATTCTAGTTATTCTATAATTAATACCCAATTAATATGAGCAGATTAATATGTTACGAATCAGAACCGATTTTAAAATCCATAAAATAAATGGATTTCGGAACGACTTTTCGGGTTACGCTTTTAATGCAGAAACAGATTAAAATATTGAATGAATCTGCATTAAAAAAAGATACAAAAGACCGGCGAAAAGAGAAATAAGAACGAAACAAAAAGCAGGTCGATGATTGAATGAATGCATGTGAAAAGCAGAGATAAAAAGCGAGCGTAAAGTCGCTTTGTTTAATGCGCTTTATATGAATGTCGAAACATAGCGCTTTTATGGCGAAACCGCAACCTGAAAACGAAGCTGAAAGCCCAGAAGCGAGGTATGAATCGTAATTTGAAGCAAAAGATTATTTATGTTCGAAATCGGTATGTACAAACAGGTTATATGCGGTTCGGAAGCAAAGCTGTTATTATTTGAATGCACACTATTTCAAAAAAAAAAAAGATGTAGAATACGTATTTTAAGCACATTAAACATAAGCACATCCGAATACACACCGGAATTGATAAATAAAAACTTAACGATTGTAATGCACCTTGCATACAACAAAGCGTCTGAGAATGTCTCTTAAGCAGATTAAAAGCAATTTGTTTGAGCAAAAAGCGAGATGAGTAATCGCAGATGAATGAACACTTCAAACTAAATGCTTGAGGTTAAATAACGACATGCGGAATCGAGAAAACACCAAAATCAGTACTATTAACGAGAATGACAAACCCAAAGCAACCTAAAAATAAGACTTAAATCATATATTATTAACAATAAAATGGCATGTGCGATAAGAAAGTACTCGATAATCATATAATGTATAATGTATCATGAAAAAAATCATATAATGTATCATGACCTAGGTAATCAAAGTTTACATCAATCACATGTATCCTACACCTCGGCCAAAAGCAGTTCGAAATAGAATTTATTCGGGCTCTTGATACACTACTTTCCCCACCCATGAGATAGATGGAGGTGTACAAAAATATGACTTGTGAGATGACCTTACATCATATCTGCTCCTTGAGGACTTCCGTTTTCATCTTCGAGTTTTACTCAAACATAACATATTACTTCCCTTGTAATCTTCATATTACTTCCAAAGCAATACCTTTCAATCGTCATAAAAACTCGCCTATTCGGGTAGATAATTTTTTGGTATGTCTCGGACTAACCCTCCTATTTACCAATACCCGAGACCATTTAATCTCGAGCCATGTCACCCACTATAATGCTACTAAAAGCCTTACATTTCACGGCGTTTAAGCGAATAAACGAGTTCAATTTTTTTAAAAAAGATGTCTAATTAATGACCTCGGTTGAGTGCGGGGATCGCTAACTAATTATTTAGAGTAAACAAAATTTATGCATCTGTGATAATAAGGCACCAATATTTGTTTAACGGAGTTAAGCTAACACAAAGTTACTTCCGAAACTTGGCGTGAGAGCTTATTATCTATCTTCCTAGGCCACGTCGGGGAAGGACGCATAAGGATCGACCAGGAGGACTTCCTCCACTAGATTCAAATGTTATTAACACTCGGACTAAGCATAGCTGAGGTCTAAGCTCTACATGTTAAAGAATACATGCAACTCATCAAAAGTTCCTCCCCGCCTAGAGACATTTCCCAACAACACATTTATGTCACAACTATCAAGCTTTTGAAGCCTCTTGAACTAGGAAGTCAAAACCAATCTTGACAGAAACCTACAAGTGAGGCTAGGAACCGGACCCATGCGATTAGAACGCACTTGCTTGAGATAATTCGGCATCAATAGAAAAAAAGCATAAAAGTTTCTAAAAACACGAAAAGCATCAAACCACACAATTTACTAAGCGGCACACACTATTAGCTAAATTCCAAACATTCCTCTCCGAAACTCTCATCTTACAGTTAAGCCTGTTAATTTTAGAGTCTCTTGACAATCATGTAAATGATTTAGAAATGAACATTTATGTCACCTAACAAGAAAACTTGCTTACGCATTATTAAATGTGTTATAGAAAGAGAAAATTAAGTTTCGTATATACTTGTTCGAGATAGGAAGGACAAGAGATGAAATTTAAAAAAGAAATATTCTTGAGCAAAGCAGACACCTATTATATCTTCAAACAAATACAAAAAAAAATCTATTGCAAGTACAAGCAAGCAAAGGAAACAAGAACGTATTATCAAGCCCAGAGATCATGTAACCTTCACTCTCCTCTCCAGTCTATCAATTCAACTGCGTGGTGCGTACACCTTTGCCACTCGTTCGATCTAAAGCAATTTTGGGGAGTGCAAAAATTGAGGCTCCGTGCTTTTTAAAGGGATTGGACATTCATTAAACCCAAAGAAATAACGTGGTTGTGAAGGTTCTCTCATCTTCTTCTTCACATATTCGCTAGTCCAAAGACCAAGGTCTCAAGCCCACCATCATTGACTGGATTCGCCATCTCATTGGTTTTAGTGGTGCGGGCTAGAAACAATGCACAAATTATAATCTCGGGCTCTCTGGATATATTCGGTAATAGATTGTTCAAATCAAGTGCCCGAGAAGGTTGGGAGCTCAAAAAACACGAGAAATCGGTAATGAGCAGGTTGCTCTTGAAATTAGCAAATGGGTCTTCCATGAAAGAGGTCATCCGAGAACGTCAATGTTAGACACCACAAACTTGGTGAAACCAATGAACACGCAATTCTGGGATCAATGATGACTGGAGTACTGTAGAAATCTACGAGTGGTGCGGAAAAAGCTGGGAACCATATCTTTCTACGATGTTCGAGTTCGGTTTTACATGATGAGACCCTACGTGCTAAAAACCTTGTCAAGCGATCGGAAGGGTCGGTACCACACTTCATTTAAAATTGATGTTTATGGGGTTTTCAGTTGAAGGTTGAGTATCAAAGGTTTGAGTATCAAAGGCTTGAGTATCAAAAATGCCAAAGATATATTTGGTATGCAGTGACCCACATAATTCAGGTTAAGCAACTAATTGGTGATTCTTAAAAACGTTATTATTATCAATGCACTAACATTGCTATCTCAATTATGATTTAGTCCCGAGCAGCCACAACAACCACGTATTGGAATTTACAAAATCGGTTTCTCAACAGAAAAAAGTTGGTTATTGCGAGAGTGTTTTAGAATATTATTGTGTTGACAATAATTTTGGCATTATAGTGCTCCTCAATTTTTTGGGTAACAATGGTACTTTGTGATACATATAAGCAAAAAAAATTAATAAAAAATTATAATATCTTGCAAAAGGAAGAAAAAAAAAGACAAAAGAGCACCTAAATTAGTACGAAACTCATGAGAAGTTCAAAGAAATTAGCTCACTTACGGTTGTCCATCACACACATCATCTGGGACATGAACAAGGCAAAAAGTATGTATCTCTTAAAGCTGGTTAGAACTTGGACAAGCCGATTGCTCCTTGACTTATGGATATTGTCCTCGGTGTGCACGTCTGAAGCTACTCATATGATTTTCATGAAATTCGTCCATTAAGTGGAATCTAAAGGACTTCCCTATCTGCTCGAAAAGTGAGTTGGGTGGAGGAGGGATCTTATTTCGATTCACATTGAGTTATGTGAGGAGTTAGATTTTTCTTTATAAAGAGACTTATGTTATTCTCTCCATTTTACTTTTACGCCATACTCCTTGCACTTTCTTATGCGATATCGAGAAAAGAAGGTGGCTTTTACAGTATACTCAAGCCCTTCATCATTTCCCCAATTCGCAACTATTCGAGACACGAGTTCACAACCGAGTTTTGCATTATTTGCTATGGATATGGCATTATATAATTCTCACGAGACTTTTTGACGAACAGTTAACACTTACGACATTAAATACCCATCTAAGGTGCCTCTACATATGATTTTCCCAGCATAATCATGATGGTACCAAAATCAATTTCAAAAATGAAATCACACAAACATATCTATGAGTTAGCTAGAGAATTCAAACGGGAGAAAGGACTTTGGACTAACCAACACAAAAAATAAAAAGGGGAGGGTAGGTCGAGCGCACTAGTCACCGCGTAAGTTACCTACTCATCTCAAGCTCAATCTATTAAAATAGAATCTAACAGTGTATATTTATTGTGCTTTAATACATATTTGTATATATTTGCAACAAATCAATCGGCATGCCAACTTGTGCACTAACAAGCTGGGGAGACAAATGCAAATGGTCTAGGGCACAAATTACATAAGGAAATAGAGAAATTCTTACTTGATGAGCGCCTATCGGTGATGTAACAACTTCAAGGGACCAAAGAAGCCCTAATCACGATACAAAACCCAAAATTCTTCCTACAAAATCTGCAAGAAAGGAGAAGAAAACAGGGATACATCAATACGCATTTTTATGCGATTTACATTAAAATCTTCGGACTTACCTTGTTGATGCAAATGATTCAAGAGAGGACTTGGAAGAAATCTTTGAATTTGTGTGCGAGAATGATCGATCGGTGAGTTTGTTTTTGCTTCTTGAAAGTAGTAGTGTAAATGACTTGGCCGTAGTATTGTGTAAATGATCTACTTGGCCGAAAAATTAGAGTGGAGGGAAATTATGCGGCTTATGCCGCCATTTTTTTTCAGTTCAAGTGGGTGGAATTTTAAGTTACTAGTAACTAGTAATGTTACCCGTGTCATTGGTACGGTGCCAATTTGTAAATTTATTAATAAATAAAATAGATAATGTGAAAATGAATTAATATGTACTTATAATTTGTCTAAATTAATTATGATAACAGTTAAAAAGAAAAAAAAAACAAATATTTCAAATTACAAAACTTATGCTTTTTAAAAAAATTTATTTGTATACGAAATTGTGGGTCGGAAATAAATTAAATTGATTAAGTTAATTACTATAACAATTAAAAAGAAAAAAATTAAAATAGAAATATTCTAAACTTAGACATAAATTAAATTGGGATTCAGTTTCAAAAAATAAATTGATTAAGTTAATTACGATAATAGTTAAAAAGAAAAAAGACAAATATTTCAAATTACAAAACTTACGAATTATTTTTGCATAAAATTGATTAATTAATTAAAATATCGAAAAGAAAAGGGACGTGGGTTTGGTGGAGGAAGGATTAGCGGCCACCAATCGTGAATAGTGGAGGGAGTTGGAGAGAGATGAGGTAGTTACTCAACCGCCGTACACACATGTGAACTCGGGGAGTGATAATTATCGGAGGATCTCAGTAAAGGAATCAATCTCAGCTCCTAAATAGCTTTTGTCAATTTTGCACATGTGCGACTATGAGCTGTATTGTATTATAGATTTTAATAAAACGTTGAGTTAGGGATCGTGAAATAAAAGTTGAGTTAGAAAACCGTTGTGAGTTTCAATAGTAGTAAGCGTATTAATTACACAACGATTTTTTCTCCGAACGTTGTGCTTAAAAGTGATGCAGACAGTCTCACGCTTGATTATCTTGATCTCTTGGACCAGTGCGTGGAAAGAGCTTAACTTTTTGTTGGAAATGAACTTAAAAAGGAACAATGTCGAAGATAGAAACCTAGATATATTGTAGAATCGTGCACAGAGGACTTTCCTGCAAGAATTATTCAACCCTATCAAATGCCAGGTTACACGAATATTCTTGTGGGATAAGACTAAAATTGCACTCCTATTTATGGCAAAAACGGAGACTCTTTTTTCATATTCTACTATTGCAACTGATTTTTAAATATTGAAATAGATCACACCTTAAAGTTTCGGGGGCGTTGCCCCCGAACCCCTAAACCAGGGCCCTTCGCCCCTGAACCCAGACTCGCTGACTGGGCAGCGAGACCCCTGCCAGGGTTATTCGTTTGCGAGAACAATAAGTTGAAAGGAAACAGAACACTTTGATTGTTATCGAGAGATAAAAATGGTGAGGGAAACCCTAGCATCCTCTTCAATGGCCATCGGTTCATCATCGGCGAACGACTACCCAAATTGCCCGACCAATCTCCTTTAAACCAACTGATTAAAATCGATGCAAAGGAGCTCGAAATTACAGGAGGTCGATTCGAAACAAGAGCGGCGGCTATGACATTTAACAATCATGGTTTTGCGAATTTGGGAGAAATTAACGACTGGAGCGAGGCGAGGTCGGATATGGTGGACAGCGGCTTCATTTATGGAAGTGAGATTGAGTGAGAAACAGGCATGTTGAAATCCCTCCATCACTGCTCGCCATTCATAACCAGGGACAATTGATGGAAACCTGAGATTGGAGAAGATGGGAGGACTTGGCCGGAATAGAGTTGGCGTGAGAGGATGGTGATGATGATTGGAGATGATGGCGATAGGTGGTGAAGCGAAGGAGGTCATTGCTTTGACCGGGGAAAACGGTCGGTGACCGATGGAGCTTTGGTTGTGGAACAAATTGGCGATAGCGACAGGGAGAGGAGATGGCGGGGTTGGTTTGGCCTGAGAAGATGACGCCGGATTCAAAGAAAAGGGGGACGCCGACTACAGTTGTGGAAGCGATCGGGGCAAACAGGTCTGGGGCGGTGTGAGAACATGATGGATCGAGAGGCTGGAGAAAATAGGGGTTGGACAGTGGGGTTCCTTCCTGCAGATTTAATAATGAGCGATTGAGAGAAGCGAAAGGACAAAGATGGAGGAGCAGATGTTACAAATACTGTGTGTGTGTGTGAGAGAGAGAGAGAGGATGAAGATGAACTATGTTTTAACATTGTTTTTTCCTATTTTACCCATAAAGTTAATGTTATGGTCTAATGGGCATTAGAAAATGAGTTTGCTTGCAACAGAACAAAATTAGGGTGGCCAAAATAGATGATTCAAAGTTTCGTTGGCTGAATTGCAAAA
This sequence comes from Codonopsis lanceolata, assembly GCA_013146195.2. Taxonomy (NCBI): domain Eukaryota; kingdom Viridiplantae; phylum Streptophyta; class Magnoliopsida; order Asterales; family Campanulaceae; genus Codonopsis; species Codonopsis lanceolata. The sequence continues at coordinate 5,630,897 of CM028384.1, read as the reverse complement.
AGGGGTAAAGTTGGGCGGCCCATTTGTGTGTTTTGTCGGTGACTCTACAATTTTTTTCTTTCAATTTAATTATTGTACTTGACAACATATCGCTCATCACCCCATCAAATTTATCGGACGAAAAGTTTAAAACAATTGTAGAAACCTGAAATTACCCTTATACTTAAATCACAATTTAGCTTGACCTACTTTCTACTTTCCAACTTTTTGCAATAAGGTGACTACAAACAAAATCAATTAAATCATTGTATTTAGCAAATATAGCACATTCAATTTAATCATTGTAATTGCCCGACCAATTTCCTTTAAACCAACTGGAGCAGTTAAAATCAGATGCAAACGGAGCTCGATATTACAGGAGGTCCGATTCGAAAACAAGAGCAGCGGCTATGACATTTAACAATCATGGCTTTGCGAATTTGGGACAGAAATTAACGACCTGGAGCAGGAGCGAGGTCGGATATGGTGGACAGTGGCTTCATTTATGGAAGTAAGATTGAGTGAGAAACAGGCATGTTGAAATCCCTCCATCACTGCTCGCCATTCATAACCAGGGACAATTGATGGAAACACGAGATTGGAGAAGATGGGAGGACTTGGCGGGAATAGAGTTGGCGTGAGAGGATGGTGATGATGATTGGAGATGATGGCGATAGGTGGTGAAGCGAAGGAGGCCATTGCTTTGACGAGGGGGGAAAGCGATCGGTGACTTCGATGGAGCTTTGGTTGTGGAACAAATTGGCGATGGCGGCAGAGGAGAGAGATGGCGAGGTTGGTTTGGCTTTGAGAAGATGGCCGGATTCAAAGAAGGGGGACGCCGATGCGGTTGTGGAAGCGATTGACGCAAAGCAGTGCAGGGGGTGTGAGAACATGATGGATCGAGGCGGCGGCTGGAGGAAATAGGGGGTTGGACAATTTGGGTTCCTTCCTGCAGATTTAATGAATGCGATTGAGAGAAAGCGAGAGGACAAAGATGGAGGAGCGATGTTACTGGATGATGTGTGTGTGTGAGAGAGAGAGAAGAGAGATGAAGATGAACTATGTTTTAACATTGTTTTTCCTATTTTACCCCTAAAGTTAATGTTATGGTCTAATGGGCGTTAGAAAATGAGTTTGCTTGCAAATGTAACAAAAGTAGGGTGGCCAAAATAGATGATTCAAAGTTTCGTTGGCTGAATTGCAAAAAGGGGTAAAGTTGGGCGGCCCATTTGTGTGTTTTGCCGGTGACTCTACAATTTTTTTCTTTCAATTTAATTATTGTACTTGACAACATATCGCTCATCACCCCATCAAATTTTTCGGACGAAAAGTTTAAAACAATTGTAGAAACACCGAAATTACCCTTATACTTAAATCACAATTTAGCTGACCTACTTTCCAACTTTTTGCAATAAGGTAACTACAAATTATCAAAATCAATTTAATCATATTGTATTTAGCAAATATAGCACATTCATCACTTCATCTAATATTTTGGATGGAAAATGCTTGAAACAATTATAAAAACACGAAATACCAACAACAAAAAATTATCATATCCAAAAGTCTTAAAATCATAATTTTTCATAACAAAAGTCCAAAACATGTCTATGAAAAGAAATTCTTTAGTTAAAAACTTTTATTTTGAAGAAAATTCATTTTTTCTATTTATTTATGAAAATTATATTAAGAATTGTATTGCATTTATTATTATTAGAAGCGTTAAATTTTGGACTATTTGGTATTAAGTTTGAAACTTTTAGATAGATTAATTATTTTTGAGATTTTTATATAGATATGAAAATTTTTTAGTGGGACTTTTTGATATTTTTCCCAATTCTTTTGTGAGATTAAGCCAAAACAATTTGATTTTGAAAGTGTAAAAACACAACAATATTACAACATTTTGTCAAAAACGTTGTTTAAGACATATTACAACGTTTTCCTAAAAAATGTTGTGTTAAGTTACCTAATACAACGTTTTTAGAAGAAATGTTGTTTAAAATGACCCTATGACAACGTTTTTGCAAATAAGCGTTGTGTAAACTATCACAACGTTTCGAAAAAATGTTGTGTAAAATATATGCGTTTTTGAAAAAACGTTGTGTAAATATCACAACGTTTTTGGAAATATATCACAACGTTTTTATCAAAAACGCGTTGAAAGAACACAACGCGTTTTCTAAAAACGTAATGTGTAAACTCTTTCACAACGTTTTTGAAAACGTTGTGTAAATATATGACAACGTTTTTGGAAAAACGTTGTTTAAACTATATCACAACGTTTTTTATCAAAAACGTTGTGTAAAGAAGTTAAACAACGTTTTCCAAAAACGTTGTTGTTTCTTTCACAACGTTTTTGATAAAACGTTGTGTAAAATATTTCACAACGTTTTAGAAAAACGTTGTATAAAGGCTATCACAACGTTTCTTGAAAAAAATGTTGTGTAAAATAACTTCATAGCACAACGTTTTTTAAAAAATGTTGTCTAAAATAACCCCTATCACAACGTTTCTGGAAAATCTGTTGTGTAAAATAACCCTATCACAACGTTTTTCAAAAACGTTTGTAAAACAACAATAAAGACAACGTTTTTCGGAAAATGTTGTCAAAATGGGTTTTCACAACGTTTTTAAAAACGTTGAAAAACCCTATTTCTATCACGTTTTTAAAAACGTTGTAAATAAAACGTTGTAATTGCCCACTTTTCTTGTAGTGATTATAGCACTCTCGCTGCTTCAAGTAACATATGTCCTCTGTATGCCTTGGCTTCAAGCAGTAAGTACAAACTAACCCAGAATTAGATCGGTTCTGGACAGTAGAGGAAGAAGTACCTCCTTTCTCACTAGGCTGGGATTTTCTCTGCCTACTTGTACCTTGTCTGCGATAGCTACCAGAACTTTGTCCACGCCACTGACTCTGGCCCTGTGGCTTCATATCAGAAGTGGCCTTACCACGGTGCTCCTCAATATCACGTTTAATACCATAGGCCCTGTCAACGGCCTCCATGTAGTCCATAAGTCACAAGGATAACAATTGCCTCCGGTATTCTGTCTTTAGTCCTTTCACGAACTATTATGTCTTCCTTTCTTCATCAGGTACAAGATAAGCACAATATCGAGTCAATTCTATAAACTTGGTGAATATAGCGGTCCAGATTACCCTCGCCCAAAGTAATAAACTCTACCTCACGTTTACCCCGAACAGCTCTCGGAATATACTGAGCTTTAAACTCATGCAAGAAAGTAGCCCAAATCTGTGGCACCCTATCTCGCTCCCAACTCTCCAATAATACCTGCCATCAATGATCAGCATCACCCTCAAGCTTGTACACTACACAGTTCAGCTTGTCTTCATCACTACACTTCAGTGCTTTGAATATCTTAACCATGCTTTCAACCCATCTGTCAGCTTTTTTGGCATCTGGTTCACCATCAAAACTGCGAGGTTTCATCTTCAGAAATCAATCAAGCATAGTAGTTACATGTCTCTCAGGCTGCTGTACCATAATCCCAGGCTGCGGTGCTCTTTCCTGTGCCTGTGGTGCAGGATCATTAGGTACCTATGCATTACCCTGCTACTGGCCCATATCAGCTACCATTCTGGTCAGTAACTGAAGCACGTTTATCAGATCCCCTTGTTGATTATTCAGAACTAGCTATGGCTGTTCACTGCCCAGTATCTGCCTAGGTTGTTTATCACGTACATGGTTATTACTCTCGGCGCCCTCATCGCCATCATTCACACTCGGATCAACCCTATCAGTGTTAGCACCTAGCCTAGTGTGCACCATTCTTACACCTACACATAAACACGCAGCATAGATAAATCAGAAAACACACCAACCTACACTCAACCCAACTAGGCCAAAGATCCTATCATGGCCGACAGCTAACCACGCTCTAATACCAACTGCGATGACCCGACCCCCAATCTCTATACAAGCCTCGGGTCAAACGTCGAACAAACATATAAAACAACAAAACACGTGCAAAGCCCCAACTAATAATAGGCTAATAAAATCACCTGATAAAACATAGTCACTCCTGTGATTAATATAAACACCACAACCAACCAACTAGGGTAATATAATACACATGCACGAAGTTAAACTCCAGCATCAAAAGATAGTACAAGACCAGTAACGTCAAAGTACCCAAAGTAGAGCTTATATAAATCTACATAACAACAACACATCCTCACACTATACAAATACAAACTCCTATGGAGCTGCATAACAAAAGACAACCTGCTGCACACGTGTGTCTCGCCGGCCTCACCTCGAACTCCCTGCCTGGCTGGGATCTAAGGAAAGCAAATAAAGGAAACGGGGTGAGTGATAACTCAATAAGTTACTATATGCAACTACATGACATGTTGTTATGCACATGTTATAAACACATATGTAAATCAAGTATAGTTATACATATACTTGCACACATCACGTTGATCATGTTATAATGCACATTGACTCAGCGTAATTAAACACATAATTAGGATATGCAACTGTAGGCGAGCTTTCCATCTCGGCTTGTATCTCAAATACCATAGTTGTGCTGCTGCCGCAGTACACGCGCTAACACATGTCTGATCATATGCTGAACCATGTCTGAACCCAATAGTATCCAGAACCAATGACCTTGGGACTTAACCAGGAGTCTCATTACCCCAAGTTTTACCCAAGAGTCTAGCCTTCTGTTTCTCATGTGAATTGCTCTAACAAGGCTACATCCTTCTCACGACCAATAACAAAGGAGAGACCCATGCAACGACCCGTAACGATCACGAAATTTAACTCTAGTAAAGACTACTATCGTCACATTGTCGACACAACCACATATGCCAGCTGGACTCAATGCGATGCACAAGTAAATGTTTACTTGTAATTAAACACAACCATCGAGTCCCAAGTACGGGGGCTCGACGCACATACAATCATGCTTAATTGCCTATAAATAAACACTTAAGCATTCAATTGCTTAAGCACAAATACCAAGGTATGTAATATTTTACATATAATTAACTACACCAAAATATTCCCTATTATCGTAGGAATCGAGCACGTCACTCGTTATATTTTATTGTCCCTAAATCGACTCCGTTGAGTTATTCATTTAATATTTATAAATTTCAGGCATCACCGCGACTTGTAGGATTCATCCCAACATAATCTCACAAACGTATTACTCGGCATAATAATGGTTTAAAACCATTTAATACATTAACCATTTAAAATTAATAATAATTCGTAACTAAATTATTTATACTTCATATTCAAAACAAATCATATGGGAGTAGCCCACAGTTCATGTATGTTATTATTACATACAAAGGGAAGAGGATAGTAACTTACCTCTACCAAAAAATATCGATGAAAACACAAAATATTCTGGAGTAAATGTAACTCTCAACACATAGAACACCTCTGCGGAGTCGGAATTAAAAACGGGTAATATTTCGTTAATAAATCAAGCCAAAAGCTAAACCCTCGTAACTCACAGTGGACGTCGGCTGAAGAAAGAATAAAGAACGAAGAAATTAATTGTACTGCTCACTATCGAATTAAAAAGACGCATCACCGACCAAAGTTAATAATTGAAAAGGAAGGAAACAAAGGTTGACTAGTCTTCAGCCGAAATTTTGAGAAAGTTTCCAAGTGAATGATCACTCGGAACAATTAAATATTCAATATATATATATATATATAGTAGTCATTTTGATTAAAAACTATGCTTGATTAAAAGTCAACAATATCAAACCAATTAATAACCAATTTGACCCAATTTGACACTAATTAATCATTATTAATTAACCAATGTTAAAATAAAAATATATTTTAACAATATAAAAAGAAACACGTAACGTACGATATATTTCGGGTCAATCTAGCAAAAAATATATATTTTCTAGTTCTAACATGTCATTTCCTATTCCAACGTTATAAATCATAACTAACATAAAATATGGACTTTAAATACGTCACACATCAAGCCCAACACAGCTTGAGCTCAAATGGACTCTCGTAGGAGCAATTGCCCAAGTCCACAACATAAAACACATAAACACATTAAACATAACACGTAGCACGTAATTAATCATGTTAATGCACCCTAATGCACAATTAATAAAATATGCAATTCTCGTGTGTTACAAATACTATATCATACTATGCGCTACTCATACACAATCCATCTATTAGTATGATATACTTTACTTATCAGTGTTGATACATAAGCATCAAACTAATCGCCTATTCCTCTGACCCGAGCTTATCCTTCTTCATATCAAAACTATGCCTTCGGAGTCTCTCTCCCTCTGTTGGCAACACTTCATAAGTTTAGTTATATGTGTTGACTTATAGGAGTTCTTACCTTAGTAGACACTTAGACAAAGACAAGGGTAGCTTAGTGCTATTTCTACAAAGGTCGAGGTTCAACTTTTCGAAACTAACTTATTTCAAAAAAAAAGTTAAAGAATGTTCTCTTGATTCTCGGTAAAGACTAAATCTTCTGACAAAGTTGTATTGTCAAATCAAAAAAACCTTTTGTTTTTTTCAAAACTGAGTCTTGTCGAATCTCGAGGAATAAACCGACTCACAAGTCATCGAGCTTGACTTTATTAGAGTGGTTGAAAAGGTGTACTTATTAATTGATTTATTCAATTAACCATCCTTTCGTCTTGCCTCAATAAGTATAAATAAAGACATTCCTTCTTTGTCTCTATCACACTTACAAACTGCTTCGGAACTGTTAGTCCCAAAGGGCACAATACTAGGCTAGAAGGGAGCCTAGTAACACTTTAAAACTTTTCGTGAGAGTTCCTAAAGCAAGTACTAACTATCTATTGAAAAGGTAGTAGTAGCGAAAAACTTGCAAGGAAGATAGATTAAGCCTGCTGGTGAAGCACTACCAGTAGACTTGGTTCTTCACTCAAATTTGATGCTCAAGAAAATAAGTTAAATAGAAGATAATGAATTCAAACAGTAAATAAGATAACAAAAAGAACACAAGTATTTTGAGATAGTTCGTATTATAAAGAGTATTACATCCACCACCAAAGCAGTCAACCTTGGATTTGAAAGTGCACTATGTTTTTCACTAGTTCTATTACAGAAATCTCTAATGGATCGTGTACAAAATATTTGACTTGTGTTTGGGGATGGGGAAGTAAATATCTGGGAAAATAGAATATTCACCGTGTTGAAGAATAGTAAATGAATACTACAAGAAGAAGTAAATGAGTAACAATTAATGTGCAGATCTTCTTGTTATTGTTGAGGACTTCTTGATCAGTTTACGATCTCTTGAATATACCTAGTAGGATGACTTGATGTTGTTGAATAAGTTCAGAGCATTCTATATTCTGTGTCACTCTCTTTTTCAAGTCTTCAATGGTAGAATTTATATCAGAGCATTCCTGATACCGTTAGAGAAGACGAAGTGAGTAACAACTTTATTAGGTTGGATGCATTAAATGCAAGGGGATGTTTGGTTGACTTCTCTTTTAACTGGAACTGATCGAGGTATGGAGGGGAGTAGGTACTAGAATGAGCAGGTGAAAGAAAATAGAGTTGCAGACCTGCTGTAGTTGGTACAGTCTGTTTGTGTCAGATTGTATACCTGCTCTGTCTTGTTCGGGTGGTGAAAGTCTTCACTCTTCAGAAAAGCTGGAAAGTCGTGTTCCTTGAATTCAGGAGTCAATCAATTGAAGGATTAATTCAAACTAACATTGTGTAAATATCTGAATTAATAATTTTTTTGATAAGTGTTGAGTTGAACATCCCGAAACACGTCATATTGTTGTTCCAAAGTAGACGAGGTTTGCTGGTGAAGGCTTAACTGAAGTTTTCTAGCGAAGACTTCCAAAAACTATAAAGTCTAAAAACTATTCTAAAGGTAAAGTTATATACGTAGTTGCCACGCTAACTGGTACGCAACCCATTTAGCCATTAAGTATAGAGCCTAAGGTAATTGATGAGCGAATGCAAATCTAAGATAAAATGAGAAACAACAGGAACCATATGACAAACTTTGATACAAACATTTTTTCAAAAATGTTACTCAGCACAAATCCTAGATTCCGATCAAGTTTCTCTCTCAACAACTTGGTACAACTCTTTCTACCTTCCGAAAGTTGTTTGGTTCATCTTGAGAAATCCTCTAGCCTAGAGATTTACCTCAACAACCACTTAGCATGCCTCTCCAAGTCCTTTGTGATCAATCTTGCGTTGTGTTGTGCTCCGTTCTGAAGTACTTCTTCCACCAAACGCAGTTCTCCCGGGACAATGCCTCTTGCAAGTTTTGAGGATAAGTGACTTCACCACAACCGACTTTCAAAAGAAAAGAGCATCTAGTGAAAGTCACCTTGATGGAGAGTCAGCTGTAGGAAGAAAGAATAATGGCATGTAGGATAATGAATCTTCACCTGATTCAGAGTAGTGATCTTACAAGGTTATCTCTTTTGGCTCGGCCATCTTGATCCAATCCAGATTTCATAGCTGCCAATCAAGTTAGCAGTGCTCTCTAGACTATGAACTTCATAAATATAAGCTTTGTAACAATTCTTCAAAAATGTATCAGTTTTTATAATAGAAGTTTTCGTAGTAGATAAGTCATTGAAAGTTGTAATGTTCTTGAAATAAGTAGATCTCTGTTGTACTCTTTCTTATTCCTTTTTGGATCTACTCGAAAACTAGTTCAATCAGCTTTACTTCATGTCTATCTGCCTTGACTTCCTTATTCCTTGATAGCATGAACTTCTATGTTCTAATTATGGATTTTCTATACTTGTGCTTAAAATCACAATCCATCTGTTTTAAATCCATAATTTCATAATAACTCTACTGTTAACCCAACATAAAATAATCCTTAAAAAGTTAGTGCTACTTCTATGATATATATAGATAGTATTCCTAAAAGATTAAACCATGATCTCCACATAAGATAATAGTCTTATGAATCTGACCTACTGACGTTGGTTAAAGATCATTAAACAACATAGCTCAGCATACAAGAAGTGACTTTTCATGTCTATAATTTTACTGATATGCTAAAGACTAAATTGAATCTTATCATAACGATAGTTCAGACTAATATCTACTTTCAGTGATATTTAGTGTTTGAATCAAAAATTGACATCTACTCAGTTGTTTAAACAATTGGTATCTCTATCAATTAAGATAACAACGAGTATATATTAATTGGTATCTTTATGATTAAATCAATTGGTATCAAGATTGAATTCAACTCAGCTTGATTAACCTTATCCCACATTAGATTTCACAAGGAAACTTTGGTAAGTCTCATTGGAAGAATTCTTTAAATCATGTTAAGAAGTATTGATATTTTTAGATTTCTTAAGAAATGTTGATGCTCTCAACGCAACTTATTTCTCAGGAATGTAAGATAGTTTTAATCCCTGTTGTTTTAGCCATTCTTCATTCTCTCCAAGGTATACCAACGATCAGGTCCCATTGCAGAATGTTATATCAGTAGACTTCAAAACTCTACTGTAACTTTTTGACCTGATGAAGGATTAGCAGTGCATGCACCTCTTTCTAGGTTAATACCTCATTTTCTTCCTACTTCGCATTTCCATCAAGACAATGCTAATCTTAAACTCGTCATTTATATCTTATCTTGATAGATGACTGTCATTTCTTGACAATAAGTCATCACTCTAACTGTTGATTAGAAGCAAAAAAATTTATTTGATACCAAATACTTGTTTAAGAATGAGCAACTCGTGTCTTTGTGATACTTAAAGCTCTGACTAAATAGGTATCTGGTCTTAGAAACTGCTTCTACTGCCTTCCTCTACAATCAAGATTCTTTTGAGGAGGAGCATCATCTTTAGTTAACTAGGCCCATTTGAGCCTTAGTAACCTTGTTATATGTTTGATTATGTTGGCATCGTCTAATGCAAGTTTGACCTTGAGTTATAGACTCAATGACCTTGTTTTGACATTTGAGACTTAGGGTTTGTAGTGACCTACCTTGCCTTAGTTATTCTTGAAGTCTAGCGAAGCCTACTAAAGCCTTATTGCATATTATTATTCTTGGTTTTGTTGGTTTTTCCCAATGTGTGCTTCACCTTGAGTTCTGGACTTCCTTGGCCTTATTTTAGGCTTGTTTCCTTGTTCAGACATCATAACCGAACATCTAGGGAGATGTTCGGCCAGCCCAACCAAACATCTAGGGAGATGTTCGACCAGAACACCCGAACAGTTGTTTTCCCTATTACGAACAGAGTTGCTGACTTTGGCCATGAAATTACCTTCCTACCCTAATATAAAACCGTCCTTTGGCCCTAGTAAAGGTAGATAAGTCCTTGAAATCCTATATGGATCCAAGACTTCATCCCCTCTCCTCATTTGGTGTACACAACCGGTGGAGAGAAGAAAGAGAGAAGTGTGAGAGATAAAGGTGGGATTGAAGGTGTTAGGAGATCGTCGAAGATCTGGCCACTCGATCATTGTTCCGACTCTGCCATCGTGTTCCTCTCATCGAGGAGCTTCTTCTACATTGGTTCTATTTTGTTTTCATTAACTTTCAATCCAGAATAGGTAAGATATTGGCCCTCTATTCTTTGAGAAAACTAGCTACAAAGCATGCTAGTGAACTTCTATCATGTCTACCATGGATTGTTGGTGTTTTCTAGCCCTATATGATGTTGTTGTTATGGTTCATGCTCTGAGAATTAGGGTCTTGCTATATTTATGATTTTAGGGTTGTTGATTTAGGGTTTTAGAGTCTAAAACCCTAACTTAATGGTGTAATGACCCAATTGATGAAGTTTTATATTTTTTATTCTATGACCTAGATATGAAACTTAGCGCCTTAACTCAACGGAGTCACAGAAAGGTTTATTATGTTCTATATGACTCTAGGATGAAGTCCTACGGGTTTTGGGAATGATTGGATCACAAATGTATGATCTTGAGTTTGAGACGCTTGAAAGGGTTTATGTATGACTTGTGATTGTTGATACTTTAGGGACTTCAATCGAAGTCCTGAGACTTGTAATGAGGTAACCTACCCCAGTTTTGGACCTTATGGATTTAGGGTTATTGAGGTTGGGAATCCCAACTCTCTAAAGTTACTTTGCGTGCATGAATGCACGTTAACTTGTCTATGACCTTACTTGGGACCCTTGTAGACATCTTGGGGAAATCCGGGATGGTGATTTAGAGAATTCTTCCATAGAAAGAAGTTTGGAATGTATATTCCTTAGTACTCTTTATGAAGAGTCCACTTGAGTAGTCGCAAGGATAATCGAATGGTTATCTAATAAGATACGTATGTATTGTGATGGACTTGTGAAGTATCATCGCTTGGATATTTGATGAATCTTGACTATATCCTAGTTATTTTACCCTTCAAGTACACTTAGTGTTTAGATAACCTCAAAGAGGTCTCATAGTGTTACAACGCTATCTACCAAGTGAATCCATGGAATTGAACTTGATAAGGTTGGTTTGTGTATGATACATAAACTTTAGTGGATTTTAGAGTATAGAATGAATGACCATTCTAAAAGGAGCCTTTAAGGTTATATTCTTGTATTGGTAAATCATGGACTATAAAGTAGTCTCGGGGAATGTGTGATTTGTTAATTGTTAAGTTAATAACTTAGCTTGTTTTTCATGCTAGAATATGATTTTCTATGCTTATTTGAAAATATGACTTAATAAGCATATTGTATATCTGGACTTGAAACTCGTTTATTGTCTTGAATGCCTTAAGGTTTCAATGATACTTGAATTGTGAACTTGTTGAATTGTGGTGTGCTTAAATATGATCAAGCTAGAGTTTTACTAATAGGTGGAATTATAAACTTGAATGGAATTAGGGCTTAAATGGATATTAATCAACTTAGGCTTCCCTCTTATGATTGACTTAGTGATTTTTGAACTAGGGTTACTAAATGAAACAAGAACCTAGCTATGCCTCAAATGAGAACATAGAAACAGGTTAGAAATGCATATTACATTTATACCATATTTGGATGAAACTGTAGTAAGGACTCAACGAAGTCGAGTTAAGGAACAATTGAATGGTGAGATCCTACGACATTTAGAATCCATTTGACTAGGTTTACTAGCTTTTGGAACTTTGATTTAATTAAGTGTACATACTTGACACTTGTGATTTAGAGACTTGTTATGGGCTCTATATATGATTTATATGATTATAACAATTATATGCATAATCATGAATATGTAGTTAAAGTAACACACCTACTTAACATTTGACGAGTTGTTCGTTCCTTATTTAGTTTCATGGCAAATAAACATCTACTTGTGCATTGCATATAAGTCCAGCTGACATTACTTGAGTTTTTACGTCGATGGTGGGACAATGTATCATCTTCACGAATTATGGGATTCGTCGACTCGATGTATCGCTGTACCGGAGACATCACACACCCTCCACTATGGGCCACAGTGGGGAAGTACCCCTTTATCGTAACCATTAGAACGCATTGGCAAGTCTACTGGCCCGAGTATCCCTCAGTACGTCGATGTATCAATCACGTGCATCTGACAGCACAATATAGTCTAACATTTATGATTGCAGGAGCAACACAATGATACATAATCGATATTTTCTCTATCCCTTATATGGCTTACTATGGGCACTTATGTGATAACAAAGTGTTAGTCAAACATGAGATCTAAATGACCATGTCTATCTTAATGATGATTATATGAAGAACTTAATGTGTCTATATATATAGATATGCACATTTATGCATGATGACGATATGAGGAACTTGTTATGTATGTGTGTGTGTGTGTGTGTGTATATATATACACACACACACACATGATGCTATATGAGGTATTTGATGAGTGTATGTCAATATACATACTTGTATATGGTGATTTATATAAAAGTTTATTCTAATTGGTTTGATTTGTATTGAGCAGGGAAATTCACCTTGGTTCATTTGGACGGTTTAATAAATGAGAAATAGAGGTTATCTTGTGTAGTATCAAGCATACGACACGTCTTCTTGGGTTTTCATCATAGTAACACGATGACATGTTTAATTATAGCAATGTTTCATATTATGTTATATTGTTGTTGTAGTAGTGTACTGGGTCTTTCTGACTCACTCCGTGTTTTATTTTCAAGTGTGCAGATTGTGTTAGGCACGTTGAGGCCGGATAGATCCTGACTGTAGTAGTGCATAGATCGATAGATGTGTGGTTCGTGTTGTAGCAGTTGTCGTTTCTTTTGAGTTATAGCTCGCGGAGTCCTGTTTCACCTTATATCATTATTTTTATTTGTCCTTCTTTTCTGTTTAGGACAATGTTGTGTAAAGTTATATAAACTTTATAGTTAGGTAGTGTATTTAGTCTTGTTGTATTGTTTCTATAGCCGACCTTTGTAGTCGAGCACTTGTACTCCAGAGTATAGTATTTATTCAGTTATCTCTCGGGTAAGTAGTAGCCACGGGGCATTCATTAGTTTTGTTGTTATTGTTGTTGTTGTGTTAGTCACCTCGGTATGATTTAGCCGTTGGGTCATTGTTGTCTATCAGGTTGGTTTTTTGTTGAAACGCCGACCTGGAGTGCCGATGGTTTGTTCGGTGTCTAAAATGTTGCAGCACGCGAGTTTTGTTTTTCCCCTCGTGAGACAACTGTCTCTTTTGGTTTCATTTGGTTTTAGTTTCGAGTTTATTAGCTCGGGGCTTCATTTCATTATTGCTTCCGTAGATTCGATTTTTCCCGTCTTTTAGTACAACTTTATGTTGGTGTTGAGAGCTTGTTAGCTCGACTATTCGACTTGCAAAATTGCTTAACAAGTGGTTGTCCTCTTCTTATGTTATTTCCAGTGGCACAACATTGGGATTTCATGTTGGAATCCGGGTTGGGTCGTCACAACTCATCTCCATTGGAAGCAGCTGCATGGAGGAATATTAAACATGTTCAGTATGATTCACTTGTCTTTGATGATTATCCAACTGCCTCCCTCGTCTCTAGGTTCCATCAGCTCGAGTATAAGTAAATCTTATTTACATACATAACCCACACCTTCATTTTTATACTTAACATATATTTTTTTTATACTTTATATATATATATATATATATATATATATATATATATATATATATGTGGGCGGCAGAAGACATAAGAAATTGGGGTTTGGATTTGTATTGATAGTTCTTGTAGTTTAATTATTCCGACCATGTAGAAGCTTCGAGTTTAGCTCGTGGGTCACTTTGGTACTAATTTCATACAATTCAATCGATCATTTTTTACCTTTTTGGCAAGGAACTACTTGCTTATGTGTGTTCATTGTTACACAATCAATAATTTATATCTTTGGGTTAATATTCGCTCTATGTGAAGCTGAATCGATACTTGTTAGCTAATTTGTGATTAATTGGTTATATTGTTGGTTATTTGACGATTAGTCGTGCTTTTGAACATGTTTACAAGTTGTGCTGTAACAGAGTTGTGATAAACAAGCTTATGTAAAATATGTTAATTCTTGATGTTAAGTGATTGACGAATTTATTTCATAGCTTGTCGTATTTGTTACAGTTTTAATAATCAATAAAAGAATAGTTTTTTGTGAGCAACACTTGGAACACCTGGTGGTGTTTGTAATGTGACAACAATCTTCTAGGGAATTGTAGGGAAACCCTTGACATGGGGCGAAGGGCAGTGTGAGTCAAGTGTGGAGCCCTATGTGACCCAACCCTTTGCTATTGGTCATGGCGGAGGTAACACTCTCTAGTGACACAACAGCCGAAGTTGTAAGGACTTGGTCTCATTTTGGTTTGATACTCGGGTTGATAATAATCTATTACTTTGTAAAGTGATCGAATGATGAGAACTACAACAACAATGGGTTATAAGGTCGAAAGTGAATGATTGGAGATGTATCTCATTCTTTATATCCTCAAGTGTGTAATTTTACCTTTATGTGACACTTTCTTTATTGAATAACATGTTATAAACCCTCTATATGAACTATCATCATGGCATGCTTGATATGTTGCATCCATTCATAACATGCATAAATATTGTGGAACCTTATTGAGTTAAATCTCACTTTTTGTTTATTTGTTTTCCTTAGTTTGTAGTCAAACAGAAGAGTCGCGCGTGTGAGGTGGGAAGGTTAATCGAAGTGTTCGGTTTTGAAATAAAACATTTATGTACTATTTTGGATATCGCTAAAGTTGTAATAAAAATATGTTTGTATAAAATTGTATATTTTGAGAAAATTATTATTCATTTGTTTCTTCTGCAGCGATTTGCGTGTTTTTGATTTGGGTAATTTGTGATTGAATTTTTGGAACACCTCGCGGACCCGATCTCATTTGGACCCGGGATCGAGGTCATCACAGTTGATATCAAAGCAAAGGAAGTTATCTGATCTTTGGGAACTCTTGCGTGTTAACTGTGGCAAAGCGTGACTCTCCGCCCAAAGGCTTCATGTGGAAAGGGCTACCCGTAGAGGTGGAGCTACCCATGGAGTTTTTCAGTAGGTACCCTTTGTTGTCACACAAAGGAGGAAAGGGTCGCCCGTCGAGGCGAAGCTGCCACTTCGTTACGTCACAGTTGGTATCAGAGTATAGGTTAGCCTCAGTAGTGTGTTGGGTTTTGCTTCGCTAGTAGGAATTCGATGACAATTTCTTTTTAAGGAGGAGATGGTGTAGAATCCCAATATTTTATCTCTTTTGATTTTTATAAATAAAGGAATTTGATAACACTTTTGACATATTTGGCCAAATAATATTTTGTTGATTTTTTTATGTTATTTTAGATAACAAGTATATTAATATTTTATTTTAATTGACCAAGTCAAACAATGCTAACTTTATTTTAAAATGTTACATTATGTAATTGTTTTTATCTTTTACGGATGAAGTGGGAGTGGTAGTATTTTGGGTGGATTGCATGAGAAGTTTCCTTTCCTATTGAGTTTCCTAGTCTAAACCGTAAATAACTATTTTGGAGGAATCTACACTTTTTCAGCTCCTAGGGGTGATTTCAATTTTCATCCTATCATCTCCCTCCCTGAAAACTATAAATCCAATTCATTAAGCGCGCCACCCGAACACTCTTTCAACCATCGCTCTAAGTTTATGTAAAACTCTTGAATCTTCCAATCATACTCTACGACATTCAAGGTCTTCATTTGAACCCTTTGACACTTGAATTCTTGAGCAATTACAAATTCCCCATGCTTGATTAAGACTTGACGTGGAGCTTGTTAGGATCACATCACTACACCTCAGGCAGTCCTATCTAAACCTACTCCACTTCCTTTTATTGTTGTGGATGAAGCCTCTTAAGGAGAAGTCATGAGCCTTGGATTTAAGGTATACTTTTGGTTTTTTAGTTTGAATTTGATCATTGGTCTTATACTTGATTTTTCTTTTTTTAATGGATTTTTCACTTTTCACTTTTTCATTTTCTTATAAATTTTTGTTTTTCACAAATTTTGGTTCTAATATTTTTCTTTATTTTTTGTGTTTCTAGACTACACATACTCTACAATCTTTAGAATAGAGCAAGGTTCTTATTAGAACTTTGTTTACTCTTTTATATATCACGGTAATTTGAAGTACTTTAATAAGGAAGTAAGCATGTCACCTCCATGATAAGAACTTCTCGTCAAAGATCAATTTACACACCTAACAATGGGAGCAAGCTTCGAAAAGATGGTTGTGAAAGGGGACTCGTCAACCTTTGAATCAACAATTGGAACTTCGGCACAAACCTTAACCCGCAATTGAATGAAACTAAGAACCTAAGAATTATGAAAGATGCCACGATTGGTATGAATAAACCAATTAATAAGTCACACTTGAAATAACTACAAGACTCCTCCTGTAAAAGCTCAAACAATTTACAAGGAACCAACAAGCTTTGAAGAAGCTCAGAATCTCTATTATTAATCAATGGTAAAGTTTATAATGTGAAAAATACTATTTATACTAGAAACTAAGCATGAATTATTCTATGAATATGATTAAACTAATTATAGTCTAAGAAGGAAAAAAAAAATTGGTCAAAAACCCTAAAAATAACATAAATAATTAAATCATAATCAAATAAGGACTAACTAATTTGCTAATCATGTTAAACGGGTCTAGCACATGCAAATGCCCTTAAAAATAGTCAATTTGACACTCTTTCAATATTGTAATTTGCTAACTGTATATTACATAGGGGTGACAAAGCACTAAGGACAAAGAATAAATGTTGGTTGGCACCTGCACAAGTCAGCACACGTGCGCACCTTAGAAGTGGTAGACGCACAACTTTGAAAGTGTTGGACATCTGCGCATTTAAGCTTGATGACATTTTGTATTACCTTGTCGTAAACGTGCACATCTGGTATGCTCAACGTGAACACTTTTGTTTTCTCCCACAATCAGCCTTGTTGTTGCCTCCTATGCATCCATGTTTGCAACTGTAAATGTAGGCACGTTTCAACCTTCCTCAAATAGTCCTCAAGCCTCAATAATTGACACTCAAGTCCTTCATTTTGTATTCGAATGTCCTTCAAGGCACTCTCTTCATATTCTTTAACTTCACTATCCATAGTTATTGTAATGTTTGATCCATATGGTGATTGTATTGGGCTTGTATCTCTATGGGAACCTTGAGACTCATCACTCCATCTCCCATATTGTTATTACCTTAAGTGTTATGATGTTGCAAAACTAGATTAATATACTTTCTCATAAATCTAATTATAAGGTTTAAATATACAAGAGTTATTGTCAAGAAATAGTAAATAGCTATGATGGAGCACACATGAAGAACAACACAGCTACGATCACCAAGAAAAAAAACATATATGATTCAACATTGAGCAAACCACAACAACATATCATGTACTGGACATTCATTGGATATATTACTACTGAGACAAACCCTAAAGTAATGTTCAAAAAATCTAAAAGAATATTCCAGTGAAATGAATAGGATATAAGTTGCATGACATATAGACAATACTCTTAGCTGGAAACTCATCATCTAGTCGTTGGGTAACGACTATATAATAACAAAAACTTTCTAAGGAACAACCTATATAAAGGAAAAGTCATTCCACAAATCAATGGAGGATGTTCTTATAGAGATAGCTCACATATTTCAAGAGTGATGAAATTAAGGCACGATACAGAGACAAGAGAGAAAGAAAGCTAAAAGCTTGAAGCGCTACTGTCAATTAAACAGCTGACATCGCATCGTTCAGTTAGAAAATAACTTGAGAAATTACATATGCAAGTTATTGCAACAATCATCAATTCCATCGAAAATTTGTCAAATCAAGAAAGCATCACATAACTATTCTTCATAACAGTTATACTCCAAGAAGTCACACAGTGGCACAGAGCCAAAATTGTAGCTTCATTACATTATTTAGAGTCATTTGTTAGGAAGCAACCCCCCCCCAGGGTGACCTTCGCAGAGTGTCCTATTTATGTTGCCAACTAGTTGAGAAAAAAATCAAGAGGATTTTTTTACCTTAATAATCTGTATATATTTGAGAGAAATATAGTGGATTATTGCTTCATATATCCAACTATGAGGGGGTGAAAGTATGATAAGAGATCCAAACCTTCTTAAAATACTTGTCAAGAATTTTTATCCCTAAACTTTTTCTTTATTGCTTCTTGTTGTTTGAATGTTTGTTTGTGCATAACCGCTTTACATTTTTATTGAATCAAACAAGCATTAATCTATTTATTTGTTGCAATCAATCATCATCACAGTACTACACACACATGATAAGATCATAACTTGTTTTGAGATCACTATTTCAATCTAGTGTAGACACCCCAATTTCGTACCCATGGTATGTGACTGACATAAAATATCAAGAACTGTTAAAACTTAACAAATGTCAAGTTACAGGAGTCAAAAATGCGAAAGGAAAAGCAGGATGCGCGAAACAGTGAACTGCATGGGGTGAAAGTGCAAAAAAAGAAAGTGGAATAGTATGCATGGTGCCGCACCAAGGCCCCTTGGTGCCGCACCAAGGGTCTCCTTGGCCGCACCATGTCATTCACTATAGCTCTCTCTCAGATTGAAAAGGTACAAGCTTTGAAGCTCAAGGTACAAGTCATTGAAGCAGGCTGAACAAATTGAAGAATTCCCGACGAGTCATGCTTCTCCGCTATAAATAGAAGCCTCGGCCTCCTCATTTCGGTGCTCATTTTCCGCGATCAAGAATCGCAACGAAGCTCTGCCGTTACTCTGCCGATAATATTAGTACGAGAGGTGCGAGATAGGTGAGTGGAAGCTCCTAAAATCTCCAAACCCCGCCCAAACTCCGCCAAAATAAATACCCATAGGTTATAAGTGATCCCTAGCCTAGTTGTTAGGTATCCACCTCACTTTCCCGGCCCAAAAATCCCAAAGTAAGCCGTTACTCTACCCGAGTAACGAGCCGGAAAACCAAAAAACTAAGCCGTGGTTCCGCCCAACCAAAAAGGTCAAAACCTACCCAAATAAGCTGTCACTCTGCCCGAGTTAACAAGCCCAAAGTCTAATAAATAAGCAGTCACTCTACCCAAATCAAAACAACAACCACACAAAAAACAACAAAAGACTCCCTCTCCCTGAAGGACAGAGCGAGCACACCACCGCTCTAAAAGGTAAAGCCTTTAAGGGCGTTATTTATCGTATTTATTTACTTTTCGGTCTTTTTATTTTTAAAGTTGTTATTTAAATCCGGCACAATGTAGCCCATATAAGCTGTTGTGCTGCCCGGATTAGAATAGGAAATAGTATGTAAAAGAGCCGTTATGATGGCCAAATATTCTTAAATATGTCTGTAATTATTGTAAGGAAATGGTTGCGAGTCCGTAAATAATGTAGCCATGAATGTATTTGTTTTAATTTCCTGCCTTTTAATGCTTTATTTATTTGCTAAATAAATATAACAAAAAGCATACTTCAGCCAAAAACCATTTTTGAGACCGAAAGGGCGAGTTGGGTGCCTAGCACCTTCCCAACTCGTAACTTAGCCTCCGAACTCGTTTTCTTTTTCTCTGGTTTATTTTTCTTTTCTTTGGTTTTGCTTTATTTGCCTTAAAATAAAGATGGCGACTCTAAAAAATTTCAGATTCAGTGGGGCCTCGCAACACTCCTTCTTTGCACTTTCCCGTTCTTCCCTAAAAAATGGAGAAATGAGAATGGAAGGGTGATGCATTCTCATATCCTGGTATCCCCTAAAAAAGGGATAACTTGATGCGGGAAACCCAAAGCTCCCATAGTGATCTGAACGGGCGATAAGGCTATTTTTAATAAAATCCATAGTGGGGGCATCGCAATATCCTTTTTTGCACTTTTCCGTTTTCCCCTAAAAAAGGGAAAATGGGAATGAAAGGGTAATGCATTCCCATATCCTGGTATCCCCTAAAAAAGGGATAACTTGATGCGGGAAACCATAAGTTCCCATATTGGATACAAAATCCACTAAAGGCAACCGAGGCACATTCAAACGTGCTAACATAGACAGCACTCCTCTCGCATTTTTGATTTCGTCTTCCCCTAAACAAGGGAGGGTGGAACGAGAGCAGTGGTGTCCTGCATCCACACGTATGCGCACCCCTATCCAAGGGCGCGCGGGGCACGGGAGCACATCCCGGGAACCTCACATCTAGTTCGGTTGTGCACAACTTTATTTAGTAATCATAATTATTTTGACAGTCTTAACTGCTCTTTACATTCTTATAAACATTTATCTTCATTTCATTGAGTTGATGACTCTCTATTTCAAAGATGTTAGTCCCAAAGGGCTCCAAAATAGGCTAGAACGGGGGGGGGGTGACTAGCCTATTTAAAGTTTTAAAACTTTCTTTCAAAAGATAGCACATTTAAATAAATCTACTATGTTTGGCAACGAAAAATACTAAGTTGAAAAATAAGCAATTCAACAGATATCTACTCCTAAAATATGATGCTTAGGAACAAGATATAACAGATGTAAAAGAACACAAACACAATAAAGTAGGAGAAATATGAGATAAACTATATGTATATCTTATATTAGTAGAATTCTTTGTAACATATTGAGTATAAATAGACCTAATTTAGTTGTTCAATTATAATTGAACTTTAAGTCTAGTAAACGTCATCTTCTAATAAAAACACTCTTTTAATGTAGTATAATATAACTCATCTAATAATCCACATTATAGCTATTAAAGTTAAGTACTTTCTTCGTCCTAAAATTATTATCATGTTTAAACCGATATATGGATTAATAAAAAACAATTGACTTGATTATTGATATTAGTTTGATGTATAGTTTCCTTTAAAGCTCATGTGTATATAGTTTATAATTAAAGTATGATTTTTTTAAAAAAAGTAATGATAAAGTGAATGTGTTGTATTTTTAAAAGTTTAAAACAAGAAAATTATTTTGGGATAGACGAAAAACAAAAACAAGGTAATTATTTAACAATAGAGGGAGTATAATTCTTAGATGATGACAAAACAATCATCAAAGTTAGAAGTTGAAAGAATATTCTTCCTAAGAGCAACTCCAATGAAGCATTTCCAAAGGTTTAAAACCTTTATAAACCGGTTGAAGAATTCCATCCACTATAGTGGAACAGTGACGGGGCATCAACCGGTTGTAATTCTCTACCGGTTGATGTTGGATGATGTGACAAATTTTTATTATTCCCTCTTTTTTAAACTAAGCATTCAACAAAGTATGTTTTCCAAAAAAAAAAAAAAGACCCCAACGTCATTTTAGCCGTTTTATAATGGCTTTATGTAAAGAAAAAGTGTAATTTTTTTTTATAAATTGGTTCTCAAAACATTTTTTTCATTTCGCTCATTCAACTATATTTTCTTCTTAAACTTTACCCATTCTCTCATCTTGCTCCATAAGATATATTTTCTCACTAAACTCTACACATTCTCTCATTTCAATTTTCCATTATGGATAACAATTATTTTTTCAAATTTATTAAAAACTCCAAATGTCAAATTTATTAAATTATTTTTTGCAATATCCTTTTTTGCACTTTTCCGTTTTTCCCTAAAAAAGGAAAAATGGGAATGAAAGGGTAATGCATTCTCATATCCTGGTATCCCCTAAAAAATGGATAACTTAATGCGGGAAACCATAAGTTCCCATATTTGATGCAAAATCTACTAAAGGCAACTGAGGCACATTCAAACGTGCTAACATAGACAACACTCCTCTCGCATTTTTGATTTCGTCTTCCCCTAAACAAGGAAGGGTGGAACGAGAGCAATGGTGTCCTGCACGCACGCCGCACCCTATCCAAGCGGCGGGCGCGGAGCACATCCCGGGAACCTCACAGTGGCGACTCTGCTGGGGAGTTGTTTTATTTTAAATAAAATGGAGGGCTAGACTCATAAAATAAAACTTTTTTGTTTTTATTTGTTTCTGGCTGCAGTATGCTTGTTATATTAATTTACGCATTTGAATATAGTGTTCCCATACATCCGTGTCTATATTTGTGGATATGATCCTCCATCTTGCAGCAGTTTCGTTCCGATAACCGTTACAGGTGTGTTTAAGAATATTTAAAAAAAAGTAAAAATATATATATATCAAAAAAAAATTTCGAAAAGTCAATATATATATATATATATATATATATATATATATATATATATATATATATATATATATATATATATATATATATATATATATATATATATATTATATGTTACAAATAAATTCGGCAAAGACAACAAAAGAGCCGGGGCTTTACTTTACTTCCGGCTCTGTATTATTATTTCTTTCGGTTCATTTTCCTTTTTCATTTCATTCTGTACATTTATATATGCATTCATTATGTCATTTTATTTTGGGGACATAGGACCAAAATTTGTAATTAATAGGGATAGATAG
Organism: Codonopsis lanceolata; assembly: GCA_013146195.2. Taxonomy (NCBI): domain Eukaryota; kingdom Viridiplantae; phylum Streptophyta; class Magnoliopsida; order Asterales; family Campanulaceae; genus Codonopsis; species Codonopsis lanceolata. The sequence continues at coordinate 5,608,034 of CM028384.1, read as the reverse complement.
TTTCCCCACTTTTCTTTCTATTTCTTAAAATGATGTGCTTGTTTGCTTGCGCTCAAAAATAAAAAGCCGAGAAAATCCGCACATAACAGCAAGACATGCCATATTTGCTTTATTTTCCGTTCATATATCTGAAAAATAAATAAAGACTTTACTGTTTTTTTAGATACCGCACACACGTGCACGCATATAGATATATTCCGAACTGTTACCCTACATCATGGCCAGCCTACCGCCTACATAAGCCAACGTTAGAATGCATATAGTTTTTCAGGACACTTCACAGACCGACCGGTTTTTGCATTTCTGAATTATGAGCCAGCCCCTAAAAAAATCAAAAAAAAATATATATATATATATATATATATATATATCAAAAAAATGCGCAAGTTCAAAAAATATATATATACAATAAGTGCGCACAAAAAAAAGAGTATAAATATAAATAACAAATAGGGGCTGACTTATAATTCTCAGATGCTCGACCTAGACCATTTCGGATGGTGGATCCTGGAAAGAGTATAGGCCCTTCGCCCGGGACCAGTCCAGTCCTGGGGAGTCGAAAGGCAGGTGGAATACGTTGGTCCTATACTATGGAGAAAGAATCCACTATTCCAGGAAAAGTCCTGAGACTGTCAAAATAAAGTAGGTGCTTATCCGGTCAATTGTAGGGAACAAAAAAAAATAATAATAAAATACTAATAAAAAGGCATGCTGTACTCCAAGCCCAGACAGCCTCCAACCAGCCTTCTGATACCTCCAAAACCCCATTTTCCTCAGAAACCTGGCCCGAATTTGGAAAGGCAGAGATAATACTGGCCGGTTGATACGGGAAAGTAGTGCAGAAATCAGATCAGAGGGTATCAGTTTCAGATCAGACAGAGGCAGAATCAGTTTAGAGGGTACGGATCCGAGCAGTATGGCAGCAAGGAACACACAAGCTATAACGGGAGATAGCGACAACTGGAACAGCTGGGAACTAGAAGGGGAAACTCATGTGTATGCACCTCCTCCTGGGCTTGAGGCTTGGTTAAGAAAGGAACTGGATGACCATGCAAAAAGAATAATGGATCAGGTGGTAAGTGACCTTTTGGCCAGTTTTTCAGAAACTCTTGCCATTTTCTCGCAAAAGGCCAAAATTCCCGAATATGCTCCTAATACTTCCCACTCTCCTGAAATAAACTCCCCTGATACCACAGAAAATATCCTTTTCCAAGCTTCCAAAAAACCATCAAGTGCCAGCTACCAACCCGGTGATGACCTCCTTGATCAAGGAAATATGATTTCCAATACCCATGACTCTAACCCATATTCTCCAGAAACCAACCTTGATCCTCCCCACCTGAATGCCTATTACCACGGCCAAGAGAATCATTCCCCTTTTGATCCTTCAAATACCTATATCCACATGATCCCGGGGAACTTAAAAAGAATCATTTGGATACCAAAAAAAGAATCCCTACTGGGCCCGGGTCCAGGCAAGCCAATTTCGCTCCAACTATATCCAAAAAAGTAAACCCCGCTCAGCTGCCTGACCAAAACCCGATCTAGCCATATATCAAAGCCAATGAGTCGAAAAGAAAGACATTACGACGACTTGCCTGCCCCACGATCCAAAATACTCCAAACACTGTGTGCCCATGGGATACTGAGACCCATGGATAATTATCGTCCACCCAAACCCTTGCCCATCACCTGGAACCATGTCCAGTTTTGTGAGTATCATCAATGCAGCGGTCATCTTACCGATCAGTGCTACATGCTCAGAGACGCCATTCAGGATCTCATCGACAACAAGGAAATTACGGTGGCAGGTACGAAAATCTTTGAAACAAGTCAAGCCAAGGAGGTCTAAGAAAAGCAAGTTAGTTTAAATTAAGTATGAATAAAGGTGCTGTAAAATACGTTGATCAATAAAGGAGTTTCCCAATAAATGTTCGAAGGAGACAGCTTTCTGGGTATGATAGACAGAGGCACTGATTATGAAAAGCTCCCTGGTGAGTTCGAGTCTATTTCTAATAAGCCTCCGCAGAATTGGTACACCACGACCGGTCCGCTCCTGACACCCGCAGACTTGGTAGACCGCTTCGGATATACTATCCCCGATCCTTTCCCTAGCTTTACGGATTGGTCATCTACCAATCCGCTACCTATAGTTGAGGATCTTAAACCCCAGGTCCTCAACAATGTAATAACCCATGTACAATGTGCTTTTAATAATAATATAAATATCTTTGCTTATTCCTTAGTTGCACCTACTTTAAAAGACGCATTAAATAATAATAATTATGATAATGAGTCATTTAATAAAATGGACCCAAAAGATAAAAATTATCTACTTGAGCTTGCAAAGTCGGGCCGAGTACCAGAACAGAGCCATTCATCGAGATATCTTGAAGACTGTCTACTATCAACCTGGGCCGACAATGAAGTCAAAGAAATCGAATCGGCAGCTACCTCCAAGGTCCGTAAAGAAAGGCACTCATTGATCTCCTCAAAGAGTTCAGAGACATCTTTGCCTCGGTCCTACGAAGATATGCCCGGCCTAGATCCAACTATAGTCGAGCACCGGATTCCCACATACCCGGATGCTCGCCTGGCCAAACAAAAGCTCCGCCGCTCAAGCCGAGAATGGTCACTACAAGTCAAAGAAGAAATCATGAAACATTTCTGCGTCAACTTCATTCGGGTAGTTGAATACCCGACTGGCCGTCCAATATAATGACTGCTCCTAAGCCCAACGGGAAAGTCGACTGTAGACTTCGCGACCTCAACAAAGCGCCGCCCAAAGATGACTTCCCCGCCCAACATTGATATTGTGGTAGATGCCGTCGCAGCTCACAAAGTCCGATCCTTCGTCGACAGCATGCTGGGCTACAACCAAATCAAAATGGCAGCAGAAGACCAGGAAAAGACCTCATTCACCACTCCTTGGGGGACTTATTGTTACACTGTCATGCCATTTGGATTGAAGAATGCCGGAGCTACTTACCAGAGGGCTGCCACCACCCTCTTCCACGATATGATCCACAAAGAGATGGAGGTCTATGTTGATGATATGATCATGCATTCCAGCGACGCCAACGGTGCTCACATTAAAGATCTTCGGAAGTTCTTCGAAAGACTAAGGAAGCACCAGATGAAGCTTAACCCCACCAAATGTACATTCGGGGTTACCAAAGGCAAAGTCCTGGGATTCTTAGTAACTAAGCAAGGCATCGAGATCGAGCCAACAAAGATCAAAGCCATCCTAGAAATGCCACAGCCAAAAACCCCCCCACCGAAATTAAAGGCTTCCTAGGCCGGTTGCAGTACATCAGCCGTTTCATCAGATAGCTGACCACCACCTGTGAGCCCCTCTTTAAACTCCTAAAAAAGAATACCTACCAAGTCTGGGACACAAAGTGCTAGCTAGCCTTCAAGAACATAAAAGCCTACCTTACCAATCCCCCTGTGCTAGCTCCACCCCATACACATAAACCTCTCCTCATATACTTAACCGTCACAGACACATCAGTAGGGGCTATGCTCGCCTAAGAGAAAGAAGATTCCTACATTGAAAATGCCATATATTTCATAAGTAGGAAGTTACAGGGAAGCGAGCTAAATTATTCGGCGCTGGAAAAAAGCTGTACCGGCCTAGTCTGGGCCACTCAGAGGCTCAAAACCTATCTCCAGGGAAGGTCCATCAAGCTCATATCTAGGATGGACCCTATCAAATACATCTTCGGTAAGCCGTCACTGTCCAGCCGACTAGCCAAGTGGTCCTTTCTTCTTAATGAGTTTGACATAACTTATGTCACCCTCAAGTCTATCAAAGGGAGCGTCATTGCAGACCACTTAGCTGATCTACCTTTGAAGGCCGAAGATGCAACTGAGCCCGGTTTCCCAGATGAAGGTATCCGAAATCACCGACTGTGACACTGTTGGCAGATGTTCTTTGACGAAGCCGCAAACAAAAGAGGCTTTGGCATAGGAATCCTTTTAATCGATCCGGCTGACTCTCATACTCCGCTGGCTATAAGGTTGGAGTTCGAATGTTCAAATAATACGGTGGAATATGAAGCCTGTATTGCTGGCCTAGAAGAAGCTCTCCAAAGGGGAGCTAAAGATCTCGGTCTACTGAGACTCGCCTCGATCATAAATCAAGTCGAAGGAAGATGGAAGACCCAGGATCCTCTACCGCAGCTCTATCATGCCAAGTTAATAACGCCGCCCGATTTGGTTCTATCTCGCTCCATTACCCGCCACGAGATAGGAATCAATTCGCCGATGCCCCGGCCACTCGGCGTCACTAGTCCAAATTCATAGAAACTAAAGTTCACCATTTATAGTCGGGAAGAAGGTCACTCCAAAGATACTGCTTCAAAATTAACGCAGCCCGGCGCATCACGAGCCCCGGTATATCGACATCTTAAATCTGCCCAAAAATCTTTATCCTCCCGGCTTAGACAAAAGGGGAAGAGTCTCCTGCGAAGATGGGCCTCCCAATTGCATCACGGTGGCGGCGTATAAGAGGCATTATCAAGGCCTCAACTTACTATGTGTCAATCGTGCCAAAGCCGAGCAAATTATGGATCAACTACACGGTGGTACCTGGGCCTCACATGAATGGCCATATGCTATCAAAGAAAGTCATCCGACGTACTATCGAGTACGCCGAACCGACAGATTCTGGGTGCGACATTGCGACAAATGTCAACGCTTTGCCAATCTACAAAGATGTGCCCCCACACGTCCTATACAACTCCACATCCCCATGGCCCTTCTCAACATGGGGTATCGACGTCATAGGCCAAATTCACCCGAAGGGATCCAATGGCCATGAATATGTATTGGTAGCCGTCGACTACTTCACAAAGTGGGTAGAAGCCTCTTCCTACAAGATCTTAAACGCCCGAAAGGTGTCCGAATTTATTTGGGCCAATATCATATACCGCTATGGGGTACCTTTCGAGATCATCTCCGACAACGGCTCTCATTTTGAAGGGGACGTGAACCGTCTGCTGGGCGAGTTCAAGATCCAAAGACACAAATCCTCCCCCTACCTGCCACAAGCCAATGGTGCCGTTGAAGCAGCCAACAAAACTCTCGAGAACATCATCATAAAAATGGCTGATACAGGAAGAGACTGGCCAGAAAAATTACCACTAGCCCTCCGGGCTACCGTGACGCCCCGCACACCCACTGGGGCTACTCCTTACTCTCTGGCATATGGCATGGAAGCGGTACTACCAATAGAAGTGGAAATTCCATCATTGAGAGTGATGATGGAAGCTGATATAACAGAAGTTGACTAGGTCAAAGGGTGGTATGAAGAACTGGCCCTAATTGATGAACGACGCCTGTTAGCCTTGGAACATACCCGGGTATATCAAAGGTGTATCGCCCGAGCTTTCAATAAAAAAGTCAAAGGCTGTGATATTCAAGTTGGGGACCTCGTGCTTCGAGAAAAACCCCCTAGTTATGTTGATACTAGGGGAAAATAGAAGTCTCCCTGGAATTGGACCGTACATCGTTAAGGAGATCCGATCAGGAGGTGCCGTGCTTCTCACGAACCAGGATGGGGAAGATCTTGTCCAACCCTTCAACCTCGACAAACTCAAAAGGTACTACGCCTGAGCTATCCTATTCAGCAAATGCTTCCCTCTCCAGCCCGCTAGGCTGAAAACCCGAAAGGGCGGCCTAGGCAAAAATTAGGGCGTAAAAAAATGATGAAAATAAAAGGAGAAATAAGGGCTCGCTAGGCTGAAAACCCGAAAGGGCGGACTAGGCAAAAATTAGAGCACAAAAAAAATAATAAAAAATATATAATAAAAAATAATATATATATATATATATATATAAATGATGATTAAAAAAAATAATAAAAAAATAATAAAAATAAAAAGGAGAGGGAAGGCATTATTTGAAGCCCTCAACGTACTACCTCCAGTCTTCAGCACATCTGAGGCTCGACTGGTAGAAGAGAAAAACCACGACAAAGCAGCTCATATTAAAACACTAAAATATAATTTTACAGGTCCTAAGGTGCAACTTAGGAATACTTATTAAGACGTCTATATTATACATTATTTGCATTGTACATATATACTGCCTATACCCCTTTGTTTTTCCCCAGAAACAATTTCTTTTCTTGCGCCCCTTTAGCCCCGAGCTGCCTATCGCTCTGCGGCCCACCGAGCCGGCCCATATACTCCTTCGCGAGGCGCAAGAAGCCCTAGACTCATCAAAGATGAGAGCCACCGATGTGTCTCCCTCTTCATCATCTAAGATCTCCGCTCTCCGGGCAACCGTGTTGCTCTGACCTCCATCATTTCTAAGACCAAGACCCCATACAGCGGGGGGAGGAACATCTATCTCTTGTTCCCATGGGTTGTCCTGCCTGCCTGCCAAGCTTAGCCGCGAAGGCTCATGACCACCAATTCTTAGAGCAGTACCCCAACCAGTCTGAGGAGGAGGAGCAGGTGCTTCTTGTTCCCATGGGTTATGCTGCTGACCAACATCACTCAATCTGCGGGATGTATTGCTGGGACCCGCAGTGTCCGATCCAGGGGCCGTCCCGAGTGTTAAGGCCATGAACCCGCTCGACTCGCCTCCTGAGCCCGAGGAACAACCAACCCCGAAGATCACGTCCTCGCCTACTTCCAAAGAAGTAGCATCCATTCCATTGGTTATATGACGCTCAAAATGTCTCGCCATGACGGATGGCGCGAGACGCCTCAAAGACCTACCATAACCCACGCTTAAATACCCAAGGGACGTAAGCATATAATCGTATGGGTATGCCGCCTCCGCCAAAGATCTCGAGCCACATGCCTGGATAAGTGGGACCCAACTATCATTGGTAAGCTCCCTTCCCATGTATATAGGATTCGAGGTATCCTGATCACTTGCTCCCTTCCAAATTGCCGCAAGATCCGGTCCGGTTGGTAAAAAGAAGTCCGATAAAGGCCCAACATGACCACTTGACTATACTCATCGGAGTGACGAAGAAAAAGCCGGATCTCCTAGTGGCGAATCCAATCTGCATTATATCCATCGTGCTCCCCGATGAAATGATCGCCTACCAATCTCGAATTATTAGTCTGGGAAAATGCCCCGCATTCCATAAAATGATGGATCATAAGGAGCCCGCTGCACGAGCCCGAACCCAAAGGAAGTCGAACTCAAAGGAAGTTCTCTTCTAAAGCCACATGTGAACCAACGGGGCTACCTAGCCAGGAAGGAACAACTCATTTCCAAGAAGGAAGCAATCGTGCCCGCGAAATTTCCAAGTTCCCGCCAAAATCACCGAACAATGTTTAGCCGGCGATCCCGAGCCTCAATGCCGTGTCCACGACCCGCCATCTACTAATCCGTAGACCAACTATCAAATATCTCCCTACCAAGCAAATAAAGAGTGCCGCATCTACGCCCGATAGTCCACGCCATCTTCCCTCAGATTCTCGCGGAAGGCTCCGGTGAAGATCCATCAAATTGAAAGATTCCCCATTGAAGAATCCCGAGTAGCATCTGGTAGAATTGAAGAGCTCCCTTGATAGCCATGTACCTGACGCTTCTTTCTATAAGCGGTACCGCAATCCGACGAGTAGGTGCCACCCCAACATAGCACGTAACTCCTCGAATGAGGGACACATCTCGCTCATGCCAAAATTAAATAAGTGATCCTCGGGAGACCAAAACCCGGCGGCTCCCTCAACATGTCCCAATTAATTATGACATTCCGCCAGACGTAAGGCACCCAAACCCGAAAATATGTTCAAACCAATCCTCTCGCCGATCGCAAAGAAAGGATCCAAAATCCGCATGCTCTCAGAAATCTCAATTTCCAGTGCAGCCGTAATGCGGGCGCCATTTATAAGAAATGCGAGAAATGTTGTTATGGCTTAATCAGCTATGGCAAAGTAGACGTAAGCCGGTGAATTTAGAAAGAAGGAACGAAATGAATCAAAGAGGTAAAGAAGCAAGCCGTTTTCCGTCAATTTATACCGAGAATTGAGAAAATGGAATTTCAAGCATACGCTTGCCCAAACAAAGGAAGAAAACAAGGTCGTGATAGGAAAACTATGGTGCCACCAAGAAACTTCTTCTGGTGCCGCACCATAGTCCCTACAGCACTAAGACGGAATGCCCATCGTGTCGTGAAATTCCTCGCCAAAGATCCTCGGTTTGATGATCCGACATTCTCGCTATTCCTCGCCTCGATCGCGAAAAGAAAAAGGAGTATGAAAGACGTTGCACGAGCACGGCT
>CM028384.1:5544084-5599683 GCA_013146195.2 Codonopsis lanceolata | reverse complement strand
TTGAACTACGATGACCTGAGCCTCGAATGAGAAACTTAGGCAAATTCCTGGTTCGTCAAATGCTTTGATTTACTCTTCAAAAAAAAAAAAAAGAAAAAAAAAGAGGGTTTTCTATGTGTTTTCTTTTGTTTTCCAAAACATGGAAAGACAAGACAAAACCCCCTCACCACCATTCTTATTCTCCAAATGCATCTCCCCTCTTAACTTCTCATAAATGCATCATCAATCGATAAGTGCATCATTCATTCTCGATTACAAAACAAAAAAAAAAAATCAGTAAATCCTACTTCGAGATGTTAAGGTCTGCAAAAAACATAAAAAAAGAGACCTCAGGGGAGCGGAGAAAGAAAGGAGAGCTGGAAGAAAAGGAAGCCAAGAGGCCAAAAAAGCAAAAAAGTCTGGAAAGCCGAGAAATCCAGAAAAAGCTGACTCCAGGATCATAAGCAACAATTCAAGACTAGGGGCTTTCAAACCCAAGGGTATCGCTTTTTGCCCATATTGATGCTCACGCCCATCCTTGCAGAGTGTGCTCACCAAATCCATTTGGTCTCCATTCTTTCAAAAGTCAATCGAGGTCCTCGGACGAGCTTTCCAAAGGTATCCATCTCGATATTCAAGTCCGGTATATTCTTGCTTCTCCTATATTAGCTTGTCCGTTTTCTTCTTGATCTCACGAGCACATATCGCCAAAGTATTTGTAAAAAAAAAAAGAGAATGATGATGACGAATCAACTCATGAAAAAACATGATAAAACCACACGAGTTGATAATGAGTCATTTCAAAATATGGACCCACAAAAAAAAAATCGATGAAGCAACCTTCTGTCTTGGAAAAAGGTCATCTTCGACCCATCAAGGACCCAGGCTATTAAATGGCACACTGGGCTTCCAACCATACACCAAACCTCTTCCAAATACAATAACGAATACCACATACCAAAGCCTAACCATCTCTAGAGCTAACCTTCAAAAATGCCGAAGCCTTAACCCTTATATATCCACCAAGAGTGACAACCCTTTTTGTCCCATTTAGAGAAGAGATATCTCTTCAAGCACTCTCTCAAATTGCCTCGAGTCAACAAAAAAAAAAGAAGAAGAAAAGGAAGCCTCTCTTGAGAGATTTCCTCAAAATTTCTCTCTCGCAAAAAAAAAAAGAAAAGAAGAAAAAAAAGAGAGAAGAAGAAGAAAAAAAGAGAGAGAAAGAAAAGAAAGAAGTCTCTCCCAACAAATCTCCTCGCAAATCTCGCTACAAAAAAAGAAGGAAAAAGATCAATCACTCTTGGACCACCCATAACCCACAACCAAAGCCAAAAAGCCGAGCCTCCCAACCATATCCACAACTGGTCCAAAACCAACTTTCTATCAAACCCACAATCTTTAAAAAAGCCCAATGGTCCCTTCTGACCGCCTTTCAAAGAAAAAAAAACAAACAAAACAAACAAACAAATCCACAGCCCAAAATACCTTTGAATCAGAGGCCAATCAAATCCTCAACCCTAAAGCTAATCCATCCCAAACACTTAAACACTACACCCCAACCTAGTTGCAACCTATAACTCTGTTTCAATCGGTTGTAACGTGATCCGATCCAGATGTAATTCCTTGCTAAAGACACATAAAATTATCAAAAGATAAATATTAAGTAGGGTCCATGAAACTCATGATACTTGGCGATAAACTTGGATCATGACTCTTCTTTTTTGTCCATTAGAGTCATCCTCTTTCTCTCGAGCATACTCATTTCTATCTCCCACAAAAAGTCTCTCCAAATCGAAGTCCTGTCTGGGTCAGTGTCCCTACTTACTTTCTCCAGAACATTCCCGCCATGCAAAATTTGGTTGATCAAATTCATCCGGGCTTCTCCGCCAAACTCATTGGATACATAAAGACTCATCGTCTCTGTAAGCAATACCGCCATTTCCATCTCTCGTCAAGAAACGAAGAAACTACAAAGGCATGGTCCTTCGAAAACAAGCGGCTTATCTTCGCATGCATTGAAAGACTGGCTCCTTATAAGGTAAAAGCTCGCTAGGTTGAAAACCCGAAAGGGCGGCCTAGACAAAAGTTAGAGCACAAAAAAAAAAAAAAAAAAAACACAAAAAAAAAAAAAAAAAAAAAAAAAAAGAAAAAAAAGTGGCCCCTCTGAGGCATCGACTAGTAGGATTTGCTAATCTTCTGATTGAATTCCTTTCTTGAATGATGCACTAGTCAAAAGACTGAAAAATGACTCAGCATCCCATTCACCTCCATCTCAAATATCACCATCAACTCCTATATTCATAACTCTTCAAAGCTAACTAGAAACCACATCTCATGCTCTTATAGTACATTTCCATCACCTTGCCTTATCTTGTCTTAACATGTTTAAGAAACAGATGATACACATGCACATTCAAAAGTCCTTTTTCTAAGAAAAAGAAAAATTGCATTCGTATGCTTGCATCTTTTGTTTGCATCCTTTTACTGCATCTTATCAGGTCTTCTGCCGCATCGGCCTATAAATGTTCGGCCGACACTTTGCCAAGGATCACCTCCCAAAGATCCTCAGCAGCATCATCAAAAGCTACACAAGTTGATCATCGACAACATTCTACCACAACACTTCATAGATCATCGCTTCTCCTATGATGGGATAAGCATTTAAAAAAAATAAATCATCGCTTCTCCTATGCTGGGATAAGCATTTTCAAAAAAAAATAAAATAATAATAATAAATCATCGCTTCTCCTATGCTGGGATAAGCATTTTCAAAAAAAAAAAAAATAATAATAATAAATCATCGCTTCTCCTATGCTGGGATAAGCATTTTCAAAAAAAATCATCGCTTCTCCTATGTTGGGATAAGCATTTTCAAAAATAAATCATCGCTTCTCCTATGCTGGGATAAGCATTTTCAAAAAAAATAAATCATCGCTTCCTATCTTTGCCGGATAAGCATTTTAAAAAAATCTCACCGCCTATCTTTGGGAAAGCCCATTTTCAAAAGTTCCAAAGCTTTCCCTATGCTGGGGAAAGCCCATTTTCAAAAGTTCCAAAGCTTTCCCTATGCTGGGGAAAACCTATTTTCAAAAGTTCAAAAGCTTTCCCTATGCTGGGGAAAGCCCATTTTCAAAAAAGTTCCAAAAGCTTTCCCTATGCTGGGGAAAGCCCATTTTCAAAAAGCTCAAAAGCTTTCCCTATGCTGGGGAAAGCCCATTTTCAAAAGGTTCCAAAGCTTTCCCTATGCTGGGGAAAGCCCATTTTCAAAAACTCAAAAGCTTTCCCTATGCTGGGGAAAGCCCATTTTCAAAAAGCTTCAAAGCTTTCCCTATGCTGGGGAAAGCCCATTTTCAAAAAGTTCCAAAAGCTTTCCCTATGCTGGGGAAAGCTCATTTTCAAAACTCCAAAGCTTTCCATATCTTTGGGAAAGCATAAAAAAAAAAAGTCCCAAAGCGTTTTCCTATGCCGGGAAAGCCTATTTTCAAAAGTTCCAAAGCTTTCCCTATGCTGGGGAAAGCCCATTTTCAAAAGTTCCAAAGCTTTCCCTATGCTGGGGAAAGCCTATTTTCAAAAGTTCAAAAGCTTTCCCTATGCTGGGGAAAGCTCATTTTCAAAAACTCCAAACCTTTCCCTATGCTGGGGAAAGCCTGTAAAAAAAAAAAGAAAAAAAAAAGTCCCATCGTTTTCCCTATGCTGAGGAAAACGCATTCGAGGTCCCACCAGTGTTGCCTATGCTGGGCGAAACGCACCATCCATCCCACCTGGTTGTTGTCTGTTTGCTTGAGGCCGAACTACGTTTGGTCTGATTCCTTTTATTAAGGGATACGTAGGCAGCCTACTCTAGTAGGTCCGACCATCAGAGCATTCAATTTGCATATCTGCTTAAAAACTGCGATAACCTGCTATAACCGACTAAAAATGTCTAGGATATGGAGGTTTGATAAATTGCTGCATTATAACTGCTACCAGCTGCATATTTCTCCCTCGTTTTGAAATGAAACGAAATTGGAGAGTCTATTCTTATCAACGATGTTCGTCTACTCAGTAAGCTGCGGGTTACCCGTAGACTCCATCGTTGAGGGGCTCTGTAGACACCCCAATTCGCACCTGTATGTGACATGACATAAAATATCAAGACCTGTTAAAACATTAACAGATGTCAAGTTACAGGGTCAAAAGTGCAAAAGGATAAAGCAGGATGCGCAAAAGGACAAATTGCAGGGACCTGGATGTTCATAAAGGGCATACTTTGAAAATTGGGCGTGGCCACCCATTAATTTGGGCATGGCGCCCAATTTGGAGGGGGATGGAGCCCAAATTGCTTCCCCTGGCACTGTTCATGCAATATTTGCCGTAAAATGCAACTTTTCCAACGCGAGGTACAACCGTTTGTAGCACAGAAAAGGAAATGGGCGTGGCTCCCCTCAAGTTTGGGCATGGCGCCCAAATCCATGATGTATGGCGCCCAAAAAGCTTTCCTTCAGCGCACAGTCTTCAAACAGTTGCCGCAAAGTGCAAACTCTTCAGCGCGGTGTACAACCATTTGATGCACAGAGAAGGAATTTTAATTCCTCTGATGTCCCTATTTTGTCCTATAAATAGCAGTGCTCGGCTCCTCATTTCACACATAAAATTTGCGTAAAGCTTCTCCGCGTTCTCGTTACGCTGGAGAATTAGAGAGCGGTGTGAGATAGTGAGAGATCACCTCAAAAAGCCTCGAAATCCTGCCAAACCTCCTCCAAACATAAAACCAACCGATAGAAGTGTACCTTAGCCCCCCAGCTAGGTATCCACCCTATTTCCCCGGTCCAAAAATCGTGGAAAGAGCAGTTGCTCTTCCCGATTTAAAAGGCCAAATCAGCTAGAGATAAGCCGTTACTCTGCCCGATTTCAGCCTACTTCAAGTCAGTCAAACAACCAAACACAAACATTTACCCTGCCCCGATCCCGAGGCCGAAAAGTAACTTTCAGAGCAGTCACGCTGCCCAAATTCACACAACACACAACACACAAACACACAACTTCAACAACAACAAAAAAAAGACTCTCTCTCTCCGAGGGACAGAGCGAGCACACCCTAGGTTGTCTGTAAGTTTTTATTTTTAAAGTCTTTCATTTATTTGTAAAAGTATTATTTCTAGTCCGGCCCAATGTAGTCATTTAAGCAGTTGTGCTGCCTGGATTTAATTAGGAAATAGTACTAAATGTAGCCGTTATTATGGCCAAATGTTTTTAGATAGGTTTGTAATTATTTACTTCATTTATTCAATAAAGTCCTTATTTGTAAATGTATTATTTCCGGTCCGGTTCAATATCAATATATAAGCAGTTATGCTGCCCGGATTTATTTAGGAAATAATACTAAATGTAGCCGTTACTATGGCCAAATATTTTCAAGTATATTTGTAATTGTTTGTAAAAGAGTTTGTTGCAAGTCCGTAAATAATATAGATGTAATGGATGTATTTGTAGGTAGTTAATGCTTTATTTATCTATTTAATAAATATAACAAAAAGCATACTTTAGCCAAAAACCGTTTTGAGACCGAAAGGGCGAGTTGGGTGCCTAGCACCTTCCCAACTCGTAACTTAGCCTCCGAACCCGTTTTCTTTATCTCTGGTTTTCTTTTTCTGGTTTGTTTTATTTTTGCCTTAAAATAAAGATGGCGATTCTAAAAACATTTTGGATCCAGTGGGGCCTCGCAACATCTTTCTTTGCACTTTCACGTTCTCCCCTAAAAAAGGGAGAATGGGAATGGAAAGGTGATGTATTCCTATGTCCTGGTATCCCCTAAACAAAGGATAACTTGACGTAGAAAACCCAAAGCACTCATAGTGATCCGAAATAGGCCATAAGGCTATTTTCATAAAATCGATAGTGGGGGCGCTGCAACATTCCTTCCTTGCACTTTCACGTTTTCCCCTAAAAAAGGGAAAATAGGAATAGAAGGGTGATGCCTTCCCATATCCTGATATCCCCTAAAAAAGGGATAACTTGATGCGAGAAACTCATAGCTCACATATTGGATCAAAAATCCACTAAAGGCAACCGAGGCGCATTCCAACGCGTTATTCCGACAGCACTCCTCCCGCACTTTTGATTTCATCCTCCCCTAAAAAAGGGAGGCTGGAACGGGAGCAGTGGATGTCACCGCATCCGCGCACGCCCACTATCCAGGGTGCGGGCGCTGAGCATTTCAGGAACCTCACACATACCAAGGGTCTGAATCTTTAATGGCTAAAAGTTGCTCATCAGGAAAATCATCATTTATGGGAACAGGATCATCAAGAAATTGACGTTCAAGTAAGGGTGAAAATTCTAATCTAGACAAATGGTCGGCTACGACATTCTCGGTTCCCTTTTTATCTTTGATTGTAATGTCAAATTCTTGTAACAATAACATCCATCTAATTAATCTTGGTTTAGCATCTTTCTTACTTAACAGATATTTTAATGCAGAATGATCAGAAAATATTATCACCTTTGATCCTAACAGATATGATCTAAATTTTTCTAAAGCATATACTACTGCTAAAAACTCTTTTTCTGTTGTTGTGTAATTTAATTGTGCATCATTTAGAGTTCTACTAGCATAATGGATCACATGAGGCTTTCTATCTACCCTTTGTCCTAACACGGCTCCAATTGCAAAATCTGATGCATCACACATGATTTCAAAAGGAAGTGACCAATCGAGGATAAAATAAGGGCGAGTTAATTTTTCTTTCAATAAATTAAAAGCTTCTAAACATTCTTTATCAAAAATAAATTTTGTATCTTTTGCTAGCAAGTTACATAGAGGCTTACAGATTTTGGAAAAATCTTTTATAAATCTTCGATAAAAACCAGCATGCGTTAGAAAACTTCTAACACCTTTAATTGAAGTGGGAGGGGGTAGTTGTGAAATAACTTCAATTTTAGCTTTATCAACTTCAATGCCTTTATTTGAAACAACATGCCCTAAGACAATCCCATGTTTGACCATGAAGTGACTTTTCTCCCAACTTAAAGTTAAATTTGTTTCACAGCATCTTTTCAGGACTGATGTAAGATTTTCTAAGCAATGATCAAAAGAATTTCCAAAAACTGAAAAATCATCCATGAAAACTTCAACGCATCTTTCAACTAAATCTGAAAATATAGAAATCATGCATCTTTGAAAAGTAGCTGGTGCATTACATAACCCAAAAGGCATTCTCCTAAAAGCAAAAGTACCAAAGGGGCGTGTAAAAGTTGTTTTCTCTTGGTCTTCGGGTGCAACAGGGATCTGATTGTAACCAGAAAAACCATCAAGAAAGCAATAATATTCATGACCGGCTAGTCTTTCAAGGATTTGCTCAATAAATGGCAAAGAAAAGTGGTCTTTCCTAGTTGCCGCATTAAGTTTTCGCAAATCAATGCACATTCTATAACCAGTTATTGTTCTTGTAGGAACTAATTCATCTTTCTCATTTTTAACAACCGTAATTCCTGACTTTTTAGGAACTACTTGAACAGGACTAACCCATTTACTATCCGATATAGGGTAAATTATACCCGCATCTAAGAGCTTAAGAACTTCTTTTCTTACGGCTTCTTCCATGTGTGGGTTAAGTCTTCTTTGCCTTTCTCTTGAAGGTTTACTACCTTCTTCTAGATGTATTTTATGCATGCACATAGATGGACTAATACCATTTAAATCAGCTAAGGACCATCCTAAAGCTTCTCTATGTGTCCATAAAACTTTTAACAAACTAGCTTCTTGTTCTTCAATTAAATCAGCTGCTATAATAACAGGCAAAGTGTTACCTTCCCCTAAAAATGCATATTTTAAATGAGGTGGTAATGGCTTTAATTCTTCAACTTTAGGAGATTTAATAGAAGGCATGAATTCAGAATTTTCCGCTTTAATTGTTTCTTTTATTTTAGCCTCCTCATTCTTTACTTTATCATCTTCTTTGATTTCTACTTTAACATTCTCTATCTCAATTTCTTCAAAGAGAGATTTCAGAATCTCTACTTCATCTTCCTTAATTTCATTACTTTCTTCTTCTACTTTTTCAGATTTATCAGAACTATTTTCTGATTCTTTCTCTATATCTTCTTTATCTTTCTTTTTACTAGCTTCTAACTTTTCTCTCTCTTGTCTTTCTTCCTCTTCTATTTCTCTTTCAATCTCATCAATGTCAATTTTTATGGGAGGGATAGGACTATCATCATAAACTATAAATCTATCTCTCTCATAGTCTTCATCTTTATTATCTTCTTCAAAAATTTCAGATGATAACTTTTGAATTTCATCTATTGAAAAACATGCATTTATGTCACTAGGTCTATTCATAGCATCAAAAATAGAGATTTCAACAGTTTCACCTAGGACTGACATTGTGAGTTTACCATTTTTCACATTAATCATTGTATTGGCAGTAGCCATAAAAGGTCTGCCTAACAATATAGGGACTTCATTATTTGTGCATATCTTCCTTTCCATCTCTAGAACTACAAAGTCAACTGGAATGATTAGTTTATCAACCTGAACTAGGATGTCTTCCACTATACCCAAGGGATATTTAACTGAACGATTAGCTAATTGTAATTGCATAGTAGTGGGTTTTAGTTCTCCTAACCCTAACTGTTTATAGACCGCAAAAGGCATCAAATTAATACTTGCTCCTAAATCTAGCATTGCTTTCATCTTTTTAGAGCTTCCCAAGGAAACTTGGATATTAAAGCTACCAGGATCTTTTAACTTAGAGGGTAATTCGGGTTGTAAAACAGAACTTACGTTTTCAGAAACAATAATCTTTTCATTGTTTTCAAACTTGTGTTTCTTAGAATGAAGATCTTTGAAAAACTTTGTGTAAGCATGAATATTTTTAATAACATTAAGCAAAGGGAGATTAACATTCACTTTGGATAACATATTATAAATTTCCATAAATTGTTTGTCCATTCGGTTTTCATAAGTCTTCTTGGAAACGGAATTGGAGGAACATATGGTGGTGGAGCCACATAAGGTTCCTCTTCTTCTTGATCTACCTCTTTTTCAACTTCTACTGGATTTTCTTTATTTTGAACCTCTTTTTCTTGTTCCTTAGTTGGAATTTCAACTTCTACTTCTTGATTACTTAATTCATTATTCTCTTTACTAATATCTTTTTCAATTTCCTTTTCAGAATTTTCTATTGTATCAGGCACATTAGAAGAAGGATCAGGATCACTTACCTCTTCACCTATTACCTTACCGCTTCGCAAGACGGTGATTGACTTAGCTTGCTTGGTTTGACTAGGGAACTTCCCTTCTTCTCTTTTATCAACTTCAAAATTCGCAATGTGCTTCTTTAGATTTTCAATCTCTTCAAGCATATATTTCATCAAGGCTGCTTGACCTTTACTTGCTCCATCTTGTTTTGGAACTTCTTCAATTCTCAACTGGTTTTGATTTGGAAATTGTGGAGGTTGAGGTGGTTGAGGCTGGAATTGTTGAGGTTGTAAAGGCTTATTTCCTCCCCAAGAAAAGTTAGGATGATTCCTCCAACCAGGATTATAAGTGTTTGAATAGGGATCATTCCTTGGTCTTTGAGGGCACATATTCATAGCATTAGCCTGTTCAGAATACATAGCACTTGTTGGACAAAAATTAATAGCATGAGATTATAATCCACATAAAGCACATGCTTCTTGAATTTGCCAGTTTTCAAATTGAGCTTAAGTATCTGATTTATCTTGTATTTGATATAGGCTTCTATTTTTACCTCTAGCACTTTTCTGTTGAGAATTAATACTTAACATCTCAAATAATTCTTCTAGTGCTTCTGGTGTCATTCTATTAATAGAACCACCAGCTGCACTATCAACCATAGTTTGTAAGCCTGGCGAAAGACCATTATAAAATTGAAGCACTAACACATGTTGAGCCAGATTATGATGAGGACACATAATGAGCAGATTTTTAAATCTATCCCATGACTCATGGAATGTTTCACCTGGTTCATTTTGGAATGACATGATTTGTTTTCTATATTCAGTAAGAGATGCATGCTTGTAAAATTTACTCATAAACAAATCATATAATTGAGCCCAAGTATAAACACTATTAGGTGTTAAGTTCATAAACCATCGCTTTGCCAATTCTTTTAATGCACTGGGAAAATATTTCATTTTAATTTGATCTTCAGTCAACCCTCCTAAAGGAAAAGTACTCATCATGTATTCATATTCTCTTAAGAAACTGACAGGATCTTCATGAGGCATTCCATGAAAAGATGGTATTGCATTAAAATAATGACATTTTAGTTCAAAATTCCTTACAGCATCTGGCAAGATTAAACATGATGTCACAACATTTAATGAAGGTCTACTAAAGTCATTAATAGTTCTTTGATTTACTACCACTTCCATATTTCTTCTTGCAGGTTCTTCTTCTCTTTGATTCCTGTTAACTGGGTTAACTGGATTTTCAGGATTTCGATTATTATTATTTTGTTCCATTGTAGGATCAATAGAGGATCCTCTTGATTCAATTGTTCTTGATTATCAGACTGGGAAGCTTGACTTTCAAGATTTTCTTAATTTCTTCTAATATTATTAATATCTTGATTTAGTTCTACCAATTTAGGATTCAAAGATCGACGACCGTGCATAAAAATAAATTAAAGCAATTTAAAAACAACTAACTACTAAAATAAAATAAAATCTTTTTGTATTTTTATTTTTATAAAAACTGAAAATTAATCTAAAAACTAAATTAAATTAAAAACTACGCTACCAACAAACTAACTACGTGAACTAGCTTGTCCCCGGCAACGGCGCCAAAAACTTGATCGATGTTTTATTTAATCTTTTTCCTTGCAAGTGGACAAGACTATTATAGAATAGTATTGGAAGCAAGGGTCGAACCCACAGAGACAAGAGATCACGAATAATACACTTTATTGATAGCAAATTATTAATATAAAGGGGTTTTTATGATTATTTTATTTTAAACTACTATTAATATTTAGATGTTTAACTAATCAGCAGTAATTACAGTTATGAAGATCGTATGGTGGGTAGCAATCTAGGATTCCGGGTTTCATTTGTATCTCCTTTATGTTCAATTCATAATAATTATCATTCAATTTCTTGAGTTCGTTCATTAAAGATAGATATAGTCTGTTGAACTATTGGTTCAGCCTCCATCCCCGCAACATTCATCCATTCTATATCCTAAGCACAAGAACTTTCAATCTAGCTGTCACCTAGATTTATGATCTATCTGTCACCTAGATCATGTATGAACCTGGTCCTAACTTATCACTCTCGTGCATCGATAGGTCCAATTTATTGTGATGGTGAGCCAGTGTACGACATATACACATTGGTCATGCAGTTATCCGCACCTTTAAGCCTTTATTATTTGCGATTACATTCATTTGTTCAAAGCAAAATAATATAGGGATTGATAAACACCACAATCAACAAGAATTGAATGAACATATATATGAATCAAAACATAAATTCGATACAAGTTAGCTCCCACCTCCTAGATTATGGATGATTTAGTTCATCATAGACAATGAACAACACATGGAGATGAACGGAAACATGATTTGATCTTCAATACTTGTAATTACACAATCTAACTATGTTATACAACCTAAAAACTATCTAAAATCTATCTAAGACTATTTCCAACCGTTTATCTATATGTGGCTCTCGGCATCCGACTTCAATATATACTCGGGAGTTGTAATCCAATCGAATCTCTGTGTGAAAATACGAAAATATCGCATTCTGACCACCTTGCGGTCGCAAGGTGTTGAGTACCTTGCGTCCGCAAGGTCTCCAGTACTTCTGACCTTTGCTTTCTTGCTCCTTGAACATACTGCCTACCTTGCGGTCGCAAGGTCTGGGTACCTTGCGTCCGCAAGGTCTCCAGATTTGGCTTCCTTCGTTTCTTCTTCATTTTTCCTCTTTGGCCCTTCTTGGAATTTGTATATAAAACCCTAGAGTTTTGCATATTTTCACTAGAAACCTTGAAACTTACAAAACTCACCGAAAACATATATCAGTAGCCAAAAGCCTCGTGAAATAGCATAATTTAAGTCATAGAAGTATATAAAATCGACGTATAAAATACATCGATCAATGATCACCTCTTTTTCTATTACTGGAGTCTCCAAATATTCAATCATAACCCCTGGATACAGAAATTGAATTTCGTCTTCGACCATCTTGGATAGATAATCTGCCAGCATATTATCTTCGCGAGCTATTCGCGCCAATTCCCAATAATCGAAGTCCTTCGGAATCTCCTTCACCATCGCACAGTAACGAACCAATACTGGATGATGAACAACATAATCGCCTCTTACTTGATTCACGACCAACTGTGAGTCGCAATAAACAATCACCTCTCGAACTCCCACATCTTGCGCGAGCTCGAGCCCTGCGATCAAGGCTTTATACTCTGCCTGGTTATTGGAAGCTGGAAACTTAAAATGCAAAATGCTTTTTCAAACTCTACATCCTACTCGGGTGGGACTAACACCAACCCGGCTCCACTTCCAAACCTGCTGGCCGAACCATCCGCATGCAATTCCCAACAATACTCTGGTTGGGGCTTTGGAATTGGTGTACTCGTTGATGCTGTCTTGGAAGAAACCTCCTCTTCGCACGAATCCTTGAAGCTAGTCTCAGCTACAAAGTCTGCCAAAGCCTGTGCCTTAATCGCTCGTCGAGATTGATAGTCAATATCAAACTCGGTTAACTCAATGGACCAGGTAAGCAAATGACCAGAAGAGTCTGGTTTGTGCAAAATTTTCCTGAGTGGCGTGTCCGTGTACACAATGATTGAATGTGCAGAAAAATAAGCTCGAAGTTTCTGAGCAACAACAACAAGCGAGTAAGCGAATTTTTCAGCATTAAAATATCGCCACTCCACCGCAGTGAGGGCCTTTGAAACGTAATAAACATGCTTTTGAACATTACACGCTTCCCTAATTAATACAGCGGCTACATCCCGCTCTGTGGCTGCTAAGTACACAAACAATGTTTCACCAAAAACCGGGCTGCTCAACAAGGGAGGACTTCCCAGATATTCCACCAGCTGCTCGAAAGCCTTCTGACACTCAGCTGTCCACTCAAACCCCTTGTTTCTACGGAGAACCTTGAAGAATGGTAAACATCTTTCTGCCGACCTAGAAATGAAGCGACCAAGGGCTATCACCCTACCATTGAGCTTTTGAACATCTTTGATACACCGAGGAAGCTTCATAGTGACCAATGCCTTAATTTTTCCGGATTGGCCTCTATACCCCTCTCAGTTACCATGAACCCCAAAACTTGCCCGCTTTCACCCCGAACGCATACTTGCTCGGGTTAAGCTTCATGTTATTTTTTCTAAGGTTGGCAAAGGTTTCACCCAAGTCAACTACATGCTCGTGCCCTTTGGTCTTCACCACCATGTCGTCAATGTAGGCCTCCATATTTCTGCCAATTTGCGAATTGAAGACCTTATTCACCATCCTTTGATACGTAGCTCCTGCATTCTTCAATCCAAATGGCATCATCTTATAGCAATATAGCCCTCCTGTTGCACGGAAAGTTGTCAGAGCCTTATCCTGCTCATTCATTTTAACTTGGTGATACCCAGAATATGCATCAATGAAGCTGAGAAGCTCGAACCCCGCTATAGCATCCACCAGCTTGTCAATTCGAGGTAAAGGATAAAAATCCTTCGGGCAAGCCTTATTCAAGTCAATGAAGTCAACGCACATTTGCCACTTGCCGTTAGACTTTTTGACCATAACAACATTAGCCAACCAAGTTGGGTAATGTATCTCCTCAATGATGCCTGCGCTGAGCAGCTTCTTAACCTCCTCATTGATAGCTTGATCTTTTTCAACAGAATAGATTCTAGGTCGATGTTGAATCGGTCTGAAGGCTGGATCCACGTTGAGACAATGCAAAGCTACAGCCTCACTCACGCCTTGCATATCCTCCGGTCTCCATGCAAAAACATCCAAGCTATCCTGAAGCTGCTTGATCAAGCTGCTCCGAGCTTCAGCTGACAATGCCTTGCCAATTTTTATTTTTTGCTCGGGGTAGGCAGAATTTATAACCACCTCCTCGAGGTCGTCCTGAGCCCTAAATTCTGGCTCATCCCGCATTTGGAGTGTATCACACTCCACTTTCTCTTCTTCCTCAGCATGAGTTTCAACCGGACCAAGCTGATCCACAACCATATCCTCCACTTATGCATCCTGTCCCCCCGACCCCAATGTCGGCAAAGGACCATCAAGCTTCTCACCAACCTCATTTGGAACCAAACTCGCTTCACCATACTATTCGACCTGCCCCCCCGACTTTAGTGTCGGCAAAGGACAAAAGCTCTCCCCGCCATTTTGATCCAAAGTCAAGCTCATGTCAACTTCGTGCTCGGCCTGCCCCCCCGACTTCAGTGTCGGCAAAGGGCAAATGTCCACCTCGCAGTCCTCTTCACTCACCATAGCTACTATTGATGGCCCCACAGAGATGTCTCCTTGGTACTAACAGTGATTTTCTGCTCGCCATCCTCCAAGGTCAACTTTTGCCTTTTCCGTTGACTGTCACGCACATACTCAAGCACTGCTCAGGGCTGGCTCCTTAATACTCCTACTCCTTGATCGGTGTAGAATTTAGCTCGCTGGTGGGGAATGGACGCAACCATTTGAAACTTGGTCATGCTTGGGACACCCAAGATAATATTATAAGGAGACTTTAGGTCGATCACCATGAAAGTGATCTTTTCAACTCACGTGCGGTTCCCTTCACCAATGAAGACCTCCAGCTCGACCGTGCCTTTAACCGGTACTTTATGGTTAGTGAAGCCCTCCAGCGTTCCAGCATATGGTTTGAGGCGATCATCACTCAATTCCAAACCCTGAAAACATGAATAATACATCACATCCCTGCATGCTCCAGTATCAACCAGGATTCGATGCACAACCCAACCATCCACCAGGGCTGAGACAATTAAGGACTGCTCTCCTGCTACATTGCTCACTAGCTCGCTACGAGTGAACTGTATAGCTTTCTCTCTAGCTGGCAAAGCAGTAGGTCGATCCACAACTTTCGACAAGGAATAAATTTGCTTTCCGAGCTGGGTTGGAGTGGGCTCCTCATCCATTATGACATTTATTACCCCTCTGATCGGTGGGGCATCTCTTCGGGGAGCATTCCCCCTGTTTCCTCCATCACTCTTGAACCGGTCTAACCGGCCTTCATTGATCAATTTCTGAATGGCCTTTTTCAGCGGCCAACACTCCTCTGTTGTGTGCCTGTAATCGTCATGATAAGCACATCTCTTCGTTCGATCCCGAATATCCACTGTCTCAGGATTCATATGAGGTGGGCGAGGAAGCTCATCTCGAATCTCATACATAATATCCTCGCGCAACGTATTGAGCGGGGTAAGATCAGCTTCACGAAGAAATTCTCTCGGCGATCATATCTTGACTTGCTTTTATTGTAACCACCGCCTGTGGCCTGGCCATTACTTTTGGAGTTTCCCCCAGCTTCATTGCTCTTTTTCTTCTTTTCTTTCTTTGCAGTCTCCATTGCACACCATTTTTGAGCCCGCGTTAACATTTCTGCCTGCGTTTTAGGCTCGCGCATGCTTAGTTCCGACCTTAAACCACCTTCTCCCTCAAGTAACCCTGTTTCAAAACATAAGGTTACTTCCTGCTCGGTCAACCCTGGAACTTGCTCCAACACTTTAGTAAATTGCTCCAAGTAGCTAGCAGTTGACTCGTTCGCTCCTTGCTTAACCTTTGATCAGTCGGCCCTTGTCTTTGCCAACGTGCCCGAGGTACCAAAGTCTGCTAAAAACTTCGTTCTCAAATCAGCCCAATTATTGATCGATCTGCGCGGTAAGGCTCCCATCCAAGCCAATGCCTTTCCTTGCAAGGCACCCACAAAAGCCCGAATCTTTAAGGCCTCATCTGAAGTCACCAAGCCAATTTGAGACTCGAATGACATCAATCAGTCTCTTGCTTTCGTCTTCCCCGTATACTCCTTAATGTTTGGGAAGATGAGTCCCTGTGCTGGTGGTGCATTCTCAATCCATGGTGCCAACGGGCTGGCTGAGGTACCCAGAAAATTTCCATCCAGAGTTTTACCATGTTCCCACGCCTCTATACGACGTTTCAAATCCTCAAAATCCTGCATATTTACGGTTGAAGGCAAACCACCCATGGGCTGAGGCTGTACCACAGGCATAGGAGGGACCTGTGGGGGACCCATAGCTCCAAAGGCTTGAGTAACACCCACGGCCTGCGCCACTTGTGCCTGGGCCATCCCAGCGAGCTGAGCAACTGGCTCATTGGCCACCATATTTCTTTGAACATCTGATTGATGCAACTCCCTTTTATCCTTAGAGTGATGAGATAGATATCCTTGAGACCGCCTGGGGGAAGGTGTCCTATGACGACGAGAATGGGATCTCCTAGGAGATGGCGATCGGCGGCTACGAGCATGTGACTGTCGAGGAGAGGGCGAGCGAGGTCTATGAGCATAAGACCTTCATGAAGAAGGTGATCGTCAATGACGACGAGACTGTGCTGAATCATCCCCCACTCGTGGTCCCAGCCGTGAATGTACACTAGGCACAACCCTGTAACTAGCTCTGCCCTCTTGCTGATTTCGTCCCTTTGACTCTCGTTCACGCTGTTGAGAGGGAACGATCACTGCATTTAATTGATTGCCCCCAGTCCTCGATGCACTTCTTTGCGACTTTGGAAGCGAATAAAGGCGTAAGGGATCTAATTCAATGGGTAGAGGCGGCTTACCCATGGCGATCAACTGTAAATTAAGCTGGTGCATTTGCCCCAAATATATAGCCCTTTGACGAAGAGCTTCCTCCCTGAATTCATTTGCCAACCCAACAGCTGCTACAACACTTCTAGCTAAGGAATCCACACCGCGTCGTTGATTAAGCTGATGATGAGCATCATGAGGAGGCGGATTATTTCCAGCCAATTGATTAAGACTAGGAGTTGCATGTACATCCTCCTGACGACTTCCATTGACACCATTAACGTCGTTTTCCGCCATTATCAAAACTTACGAAGAACAAACTTTCAGTTCACGAAAAATGCACCCGTTTCCCGGCAACGGAACCAACTGATGCATCCAAAAATCTCCTAGACGCACTGGACTCTTCCAATCGGATACCTGGCTTTCAACGTATCCTATATCCTTAAAGCCCAACTCTGCAAGTAAATCAAGCAAACCGTGAACTAGGCAGGGGCACTCCCTACAACTGCCCTCCGGCGTGAGAATTAGCTCAAGAACGCAAGAGAGTATAAAATTTGGAAAAGTTTAGGCAAGTTAACAAAAATCACATACCTCCATCTTTCATTTTGAAGGGCTTTTATAGTTGTCGCCGGAGAGAATAACCGATCATAACCGCCCACTAACATTCATGGCATTGATGGCGGGCATATTAACTGCCCCCATTAACTGGCCCATTAACCACAACGATAACATGGAGAATTTTCCAGACATAACCGTCCTCAACTATCAACTTTTTAATGAACGAGCATAACACATCCTGCTCGCTACATGTTCCTGCTCGCTGGTCAAGCCCCCAGCTTGCTTATATTTCTTGCCCGCTGAAGGTTAAGACCCCTGCTCGCGGTATATGAAAAACCATTTACTCCTTCCCTTGTACCTTTGATCTTAAGATGCACGTGTACTGCCTGTGAATGATGGTCACGTGCCGAACACATGACCCATGTTTTGGGCCTATTGGGCCGGGCAGCTCAGTAGCCCCCTACTCCTTGTCTACCGAGTATTTATGATCGAAGCGAGGAGAAGGACCTAGAATTCATAAATCAAACAACCCTTAAAACATAATTAAATCCTTCAATATGTGAATCGAATTTTTCACAATCCAAGGTTTAAGCAGATGGTCGTCCAAAAGGTTTTTAGTGAACTAAGCTACCACCCGCCGCCTTTTTGAAGAAAGAAGCCCGTTTCCCGATGAGTCATTAATGTTGCCTCGATCACCGAGTCTCGATACCCGAGCCCTAATGATGGGCAACCTCCAAGCGACGGTTTTGCCATGTATAAAAGCGGGTGTCTCTCCACCATTCTAACTTTTAAAGTTTTCAAAAGATATCAAAGTAAGAAGAAATTCCTCTCTGCAACTGAAGATCACTTTGACGCCATTCTTGCTTACACCAACGCTCGATCACAGTAATCCTCCAAGATCCAAATCTTTCATTCCTCAACGAAATGAAAACAGGTATTTTCTTAAATCTTTGCTCCTATATCTTCTCCATATCTTTACTGCTTTTACCCCGAATTAGGGTCCCCCAATATTATCCTGCGATATGCTTTCTCTTTACAATCAATCTGCCGAAGGCTTGAATTTTAAAGCATAGATTACCAAAACGTAAACCTTTAAATTCCGATTCCTTCAATTCATCTTGCTCTCCCTTTTATTACCCAACTACTCCAGACCGAATAAGGGAATCGAGGAATACATAATCGGTGCCCTGTTCACCGATCTTAGGACAGGGTCTTGCCATGGGTTTTTACTTGATTTATTTTTGCCCGACTACCCGAGCAAGGTTTAACATGTGTTCCTCGATTCCTGTTTCCTGTAGGATGTCCAGCGACGAAACCTAATCAGAAATTGAAGGCCGGAGCTATGACCATGGCGCTCCCAAAGAAAACCCACCGTCTACAAGTTCCAGCTCCGAGGAAAGCGAGCAAGAGGAAATTACTTTAATCCCGCGAAGGCGAAAACCCCAACACTTAACAGATCAAGAAACGAGCAAAAACCAACAAGACCTTTCTGAAAATGATCGAGCGGAAAACCTTCCCTGCTCGAGTAATTCCCAACCCGGACAAAATCAAAACTCCTCCAAACAAATCGTTCCCAACATCCCACCTTCGATCAAATGAGACGAATTTACTTCTGAAGATGAGGTCAGTACCTGGTTTTATTCCTTAGGCATGGATCCCAAACACTACCGGGTGAGCCTTTGATCTAGATATCAATGAAAACGGGCATAATTACCAAAGAGACAAAATGGTCTTCTATTTCGATTTTTTCTTGGTAGGGCTTCGCCTCCCCCTCGATCCATTCGTCGTAGAATTCCTAAACGAAACCAATTCCCTCCCCTGCAATCTGACCCTTACAACAGTAAGGTTTCTGATGGCATACACAGTTGCCTGCAGGCTGCTCGGGTTCGAACCCAAGATGGCTTTGTTTAGGAAGTTTTTCTTATTCTCCTTAGACCAAAAATCTGGGCGTCTCACAGGACGCTCAAACCCATTTATACACGTTATCAATTCGGCATTCACTTACCGACTGGCCACCTATTCAAAACTCGTAGTCTACATGGGGCCACCTATACCATTGAAAACCTTATCCTCCAACTCATAGCTCTCACAAGATTAGTAGGTAAATAATTCTGGCCCCTTAACTAATAATCAAGCAAGACACAATTTTTTTTGAAGTATATAAAAATATATAACCAAAGGAGTCAAAATAGGTGACCCAGTGACCCAACCTATGTACACCGGGAATACATTCAAAAAAAGTACCCTAAACTATATAAAAAATATTTATAAACTCTACAAAAGAATAAACAGTGGCACAACTGACTCTATGCACACACACAAAAATGTGTGAAGAATGAATTTCTTTCAAATTAAGAACAGACGCTTGCTCATTCTCGAAAACCCTATGATTTCTCTCATTCCAAATAGTCCAACAAAATCCCAAGTTGTAATTGTCAGGGCTACGCCTGATAACGATATCAACAGCAGAAGCAACAACAAGAAAGGGGCAATATGATATGATGGTGAAGAATTGAATGAGACCAAGTTAGCCAAGTGATAAAAACGTAATCTCCATCTTTACAAGATGAAATTAGTCTAGTTCCTTCTTGTAAGGAAATTCATACAGAATTGACAACCATTAGAAAATCAAAGCTAACCAATTCATCTATTTTTCATGCACATTGGTTTGTACAATATAGTACATGTCATGATGTCAACGCTCAATTCACTACATTGAATTTTTTTTGACCTCTCTCCTATCGCAAGCCGCTTATCTTCCAGCCTGACCCGTTTCAAAAAATATATATTTTTATAGATAAGTGTGACCTCTTGTTGGTATGAGGATTGAAATCAAGGATCTTAATGTTTTTGCCTGAGTACCAGTTTCAAAAGTATTTTAGCAACTCGTGCGAAAGGTAGAAGGAAATACACTTATCTACCTCATATGGGACTCATGGAATGCAACCCCATCGATCCAATCCTATCTATCAATTACAAACTGTAATACCCCAATCCCACACCAGGTAGATGTGCAACTTGTGTGTGATTTATAAAATGGTCATACAATATTAGTAAGCATCAACATCATCCATGGATTTTGAGTCAGCTTGTGGTGGGCATGATGACCCAAGGTGTTGCGTGCTCAGTGAGTCAGTATTTGTGTTACACGTAGCGAACCAAACTTTCTAACTCGAGGTGTTACACAAACATCCCATCTATCCATGTACATTCAAACACACCCTTTTCTCCACACATACACACCTCCTTCCCTTGACACCCAAAAAGGTCCACAAAGTATGTGACAGTCAAACCCTAACTCCAAATGACAAGTCTAACATCTCCAAAGAAATTAAGATGACTTAATCCACTTAAACATTAAATTAAACTTGAATTACAGAAAAAAAAAAACCCCTAATACAACGTTTGTGTAAGGGGGTAATTTTGGACAAAGAAATATAGGGAGAAAGCTGCCTTCATTCCATGGTGTAGTTCAAAAAAATGGGATTTCCGGAGGAGAGATGACCCAAATTGTTGACCACTTACAAAACAATATTCATTTTTCTAATCTTTCATTTTTTGAAAGTTATCTTTATCATTTTACCCTTGATTTCATTCTTATTTTTATTGATGAGCCCAACTCTCATACGTGTGTCTTTGGAAAACATACAATATCCTAATATGTATATATAATGATACAATCATCTTAACATATCAACTTCTCGCCTAAAATCATTAGCTAAAAGAAAGATCTAATCTACATCCATGCACTTGAAAATGAAATATTTCTCATGTTTCTATGCCTCCAATTTTAACCAATGGATTGGTAATCACGAGAGAGAAAATGGTCATTTGGTTTCCATTCACATGTATATTGAAGAATCTTAAACAATATAAATTGTGACAACCCATCTTCCATAAACTCACATGGAGCTCCTACAAAACTCACATGTATATTTAAGAATCTTAAACAATATAAAATGTGACAACTCATCTTACATAAACTCACATTGAGCTCCTACAAAACTCACATAAAACAGTCTGTCCTCCAAAATTCATCTATTTTGCAAGAAATTTAGTTAAACATTGATAAATCAACAAGAATTGCAACAAATTAATGCCACCCTCATTTGATTCAGTTATAATTTCAGTCAGTATGCAGAGGTAGTATCTTATGAGCTGCTTCCTTCGTTCCAGACAAAGAGTCCACTATTCAATTTTGAGATGTTTTACTTAAAGAGCCCACTTTAAAAAATTAAAGCATAAAAGTATTACTCCCTCAGTCCCAAAATTATCGTTTGAGTTAACTTGGCGCATAATTTAAGAAAACACATTTGACTGAATTATTAATATTGGAATAGTGTGTGATTTCTTTTAAAGCCCATGAATATGTGGCCCAAAATTAAAGTAAGAAGAAAAAGGGTAAAGTGGTAAAAGTGATGTACTAAAAAGGAAACTTTCAAAGAAGACAATTATTTTGGGACTGAAGAAAAAGGAAAGTAAGACAATAATTTTGGGACGGAGGGAGTTTTTTATTAATAAAAAACTACTAAAAATGTCATTTTCTTAAAAAGTTTGACTTTCAAACGGAGACTTTTGAAGTGAGTATTTTTTCCATTTTCCATAATTAATGAAGTTTTTTTCCTTTCCATTAAGGAATATGCTAACAAAGCATGCCATGATTGGTCAACAAATGAAACCAAAAATAAGTTAGTAATGTCGTACAAACTCTCAAGTCAGAATATATGCGATATAGCAGTCGACGACTTAACATACAGATCTGAAATTTTTACGTGAATTTCAATTTCTCTCATTATGTTTAAATAAAACAATTTAAACAATAACAAAAATATCTTGAATAATGAATTAATATTTATAATTTTCATAATATTTGAAAGAACAATTGAAAAATTCAAATAAAATTTTAAATTATTTTCTCTAAATTATTATATAAAAATATACATGTGTAATTCTGTAAAATAAAAAAACTCTATTGTCATCGTCTCATGGTCCGCATCACTCATTAACACTAGCACTGCATTCTACCTAGGTTTGGGATTTATAGGCGGCGACGAGGAGGTGGTGTACGTACGAAGAGGGAAGAGGAAGGTAAATGTCAAGTAATTCCAACTTTGGCAAAACACACAAATGGGCCACCCAACTTTACCCATTTTTGCAATTCAGCCACCGAAACTTTGAAATATCTATTTTAGCCACCCAACTTTTATCCAGTTGCAAGCGAGCCCATTTTTTAGATGACGTTATCCCAGGATGTTAAATTTAAGTGAAATTCCTTTTTTGCCCCTATAAATACTTAATTAGTGTGATTTGGAAACCGAAGGGGTCCAATTGAAAACATAAACAAAAAGGGGTAACAATTATAATCAAAAAGGGGTCCAACCGTAAATAATACAACTTTTGTTACACATCTGGGTTCATCTTCATCTTCCATGAACACGCACACACACATAATTATTTCGAACTCAACCACTTCAGTACTTAGCCTTCCAGAACAAGTCAACAATCCAATTCACTTCAGACACTACAGACCTGTAAAGAAAGTGAAATCATTATTATGACTGGTCGTGAAGAATCGAAAAGAACGGGAACGCCCGAACGATGAGCACAACCCACCTTCATCCCCCACCCCGACACCCACAGTCACTAATAAAGCGTGTAGAAAGATGGAAAACCATTTTCCCCATTTCGAAGAACAACGATTCAAAACCTCTTCGGAGGCTGAAGATGAGTAAATTGGAGGGGGAGGAGCAGCTACTGAGGACAAGCGATTTTATGTGAATATCATCTGGTCCTTCTAATTTCAACCTAGGGGATTCTGCCGTCATGCTCCATTACGCTTACGATGCCATCAAGAAGTCTGTCCACGCCTATGTCACCCACGCCGGCGGCAACGTTATAGAAGTTAATCAGATCTGACCGGAAGCGAAGAAGGAAGGCCAACACTTTTTTTGGCATCAGCGATGGAGAATGGCAGCTGGGCAAAGCTAACGCTGGAACAGGGGCGGTGGACTGAGTTGGTGATAGGGGTGATGGTGATTGGGGATAGAGATGGTGTGTTGGGGATGTTTCTGGCCGGTTGAGATGAAATTGAAGAGTGATTCATCGGCGATGGAAAATCTGACTGTCGGATTTGAGGGAGGGGTTTGTTTGGTCGGCATGGAAAGAGATGGAGGAGGCATAGCTCTGTCCGAATATGGGAGAGTGATCTCGGGGTTGAGGGAACCTTACTGGGTTTGCTGGAGAGGGATAAACGGAGAAGGAGGCTGATTGATCGTGAGAGATGAGAGATGAGAGAGAGAGAAATCGTTGCCGACTTGAGTTGTAATGGTGGTGATCGGAGGCGATGGTTGGGTGGGATTTGAGAGAGAGAAAGCGAGAGGGTAGAGATGGATGAACAGATCTGTATGTGTGTGTATGAGAAAGAGAGAGAGAGATGAAGATGAACAGATCTGTAACACCCTTAGGTTCTATTATTTACCGTTGAAACCCTTTCTGAATATAATTGTTTCTCTTTTGATATTTATAGGGTAAAATAGATATTTGACCTAACTTGACGACTAAATCTAATGTGCATCCAAAAAATGGAATTGCTTGCAACAGAACTAAAGTTGGGTGGCCAAAATAGATATTTCAAAGTTTCGGTAGCCGAATTGCAAAAAGGGGTAAAGTTGGGTGGCCCATTTGTGTGTTTTGTCTTCCAACTTTCTAACAAAAGACTCAAAAGTTGGCTTGAAGCCTTGAACAACCCCTTAGTTAGAATATCAACCGTTTGTTCTGTTGTTAGAATAAACAGTATACAGACCACACCATTCTCGAAATGTCTGTGGGTTATCCAACAATTCTAGATTAGGGTCATTGGGTCAAGGACATTGATAAATAACAATTTTTAGTCTTTTAGTGGATTCCAATTAAAGCCTAACTTTATTTTTTCCTTCTCTCTTTGGTTTTTGATTTCTTAATTGAAATGTCGTGTATATAAAAAATGTTATGGTCAACATTTTTTTTAAATTTAAGTTTTAGTTTCTTCTTTTTTTTATATTTAATTGTTGGTTCTCAACAATATATGGTTGAAGGTTCTACAAAATATGTTAGGTATAATAATTTTATTAATTTTTATTAATTTTATCGTTTTTCTTGAGTATAATATAATTAAAAAAGTTTTGTTTTCGTGTGTTAAATACATAGGTGTAAAACTAGTTTATAATAAAGTCAATTATTTTTTCTTAATTAATTTATGTATCAAATCAAATCCTTTAAGGAAGGGAGGGACTATTTTGTAAAGATGTCTTTAGTGACTTCTTAATTAAACTATTGACTAAACAAAAATTAATGTCTCATGTTGTGTCAAAAAAGACTACATGTCTTGCACATAACAAAAAGACAATTATATATATATATATTTAAAATAGAGGTAAATTCGGCTAGTCTTTTGACAACCCCTACGATATCATATGTTTTTAAAATCGAAAAAGGTACTTTTAGGAGCAAAAAGACTACAATACCCTTGATAAATCAAAAGCGAGCTACGGATGGCTTACTCAGTCAATGTTCTAAAAATTGTTAGGTGGCCACCAGGCGTCAGACCAGCACTCAAGGGACTAGGCGAGGCCTAGAATTAACATATAATTACTCATATTTTGGTAATTTTTCTTAATATTATAAACTTAAATATCTAAATATACTAATAAAAATATCACTAAATACTATAAAAATTAAAAAATTAATATTTAGTTAATACTAGATAGTCCATACTCAATATTCCATAACACATTAATATAATTAGTTAATACCCAATAGTTTAATACTCTTAATATAAAATAAGAGCAAAACATATTGATAGATCATCTTTTTTTGGGTATGATAAAGGCCCATTTTTCTCTATTCTTTTTTTTTGATAAAAACAGACAATAAGGTCTCGTTTAGTGCAGCGTTTTAAAAATGCAATATTTTTGAAACACAACATTTTTAAAATGCAGTTTTTTTCTTGTAAACATGTTTGAGAAACTATTTCAAAACGCTATTTTCACTAACATAGTAGTTGTAAATGCAACATATTTTTAAAACGCTCCAAATTGGAGCATTTTAAAATGCTGTACATTTTTAAAGCGCTGCGTTGAAACACTTTTAAAGAGAAAATGCTACATTTTTTACCAATGTTTTGATCAAAGCGCTCCACAAAACAAGAACTAAATTTAATGCTCTCAATAATCTACTTCAGCTAGCTTCCCTTTTTTCTTTAGCTCTTTAATTTTAGTCTTTCACGTGGCCACCCCAACTCCCAGGACAAACTTTTCGTCTTTTACTCTTTTCAACCACTCTGTACCTTCCTCCCCCTCCTCCCTCTCTATCTCTCTTTCTCTCTTTCTCTAGTCAAACTATCAAATGTTTTCCCTTTCTCTCTATAATAGTTTACTATATTTGCCAATCTCCATTCTCTCCCTACTTCTCCACCATCAACTATCAAAGATATGGCAACTGGTAGCTCTTTCGATGTCTTTTGTTCCGTCTAAAAGCAAGCTATTGGTCTGAAGCCTAAATTGAAACTACAACATGAGATCTAATCATTGTGATGTTTCCAGTCGATATGCACCAGCCTCATCTGCCGGAAATGGCTCCGTCCTTGATCGTTGTTTCTTTGCCATTATTTTAACTCAATAAGTCGGCGCGCCTCGAGTGACTAGTCGGCGACTAGAGCTCCTAATCGACGATTTTTCTGTCTGATTTTAGGGCCGGCGCCTAGCACCTAAGTGGCCGCCCAGGGCGAATTTTAGAACACTGTACTCAGTACATCGCGGTGCATCAATTTTGCACCGTGATGCATCAATTTAAATCATCTAACACCGAATTTATGCACGTGATGCATCAATTTAAATTACATAATTCAATTTTGCATCGCGCGGTACCAAGTCAACCACCCAATTGATTAATCACGCTGTAAAATATTGATGCATTGTGCTGCATAATTGTAATGAACAACACCTCCATGTCTCTTCTTTCTTGAACACAATCAACAAATGATTCAAATTAATCCATCTTTTTGTATCCCAAATTCAAATCGATACATCAACGATTCACAAATGATACAAACATGAATCAAAATTAATGCATCTAGAATTAAAAAATGTGTCCAACAACGAACAATTTTTTTTTGTGCATTTTATCGAATAGTTTACATGCATAACAACACAATACACAAAGTGAATCCATTTTGAATCAAGCACACAAACACAATGAAAAGTCAAGGGCTCCTATGACGTCATCCTCAACATGATGATCGACCAAGATTATCCGAGATACGCTTTCCAGTCTAAGGATAACTTCTCACTTGGAAAGTCGGGGGCTACTGAAAGGACCTGACCTAATACCTCCTATGTGGACACGTGGATGGCATCATAATTACTAGGATCCCACACCTGAGCTACAGACAAAACGGTCAAGTCAACATCACCATAAGACAAACAACCATGATGGACAGAATGACCGAGGATTATCCAAACTCGCCGTAACGGTCGAAGACCGACGATGCTCGGCAGAATGACCGAAGAACAATCATGCCTGACATGAAGGCCGAGGAACAACTGGGATCGACGTTATGGCCAAAGATCATCAATGCCCGGCATGATGGTCGAGGAACAACCGTGCTCGACATTATGGCCGAAGATCATCCTTGCTACATGATAATCATCGAACTAAAACAAAGGTGGCACAACTCCATCGACAAGACACATGCGTGTTCTGTGTGAGCTGCAACTCATTCCACTGACGCACTTCCTGATAGAAGAAGTACAACACACATAATACGTAGCCCAATTGTTGTTTCTCAATTACATTTTGATTTACATCTGTTCATACATTACATCTGTTTTATACTATAGTGGCTAATTAGGCTGCGTATCAATTAGCGTGGCAACTATGTATAAAACATTGCTATAGGATAGTTTATAAGGCTTCACAGGTTCAGCGGAAGACTTCAGCCTTCCTTCAGCAGAAGGCTTCAATATTTCTCCAGCGGCAGACTTTGTCTGCAGACGCTCAAATGCATGACGTGTCCAGCCTACCAAAAAACTTAGTGGATTAATTCAAATATTATCTTTTACTATTTCGTATTTGAATTCAAAATTCCCCAAACTTCTCAGACACGCTTACAACAGCTTTCAAGAAAGGCTGGAAGACTTTTACCCTCTGAACAGTAATAAAGCAGGTTAATAGACTGACACTTGCAGGTCTGATATTCTGATTATTCGGCTACCAACTCCACCAAACAACTCTGCACCACTCCCTGCTCAGTATCAGTGAGGACGAATTCTACAAGACAGCTCCATGCATTTAATGCATTTAACCTAATAGAGCTGTTACTCTTCGTCTTCTCCAACGGATCTCTAAAATGCTCCTGCTATAAATACTTCCATTAAAGACTGAAGAAAAATAACACTGTCATTCTAGAGATCGTTAACTGATCAAGAAGTCGTCGACAACAAACAAAGAAGATCTGCCTCAACATTTATTTTGAAGCTTCTTATTGTTGTCTTCCTTAAAACTATTCTTCTGTACGAATTGAATATCTTGTTTATCTAGATATTCAATTCCCAAACCCCCAAACACAAGTCAAATATTTTGTACACGATCCATTAGATATATTCCTTGTAATAGAACTACTGGAAAACATAGTGCACATTTTAAATCTAAGGTTGACTGCCTTGGTGGTGGACGTAGCACTCTTTAAAGTGTGAACCATCTCAAACACTTGTGTTCTTTCCTTACTGTTGATTATACCCTCATACTGTTTCTTATTTCCTTTACTAATCTTTAAAACAGCAGACTTGAGTTTTCAGTCAGGACTACCGATAATCCTTTATCGGTAGACTTAAACTGTCTTCCTTACAAGACTTCCGCTACTTCAATCTCTTTGATAGATTGCAAGTGCTTGTTTTAGGAACAAACTTGAGAAAATTTTAAGTGTCTAATAAGCTATTCAACCCCCCCCCCTTATAGCTTATTACTGTGCCCTTTGGGACCAACACCAACGAATGATTGCCAGCTAGCCAGCCACAACATATTGGTCTCTACCATCAGTTTCCACTGTTGGCTTGATCCCCAAGACCTATAAATAAGACCCTCAACCTTATAAACCAGGTTACACTCTTTCTTGCACTCAAAAAACACATGCACTCTCTCCATACTTGTCACCAGATGTGACGACCCGACCCTGACCCCAAAAAGGAATCACAAGTCAGACCATCCAAATAAGACTACAATTCATGCAATGACTCAAAACTAACGTTATGTAACATTGCACATGCAACACAACTCGGCACCAAAAGGCCGGAATAATTTAAAACTTTTAAAACCTGATATAACAGTTTAATACAAGTAAACCAAATCATCGGCGACTTTACAACCGAAACTCAAACTAAACAGTTAAAGCTAGTTACCACACACCTCGACGGCTAACATACCGGAGGAACAACATAAATGAAATAAAAGCGATTGGGATGCTCAGCGGAAGACTATACAAAGTGAACCAACTAGCTAGATAATATACAAGGCTCGGCGTACATGTGCCGGCACTCAAAAATATAACAGGTACACTACAAGTATGTAAACTACAAGTAGTTAAGCCATAGCAAAGTACATAGTTCACTTTCTTAAAGCTAAGTCTAAGTGACTTGCTTTACCCATCGTCCTTGCCAAAAGAGGAACAAAAGAAGGATTGTCTATACAACAACCTCGTCATAAGCGATCACGGACAATGCTCGGTCAAGACATCTCAACGGGAACTTCTCGAGCGGCTCAGATCTAAGGAAAACAAAATAAAAAGGAGAAAGTCATAAAGACTTGTAAGCTACCAATATGCATGTCATGGCACAATGTGAGACATACATAGCAATGTATCATCATTAATATCAAGGCATATCAATATCATCATCGTATAAGCACATAGTTCATATATCTGAGATGCACGTTGTTTTCACATAAGTGCTCAAAGGTAAACCACATAGGAGTAGGATATATTATAGAACCGATGCCACTGCGTAGCTCCTGCAATACACATTGTTAACTTTGTTTCGTGACTACGATGCTCATGTGAGATACATCGATGTACTGTGGACATCTGTCAACCAAATTAGTATAATCCAAGCGCTCTATTGATTACGACAATGGGCTAACTTCCCCATTGTGACCAATAGTGGAGGGTGTGTGATAAAATCCGGTACGGCGATCCATCGCTACCACAAGTCCCATAACTCATGACTACGATGCATCGTCCCACCATCGACTCAACCAAATATGTCAGCTGGGCTCGAATGCAATGCCAAGTAGATGTTTACTTGTCATTTAAACCAAATAGGGATTGAGCTCGACAAGAGCGAACTCGTCCATGTCAAGTACGTGTAATACTCTACAACATGCTCACAATTATGCATATCTTTGTTATAATCACATAAAGCATACATGTCAAAGCATGAATGTCAAATCATTCCAAGTATTGAAAACTAATATTTTAGTCTAACGAACTACAAACGTCGTAGGGATTGAATGTGGAGTCGGTATTGTTCAATAACCCCCTAGACTCGACTCCGTAGAGTCATTACTAAACTTTCAACCAAAGAGAGTTTGAATGCTATATGTATTTCAAGACCCTCTTCTATGTTTTGGAATCAATTAAAGCTAGATTAATCAATCCAATAGCAAACCTAGCCAAGGCAAACCACAATTCCACACTTGGTGAAACCCTAAGTTTATCATCTCAAAGAAGTTGCTAACTACAACAAGTTTATGAACAATACTTGTTCCAAATCAAGTATTAAACACATTTAATACTAAACACAAGACCAAAACAACAAGTATAAGTGGCTGCCCCAAATTCTAAAGATTTTCAAGAAGCATAAAATCAAGTTGTAAACATGGAAGATGTCTTATCTAACGTGGTTTGAACAACAATCGTGAAGGGAGCATGCTTGATTATTGAGCATACAAACATATGGGATTGGAAGCTTACCTTTAGCCTATGATCAAGTGGTTGAAAGGGAAAACAAATAAAGGATTGTAGAACTAGAAGCCAAGAGCTTCAATTCGGTAGTCTAAACTTTCCGATCGGGTGGCCGTATCTCCAAGAACTTGCACACACTCTAAACCCACCTTGAGTCTCCCTCACAAGCTCTCAACCCAGCAAACATAAAAGAAATGAAAGGAAATGGCTAGTTGAATGGTTTACTTCAAGTTGTTGAAGTCACAAAGTCTAAATCCAAGTGAAGAATAAGTTGGGCTCTCATTGGTTGAACTAAATGAGGACCTAAGGCTAAAATCATCCATTGGCTGGCTTGGGACTCACAAGGATCCCACTCAATGTTTTGGAACTGAATTGGTCGACCTTGAGTAGGAGTGCAAGAGTAAACAACCAAAGAAATCAAAAAAAATCTCGTAGGTTGAAAACTAGATGGCGCGATCATGCCACTTTCCCCCATGCGGCCGCATTGGCCTGATTTCCAAAAATTGGTGAGCTACTAGAATTGACGCAAGCCAATTCCCAAAAACGATGCAAGCGCGCGGTTCAGGAGGGAAAAATGGTTTAAAACATAACCTAAATGGTCTCCAACTCAACACCAAACATTCTAAGATGTTACCCTTCTCAAAACACGCCCGAACAACACTTGAAACAAGTAAGAACAAGGATCAAAACACGCAACGAATCTCAAACAATTCAAACACGAATCAAACTAAGATGAGATAAACAGTAACAAGGCTTCTCCAAACATGAAAAATTAAGAACTAGAATTCATGGCCTAGAACTCATACTAAAAAGACTTCTCAAGTCTCAAAGACAAGTCTCCAAGACAAAGGATGGCATACATGCATCCTAAGTTTCCGCAAGATCAAACGATGCAATAAGGGTTTTATACTCAAAGTTAAGCACCCAACGGCCAACCTATAAACCAAGAAACATAAATCAAAGATACCAAGACTCTTATTGACTTAGTAAACTCAAGAATGCTAATGTAAGACTCAAAGCAATCAAGACAACAACATACAAAGCATATAAGACATGCAAGGCAACTATGAACTCAATTACCCAACGTAAACAAGCCAAGCATATTCTTAGCATATTAAACATATAATGCACTCTCTAGCATGATGAACATATATAGATGGCATGTTAAACAAATAAGAGTTTGGGTCTTCACACCAGAAGCTTGATGGCACACCTGAGCTCTAGTCTATATTTGAGATCCATTCTCACACCGGAGGGTTTTAGCTCCCCTAGCTTCATAATGGGGTTTTCTTTATCAAGTATTCACAGTAGAGCTCACCGAAGATTTCTCAAGATCCCACGGTAACACAAGTTCATTCCATTCCTGACTCAAGAAGAAACCAAACCCAGATATCCTATTCATCATTTCCATCTCAGCTCAAACCCCTTACGTGGATTTACAGCGTGGTCACACATTTTTTGTGGCGTGATCACCCTGAATCTTCCATACTAAAATTAAAAGCCTCTAGATCTATTAAACCACTCGAGATCCATTGAACCCAAACAAAAAATCAAAAATTCTAGATCTACCCAGCAGTAAGAAGATGGATTTGAAAAAAAAAACAGAAGATGTGATCAACGAACTCTCACAAGCCTCTTCATTAAAGATACATTGATCAATGGATGCCATCGCGGTTTAGGAATCAGTTTATTTCAAAAACCTAACTACTAAATTACAATTGAGAAGATTACGCACCGAAAATGTCATATACTAGAAGAACATCAAGCATGGAATGAGGGGCCCTGATGTAAGAACTGAGACCTCCGATAACTTCAACTTGACCTGCTCAGACCTCCATGAGAGCGTTGGTGGGTTTTCTCGGCACTATGGACCTTTTATCACTTCTCGATTACAGTCAAAGAGGGAAACATCGTGGGTTGAAGGTTAAGGATGGAAATTTCTCAGTGTGAAAGAGTTCTTTAAAGTTGCATTTGGGTTTGTGGGTTGGATTCTTTTTGAGATGAGCTACACAAATTCAATACTGTCATCGAGCGAATTCACCGAAGATCTACCCTGCAAATCACCCACTCGTTCTACAAATCACAAACAAAACTTATCGAATTTAAGGAATCAGACAAATTAAAAAACCCAGATGAACATACATTTGAATATTTACGGTTGATGAGAACGATAGATTGAAATTGGTGCGTGTGAAGGGTTATATAGATTGAAACTCGGGAAAAAAAATTGAACAAACCCCCCCCCCAAGGTGTGTGTGTAGCAGCGAGAGAGATAAGAGTGAGGGATTGGAAGGAACACTTACATGTATGCAACATTAGATATTTAGATGTTGAAGATGAATTATACGTACATTTTGACCCCTATTTTTTATACAAAGGACATGTCCTATTTCTTTTTTCGATTAGACCCTTGGATTTCTAAATCCCACAAAGTTTTGGAGGGGCAAAATAGGAATTTTATTCAACCTTAACGTCTTCAGCTAACGTCCGTCAAAAAAAGGGCTCGCTTGCATCTTGACTTTTGCTCAGTTGCAAGAATAACAATTTTAAACTTTTGTTGGCCTTATTGCAAATTATTGAAAAGTTGGGTGACCAAATATGTGTTTTACCTTAATAAATTGCACCTCCTCAGCCGATTGTTGAACTATATGTGCTCCCTAAAGCTTCCTTTCACAAGCTTCATTTCAACAAAGAGGGGTTCGACACCTTTGTCCATAAAGAGCTTCATATGGATCCATCTATATGCTTGAGTGGAAACTACTATCGGAAGCAAAAATAAGCCACTGATAGATTCTCATAAATTCCAAAATACATGCTTGCAACATCTGATCTAGTGTCTAAATGGTTTGTTCTAATTGGACATCAGTTTTGTGGATGGGAAGTCGGAAAGTTCGGTCCACTACGTATAGCCCACACACTAGCTCACAAAGCACATGACATCTTGGGTCACCACGTTTACTACAAGTCGATTCTAAAGTCCATCGATAATGTTGGTGCCCTGTGGTAATGAGTAGCCATCGAATCTTGTGATGTAAACCTTGGGATTCCTATCAAACACTACAGATATTGGTACTCCGTGCAAACTAATTGTCTCCTCAATGTACAGTTGTGCTTAGCGATCAAATGTGAAGTAACCTCGAATAAGAATGAAGCAGCCAGTTTAGTCAATAATCCATAATCACCCCAATCGCATTAAACCCTCAAGGATTTTCAACAAAACCAATAACAGAAGTCCATTAATGTTCCCATTTCCATTTAGGGATGGAAAGTGGTTGCACTAACCCACTACAGTCTTGGTGTCCTGGCTTCACTTGTTGGCATACTAGACCAGCTTCGTATGGGATTGAGACCCGGGGTATTACATGTAAATTTTGACAAGAAGCATGGCTAATTGTTTATATGTGAGAAGATTAGCAGGTGAGAGATTTTTTTTGGCTTCTTTGGGGTTTATTATTTTATCTTGACTTTATACGAATCTCCAACATCTCTGTGTGCCCATTGGGCAGGCTCTCCTCATTTCTAACCCTACCCATATATGCCCAGATAAAAAAAACTAGACAAACTTTTTACTCGCCCATTATCACCCACTGCCCATGAGCGCTCAGCCCATACCCGCCTACCCTGCCTATTTGCAACCTATAACTCCACCAATCAAGGCTATGTTACTGATTCTCAACTGGAAACAAACATCACAAACCATCTTTTCAGAGGATGGAGATGGTGTGTAATACCAAAGGCCAAGTGATCACAATATGATGGCCAAACTCATTAAAATAAGGTTTCTTGAGTGCATAAAAGCAGTGATAAGAAATTCATGGTCCAATTCTATGGTACGAGGATACAACTAGGGGCGGGGATATGTAAAATCATAGGTAAGATGAAGGAAAAGATAAAAAGAAAGTGATGGAGTGGATTCCTCCTAATAATAACAGTAGGAAGCATTCGTAAACCAAGCCAAAGAGGGGATACCGACATAGGCGAAGTTTTAAGGCTCGAGGATGGTAGCATTGTAGCTGTATTTTCAGGTTCATTAGGCATTGTGAACTTGACCAAAGCAAAGCTAGTAGCCCTGAAAGAGGCTTTGAGCGCTTTTGAAGATGGGGCGAGGAAATTAGTTATTGAATCAAACCTGGTAATTGCATTATCATGGATGGTCAATCAAGATGCAAGACCATGGAATGCTTTGCTATGTTCGATTAATGGTGTTTCATTTCAGAAAGTCCAAAGAAACAGGAACCGAGTGGAATGGCAAATTGTTTAAGAAAGCACAGTGGGAGTGAGTAAAGCTGGAGTTGTTGGCTTGTTTTTTCCAGTCTTCACTTCAGAATGTGCTCTTGATTCCATTGGGGATAGCAGGAAGCTAAGGAAATGTTCTGCTAAGGAGTTAGGGTATATTCTCTGCTCTGTATAGGCTTATATGTGGAGCTGTGCATCCTGCTTTGTTTTCTATGTGTATTTAGTTTATGAATGAAATTCGACTGTCGCTGATGGGAAAAAGAAGAAAAACAAAATAGAAAAGACTCGGCATGGACAAAGTAGTCCGGATTGTCCAATCACAATATACATTACTGCTCTGTATGGACTCTCTAGACACTTATGCGTCTCATTGCATTGCACATGACAGTCTAAAAGGGTAATACAATACTCCAACCATCTCTTATAATATGGCAATACGAAAGCATAATCAATTATTGATAATATTTAAACAACTTGGCCTAGGATGAATACTATCAGTATGTATACTAATGCAGAATAACGTCGAAACCATAACAGATTTATAATTTCACAAAGTTTTCATGAAATTTAACAAATTTTCAGAAGTTACCTCAGCTGCAACATTGATCGAGCATATGCCTCAATGAACTGTATGAAAAGGATTCATTAGGGAACCGATTGCATTGACTCAGAAAATATTGT
Source organism: Codonopsis lanceolata (assembly GCA_013146195.2). Lineage (NCBI taxonomy): Eukaryota > Viridiplantae > Streptophyta > Magnoliopsida > Asterales > Campanulaceae > Codonopsis > Codonopsis lanceolata. The sequence goes on along the minus strand of CM028384.1, from coordinate 5,564,480 downwards.
TAGCTGTACCATCTCCACTGGAGTCGGTCAGTTTTCAGCAGCCAATCTTAAGGAAAACAAAAACACACACAGACAAATAAACAAACAAACAAACAAAATAGCAGACAAACAAATGAGCTTGGCAACCTTTTTTTTAAGCAGATGGAGAATTCGATGATAAGTTGTTCACCAGTGCAATGAGAAATTTCATTATCAAATGATTTTTATATCAAAAGACAACTTAATTAAACAAAGACAAAAATGATCAGAACGGTGGTTCAATAGCAAAGTGAAAACAACAAAACTTATTCTCAAGTACAGTGAATAATGTTGGAAACTTGTTTCATAAAAGCTTGAATAAGGGAGTTATGTAAATGTATAATGTGGGAATCCCACATTGGGAACAAAATAAAACAAGCTCTACCTTATAAGGTAGAGCTTTGAGGCTTTTCTTTCAGGCCCTTGGGCCACTACACTTTTGTGTAGGAGGGAAGACCTACCTAGGTGTAGGTCCAAACGCACGCCGCTCGGCTCAGCTGGCTAGTCGGTCGGCCGGCTTGCTTTCCTGCCTGAACCTATCTTTTTGCTACCGGTTCATTTGGTGTGTGACCCTTTCAGCATGAACCTTTTGCACAGGTTCAGAAAGTTCAGTTATGTCTGTCTGAAAGGTTGTGTCTCTTTCAGACAGCCATAAGCTCCCAACCGTCATCCCCAACTGCCACTTAAATACAGCCAAAAACTCAGTTTTTTGTAATCGAAATTCTGCTCCTTTTTACAACCTTTCTGCCCCCTATACATAGATTACAGCAGCGCGCTCTTGATTCGCCGGTGACTGAAGAACGGAGGACTGCCCTCTTCAATCACGTAAGTATCCTGAAACCTGGGAGACACACTGATATATCCCGTCCAGTCTGATAACGGGTCAGTTTTTTTGTCTTAAGGAAAGAGCTTAATTGCTCGAGGATATTATTACTCTCTTCCTTAAACACTCTGGAAACCTAAATCAATCATACCCCTACTAACAAATAATAGATGATATACATAAACCATCCTCAATGGTCCCTTTATTGACTAGGAAAAACCATACCCTTGCCTAAACATTCAGTTCTCTTTTGTGTGACATTGATTGTGAGCAAAAACCAAAAAATACCAATAGGTTTCTTACCTCAAGAGCTCAAGTTCCTCACAGCCTAAACTTGAACAAATCAACTGAAAATACAACTTCCTTAATCTGACTACCAGCTAGACAAACGACAGAGATAGCATCCTTCAGTTTTGTTGCCTCCTCATGCCATCTAGAAATGTTCTCCATGTTCACTTTCCATAAGCCTTGAACCTGCATACACACTATATATAGTAACCCCAATAACAATTTAAAAAACCTCTATTCAGTGCATATCTCAACTCCATAATCATAGCTTGACATTCAGAAACATTGCTGATTACTATTCTATATCCTCAAGCAATCAACAAATCAAACTTCCATCATCAATTCGCAGCACAGCTTTTCCAGGATTTCCATTAGAGGCACCATTGAACACAAGTCACTGATCCAACTTGGCATGCTTCATTGTTGGATCATTATCAAATAGATGTAAACTCAACCAATTTCCTAAATGTACTTCAAGGAATATGCTAACCAGATGTTTCACCATTGAAAGGAGGTTGTTCTTGGAAAGGGCAAGGGACAAGAGTCCCATAAAGCTCCTCTGTCAGATGACTGAATAAAGAACATTCCTCAGCCAACAGGGGCATATATATTCTACTGTTTCCTTAGACTTTGTCTACCCTTCATTGTGACACTGGCAAGAGGATCATATATTAATGATCTGACTTGAGCTGAGCCTCACACTCTCTCAAATACATGTACTTGTTACCAACAAAATCCCCTTTCCGGAGAACAAATAACACATTCTTCTCTTCATCCATTCCTGGTTTAAACTACCCTTTTCGTGTCGGAGGCTTCCTACTACTCATCTTTCAACTTCGAGTTGAGTAAGGAGGAGCAAGAAATTTAGTCAAAGAAATTTAAAATAACTGTTTGGGCTGAAGCTTGCTCAAACCTTATGCTCCCTGGAAAACCCAGAGATCCACAAGATGAACTTCTTACAGTAGAACAGCCAAACCTTGCAAATATCGCCACGAAATATCCACATAACAAATAATACATTACTGACATGTTTGCCCCTAAAGTAGCCAGATTTCAGTTGATTCGTTTGAACTAGCATTGTGCCACTACCAAAGCAGGAGATTTTTCTGCTGTCTCTGCCTCTATAATTATAAGAAAGAGTGATTCAAGAGATCAGTGCAATGACAATTATCAAACTTTATCCCTAAACCCTCTTACTGGAAGAACCCTTCACCGGCTCCACCCCAAACCAAAAGCCATCTACCTCAGAAATTAAGGTTACGAGAACTGTATAGATAATGCCTCTGGTTGGTCACAAACTATAGGTCTACCACTCAGTGGTAGAAGTTAGACCAACTAATTGGACAATATAGCTTCACAGAAGTATATAACTGATGCATCATCCACTATGCCAGCTCTTTACATGGCTCAACTGTACCTGATCTAAAGAGAGAGATTGAATAGGGAACGTTTAATTAGATAGAACATGGTAACAACTGTTAAAAGTTAAAGTACATGTGAAACAAATTGTCCAGTATTGAATTGAGAACAAAATACAAAAGCTTGCAGTAAATACAGAGAAATACTGCAACTGCCAGAAAAGTGTCTAGCTACATTGATGAGCCGTGTAATGCCCGGAAATTTTTTTAACTTAATTATTTGTGTGCATTTGTTGCGATTAGCCCAATTAATTACTGGTGATAATTTATCTTAATAGGTGCTTGATTTTGGGAGTTCGGAATTGGACTTGAGCACTATGCATCGTTGGATTCCAATGCGTATTCATGCCATGTTTGGTTGGTTTTGGTGCTCATAGCATGTGTCAATTGAACTTTAGTATGTTTTGGTGTTGATTGAGTCGTAGTTCGGGGTGCACCTTTGATCTTGTGAGAATTGTTGGAGAACTCTTGGCTTGGACTTGTCAATAGTGAATCTTTGGAGTCCAATTTATGAGTATTTGTGTTTGGTAGAGTAGCTTCGTTTTGGGACATTTTGGTTGTGTTTGAGCCCATATTGGGACTTTGGTAGCTTTGGCCTTTAGAGCATTTTGGGAAAGTTTGAGTGACAGCTCTAGCACCAGACGCGCTCGTGTCGCCTTAGATGACGCATTCTTGTCTTCATCCCTTGCTGGTTTAGACTCCCCTTTTCGTGTTGGAGGCTTCCTACTACTTGTCTTTCAACTTCGAGCCCAATAAGGAGGAGCAAGAAATCTCGTCAAGAGAAATTTTAAATAACTATTTGGGCCGAAGCTTGCTCAAACCTTATGCTCCCTATCAACAGATCCACAATATGAACTTCTTACAATAGAACAACCAAACATTGCATAGATGGCCATGGAAAATGCACAAGACAAGTAGTAATACATTACTGACTAGTTTTCCCCTATAGTATCCAGATTTCAGTTGATCCGTTCGAACCAGCAGTGTTCCACTGTCAAAGCAGGAGATATTTCTGCTGTTTCTGCCCCTCTGCTTATAAGAAATAGAGAGGAAAAGAGTGATTCAAGAGATCAGTACAATGAGAATTATCAAACTTTGCCCCTAAACCCTCTTGCTGGAAGAACCCTTCACCCTAAACAAAAAACCATCTATTTTACATCCGCCTAAAGCACAAGAGTAAACTTCATAAAATAAGGTCATGAAAATTGTACACATAATGCTTGTGGTTGGTCAAAAACTATAGGCCTACCACTCACTGGTACAAGCTAGTGCAACTAACTGGACAATATAGCTTCGCAGAAATATATTATTGATGCACCCTCCATCATGCCAGCTCTTTACTTGACTCTACTGTACCTGATCAAAATAGAGAAATCGAATAGGGAACATTTGATACGATAGAACTCAGTAGCGGTAACAATCGTTAAGAGTTTAGTTAAATATGGAACAAATCGTCTTGTATTGAATTGAGAGTTGAATAAAAGAACTCTTGAGTAAATCCTACAAACTACTTGAATGGATTTCTCAATATTGTCAACTTTCATGTATTACTACAACTACCAGAAAAGTGTCTACGCATGATAAGAAAACTGCAAGTTACAGAATGTAAGAAACAAGAAATCAACATAACTAATTAAAGAGAAGTCTTTAATACTGCACAAGTTGCAATAATATATCTAGGCAACGCGTGGCCTGCACTCTCCGGCGAGGCGCGTGGAGGAGCGGCGTGAAGGTACAGTCAGCCGCTGACTGGTCAACAGTCAACCGTTGACTGATGACGTGTCTGCCACGTCAGCGCCACGTCACCTGCCACGTCATCAGTGGGACCCACCCCAGAAAATTTTCTGTACTGACGTCATCATGACGTCATCAGTGCCACGTCAACAGCCACGTCATTGATGTCGTCAGCCCTATGCCCGCCGCCGCATAATGAAGCCCACACGCCGCAGTGGCGCGAGGGCGCAGGCGGCCAATCGAGTTCCGACGGCAAACTCCGGGCGCTGTCCGGCTCGCTTTTGGCCTTCTGAGTCCAATGGTGGTCTCTGTTTTGATCAATTCAGCCTGTAAATATTTGTTTTTAATTTTTCAGTGTGTAAAAACCTTGTTTTCTGGATTTTTAAAAATTACAAAAATAATTCCGTGGGTGTTTTGTCATTCTCGTGGATCTTAGGGCTGTTTGGGACTGTTCTGGAATTTTTTAAAATTCTTTGTGAATTTTAAGCTATTTTTAAGTCATTTTTAGCATATTTAATTGTCGTTTTGGGCTCTAAAATTGCGATTGGGACTTCATGAGACCCAATAAATTTATTTTCAGTAGTGAAAATATTTATGTGCATGATATGTACTTGATGGATCTGTTCTATCATATTTCTTTTGTTTAAATTATCAATTTATGAATATTTTCATGTTGTGCATGCTTTGGTTGTGATTACGAGCCTCGCAGATTTTCCCTCCTTACGTGTATGATGTGATTATATTTAGTAATTGATTTTTCGAAACAAAAGTGAATCAAAAAAAAATATATATATATATATATGCTTATGTCTTATTTTTGCAACAAATTGTAGTGAAATGGCTTCTCAGAATGTAATCGCTGACCTTAATAAGGGTGAGAAATTAGATGGCTCAAACTATGGTGTTTGGCAAAGGAAAATCACATACTTGATAAACGAGCAAGAGGTTCTGGACAACCTTGATACTGTGATGGTAGAACCAGAGTTGGGTAATTCTACCCTAGCTCAAAATCGCAAAGATGAGCTTAAGGCTACATGCTATGATAGGAGTCGCACAATGAGTGTTGCAACTTGTGATCTTTCTTTTGTTTCCCTTGAGGGTCCACGCATGCCATATGGGCAACGTAAGAAACAAGTTAAAGGAATGCAAGCTCATAATCTACCAAAACTAAATCAAATCACTATTCTTGAGGCTGAGTGTCATGAATCGAATCGCGCGATAAGTGCTGCGACTCGTGATCTTGCTCTTGTTTCCCTTGAGGGTTCGCGCAAGCCACACGGGCAACGCAAGAAACAAGCTAAAGGCAAGAAGACTCATAATTTGGCCCCCAAAAGTGACAAGATTGCTAAACGCCATAGAGGCAAAAAGGATATTGCTAGGCAAAAGTGCTACAACTGTGGTACCTTGGGTCATTTAGCTCGGACTTGTGATCTTGAGCCCAAGAAGGTATCACTTAATCCTATCTCCATGCAAAGTTGTGTTTGCTCTCATGTTTTATTAGCCGAATCTCTCCCTGTGTGGATTGTAGACTCAGGCTCAACCAAACATGTGACGAGGGATCGAGAAGGATTTGTAGATTATCGAAAAGTTCCTGCTGGTACAAGAAGAATTTTCATGGGAAACAGTTCGTCTGTTGAAGTCAAAGGAGTTGGCTCATACCAACTTCAATTGCGGAGTGGACGCACATTGACTCTTCATGAAGTTCTTTATGCACTGAATTCGACATAATCTTCTATCAAGAGTACAATTGCTAGGACATGGATATTCTTTTTAATTTTAGTAATGATCACTTGGATATTTGTTTTGGTGATGAGGTTTTGGGACATGGTTCTTTGTCAGATAATTTCTTTAAATTAGATTTGTTGGATTCCCATAATTCTTCTCTTAATTCTTCTTCTTGCATGGTTTATGATGATTCTAATTCTGAGTTATGGCATGCTAGACTTGGACATATAGGAAAAGATAGGATGACTAGATTGGCTAGAGAAGGCCTATTGGGGTCTCTCAGCAAAGTCAACCTACCCTTGTGTGAATCATGTTTGGCAGGAAAAGCTTGCTGAAAGCCTTTTGGTAAGGTAAAAAGAGCCACACATCCATTAGAGTTAGTCCATTCGCACATTTGCATGACCAATGAATGTTAAGGCACGCCATGGAGCTTCCTATTTTCTCACTTTTATCGATGACTATACACGCTATGGTTATGTTTACCTTATTTTCACCGCGATGAAGCTCTCAAGTGTTTTGAGCGCCGCAGAGGTTGAGAATCAAAAGGATAAAAGCTTAAAAACTTTTAGAACTGACCGTGGCCGTGAATATTTATATGATCAATTTAAAGAATTGTGTGAGAAAAAGGGAATACGCCGACAGTTGACAATTCCTAGAACTCCGCAACAAAATGGTGTTGCGTAACGAAGGAATCGAACATTGTTGGAAATGGTTAGGTCGATGATGGCACAGCCAACCTCCCAATTTCGCTTTTGGGGATGCGCTAATGACCGCCGCCTACATACTTAACCGAGTGCCTTCTAAGTCGGCCTCCCACAACCCCTTATGAACTTTGGAAAGGTGAGAAGCCTAAATTGGGGCATCTTCATCCTTGGGTTCAAGGTGTTATGTCCATAGTACTTCCAATAAGTTTGGAAAACTAGGCCCTAGAGGAAACAAGTGTGTTTTCATAAGGTATTCAGATACCTCAAAGGGTTATGTTATGTACGGTGGAAAACCTAACGAAGGAATGACCGAATCGTAGTCGCAAGCAATGTTGATTTCATTGAGAATGATTTCCCACGATAGGTGAAGTTAGGAAAGACTTTGAACTTTTTGAGATGGAAGAAGAACACATGACATCTTTTGGCGAAGGTGGGGAATTGCCTCAACCTAATCCTATGGTACAACATGAGGTTGAACCTATGGAAGTCGCCAATGAGAGTCAAGGTGATCTTCATCCGAGTGGGAGTACGGATTCTAGTGGGAGTCCGATACTAGAACGAAGAAGTAAACGTGGAAATATACCTCGCCGCCGATTCGCGATCGAAGAGGAATCTTTCCTAACTACTTCTTTCAATTCTAGTGAGCCTACATCGCTCAAAGAAGCCCTTTCTTTACCTACAAACAAGGAATGGATGACCGCAATGGAAGATGAAATTTCCTCTATGAAAAAGAATCGTTTGGGAGTTAGTTGATCTTCCGCAAGGTCGCAAGACTATTGGAAACAAATGGGTTTTCAAAGTCAAGCGAAAGGCGATGGATCAATTGACAAATATAAGGCACGCCTTGTGGCGAAAGGCTTTACCCAAAGAGAGGGTTTAGACTATGAGGAGACATTCTCCCCTCGTGGTGAGATTTTCCTCTGCTCGCCTAATCCTAGCGATAGTAGCACACATGGATCTAGAACTTTATCGATGGATGTTAAAACCGCATTTCTCAATGGAGAACTAGATGAAGAGATCTATATGACTCAACCGAGGGTTTTGAAGTCAAGGGACAAGAGCGCAAAGTGTGCCGACTCAAACGCTCCATCTATGGTCTCAAACAATCATCTAGACAAGGGTACATTCGCTTTCACCAAGCGATAACCTCAATTGGCTTTGTGATGATTGAGGAAGACCATTGTGTATGTTAAACGATCCAAGAAAAAGATCTTGATTCTGTCATTATATGTTGATGACATCCTACTAGCCGGGAATGATATGGAGATGATAAATGCCACTAAAGAGTGGTCGTCTCGCTGATATGACAGACTTGGGTGAAGCAAGCTATGTGCTTGGAGTAAAGTCATTAGAGATCGCTCGAAAAGATTTCTTGGTTTGTCTCAAGAGACTTACATTAAGAAAGTTATCGAACGATTTGGCATGACTAACTCAAAACCCGTTGTCACTCCAATGGAAAAGGGATGTGTCCTTAGTACAAACCAATGCCCTAAGAATGAAGAAGAGAAGAAGAGAATGTCTACGACTCCATATGCAAATGCGTAGGAAGCTTGATGTATGCTATGGTGTGTACTCCCGACCTATGCTTTGCAGCTGGGATGTTGAGTCGATTCCAAAGTAATCCTCGACCTCAACACCGGATGGCGTGAAGAGGGTTCTGCTACTTGGTGGGAACCACAAATTTAACCCTTTGTTACCAAGGGGGATTTGAGCTTGAAAGGTTTCACCGACGCGATTGGGCCGAGATGTAGATGGTTATAAATCTACTTCGGCCACGCTTTCCTCCTTGGTGGTGGAGCTATCTCGAGTAGCAAGTTTACGACTAGCACCGCCCCTATCTACGATGGAGTCGAGTACATGGCTTGCTCACCGCGGTTCAAGAAGCCGTGTGGTTGAGGAGTTTTCTTCAACATCTTGATGTTACGACGCATGTGGATCGCCCCGTAGTCATTGCTTGTGATAGCATGGCAGCTTTTAGGTTACACTAAAGATCCCAAGTACCATGGGAAGACGAAACACATTAACATCAAATATCATTTCACTAGAGACATGGTTGCAGTAAAAGAAAGTTGTTCTAGAATATATTCCTACTAGAAGCATGTTAGTCGACCCTATGACTAAACCTCTAGCTAGAGAGATCTTTCAGATCACATGTTGGGTCTAGGGCTTCAGAGGATTTGACTTTTATTCTGAGAACACTTATGTTGACATTTGATTATTATTCATTATCGTTTGAATAAATTGCAGTTTCATTTTGTTCCTTTTATATGTTAATTGGATATTTTGATATGAAATTGTGTGGCATATATATTTTTGATTAAAAGATGTCGTGGATATTGAATTGGCCCTCTCACACGGTAATTCACCTTGTCGCCAGTGGGCGAGCAAGTTGAGATAGTAAAAGTCTTTGGTACCTACAAAGGGGGTACGCAAATGACGTTTACATTTGTCGCCTTGGCATACGGCCAAGATGAGACCTTTTATAAGGTCGACTTTATATCCCAAGGAAAAGTCCGAATGTGAGATCTTAAAAGAGAGTCACTAGAAGAGTGACTGCTTTTAAGTACTCAAGTTAGACGCCAGAAGGGCGGCTAGACTAAGGTTCGTATGACGCTTGAGCATGACATGCCTACTTCGTGGGAGTTCCGCCATAGCATACACTTCATATCGTATGTGACTATAATGCGACTTAAGAAAGTGATTGAATGATCCCTCGCTTCATCATCTGTGAGTTCTAGTGATCAAATCCGCATCACAATTATACCCTATGTGACTTAGAACTATATCATGAACTTGGACGTTGATGATGCTACTTTGGCATGCCGACCAACCAAGCTATGCACATACAGCCCTACGAGCATTGGAAAGCACCAAGAGTGATTAATATGAGTGTCTAAGGAAGATAGTATGATATGCATCTTTATTTTTGTGTTTCAATGCCATGGCGATCATATTGAACATACGGTTCAAAAGGTTGATCTTGATACACAAACATATTGAGTTTTAAGCACCGCCTTGAGGGATCGAGGATGCTTAAATTGATGTATATATACGGTCCTGGGGTATAGACGAAGTTTTGTTTTCTAACGAGGACGCTCTATGCCGGGTCGATGGTGATTTGGTATAGCGCTCCACCCTTTATCTTTCTCGTCATGTCGCACGCTTCACTTCCAAAGATGAAGAGGCTTGTTTAACGGGTTTTGATGATACGATGTGGTTAGAGAGGTGAGTCCATGTGTACGAGTGGGAGATGTTGGTAATTGGGCTTGCGGCCCGATTATTTAGTCCCGCCCACATGGAAATAATATTTATATTATTTATTGGTTAATTAGAATCCTAATCCAAGTGGGTTTAGGATTGACTTAACCTACAAGAAATAGGTTTCTTGTAATAATATAAATAGGGCAACAAAAGGGATAAAACCCTAATCACAACTTAGGAGAACACGTCTCCCAAGGAAGTGCCGCCCTCTCTCTCCCTAAATCTATCTCACCAAAATACTCTCTAGCCTAACCATCAAGAGGCTTGGATTTTTGGTGTGAACCAAGATTGATATCCGTGTTCGTGATATCAATCCGACGAGAGACTTGCAGGTTTGTAGATCTTGGCATACGAAGATCGTAGCTCAAGCGAAATTCTTCCGCTGCGTACAAGGCTCTAGTTCGCATAAAGGTAATCCTTAATTACTGTTTTGATAGCGAACTTGTATGATATATATATGATATATCCTTCATTGGTATCAGAGCCATATTGCTTGATTGCTCGTATTGTTATGCCATGAATCGCATGCTCTTGTTTTGGGTTTGTTTAAAAGTTTTACCCGATAACGAAACAAATGGGTTTTATTATTTTACGTGTAAAACTTTAAAATTTTCGAGAAAAATTTATATGTCTCAGTTCCATACGACGAGGCTTAACAACATACTAAATTCGTTGAATTCGTTGAATTGCTGGGTATTTTTTCAAAATATCGCAAACCCAAGTTTTGTTGAAAACAATTTTTTCCGAAATTTTGCGTGCTGATTTGACCTGTTTATGTTCTGTAAAATCGTGATTTTATGGATTGTACTTGTAGTACTCCGTGAGGGCTTTCCAACGACATATTATATGCTTAATTTGGACTTAAAATGAACGTTTTATGGCCTCGCGAAGTTAGCCCTTCGCGAATCGATTTTTTGGGTTAAAAATTCGACCAAAAACGACCCCCACTCTCGGCCTCGATACACGTGCCATGGGAAACAGTCCGTCTGTTGAAGTCAAAGGAGTTGGCTCATACCAACTTCAATTGCGGAGTGGACGCACATTGACTCTTCATGAAGCTCTTTATGCACCTGGAATTCGACATAATCTTCTATCAGTAGTACAATTGCTAGGACATGGATATTCTTTTAATTTTAGTAATGATCACTTGGATATTTGTTTTGGTGATGAGGTTTTGGGACATGGTTCTTTGTCAGAGAATTTCTTTAAATTAGATTTGTTGGATTCCCATAATTCTTCTCTTAATTCTTCTTCTTGCATGGTTTATGATGATTCTAATTTCGAAGTTATGGCATGCTAGACTTGGACATATAGGAAAAGATAGGATGACTAGATTGGCTAGAGAAGGCCTGTTGGGGTCTCTCTCACCAAGTCAACTTACCCTTGTGTGAATCTTGTTTGGCAGAAAAGCTTGCCGAAAGCCTTTCGTAAGGCAAAAAGAGTCACACACCCATTAGAGTTAGTCCATTCGACATTTCATGACCAATGAATGTTAAGGCACGCCATGGAGCTTCCTATTTTCTCACTTTTATCGATGACTATACACGCTATGGTTATGTTTACCTTATTTTCACCGCGATGAAGCTTCTCAAGTGTTTTGAGCGCCGCAGAGGTTGAGAATCAAAAGGATAAAAGCTTAAAAACTTTTAGAACCGATCGTGGTCGTGAATATTTATCTCGATCAATTTAAAGAATTGTGTGAGAAAAGGGAATACGACAGCTTGACAATTCCTAGAACTCCACAACAAAATCCGGTGTTGCAATCCGAAGGAATCGAACATTGTTGAAATGGTTAGGTCGATGATGGCACGTGCCAACCTCCCATTTTCGCTTGGGATGACTAATGACCGCCGCCTACATACTTAACCGAGTGCCTTCTAAGTCGGCCTCCCACAACCCCTTATGAACTTTGGAAAGGTGAGAAGCCTAAATTGGGGCATCTTCATCCTTGGGTTGTGCAAAGTTATGTCCATAGTACTTCCAATAAGTTTGGAAAACTAGGCCCTAGAGGAAACAAGTGTGTTTTCATAAGGTATTCAGATACCTCAAAGGGTTATGTTATGTATGGTGGAAAACCTAACGAAGGAATGACCGAATCGTAGTCGCAAGAATGTTGATTTCATTGAGAATGATTTCCACGATAGGTGAAGTTAGGAAAGACTTTGAACTTTTGAGATGGAAGAAGAACACATAACATCTTTTGGCGAAGGAGGGGAATTGCCTCAACCTAATCCTATGGTACAACATGAGGTTGAACCTATGGAAGTCGCCAATGAGAGTCAAGGTGATCTTCATCCGAGTGGGAGTACGGATTCTAGTGGAGTCCGATACTAGAACGAAGAAGTAAACGTGGAAATATACCTCGTCGTCGATTCGCGATCGAAGAGGAATCTTTCCTAACTACTTCTTTCAATTCTAGTGAGCCTACATCGCTCAAAGAAGCCCTTTCTTTACCTACAAACAAAGGAATGGATGACCGCAATGGAAGATGAAATTTCCTCTATGAAAAAGAATCGTTTGGGAGTTAGTTGATCTTTCGCAAGGTCGCAAGACTATTGGAAACAAATTGGAAACAAATGGGTTTTCAAAGTCAAGCGAAAGGCGATGGATCAATTGACAAATATAAGGCACGCCTTGTGGCGAAAGGCTTTACCCAAAGAGAGGGTTTAGACTATGAGGAGACATTCTCCCTCGTGGTGAGATTTTCCTCTGCTCGCCTAATCCTAGCGATAGTAGCACAAATGGATCTAGAACTTTATCGATGGATGTTAAAACCTGCATTTCTCATGATGGAGAACTAGATGAAGAGATCTATATGACTCAACCGTAGGGTTTTGAAGTCAAGGGACAAGAGCGCAAAGTGTGCCAACTCAAACGCTCCATTTATGGTCTCAAACAATCATCTAGACAAGGGTACATTCGCCACTCAAGCGATAACCTCAATTGGCTTTGTGATGATTGAGGAAGACCATTGGTGTATGTTAAACGATCCAAGAAAAAGATCTTGATTCTCGCTATTATATGTTGATGACATCCTACTAGCCGAATGATATGGAGATGATAAATGTCACTAAAGAGTGGTCATTGCTTTCGATATGACGCACTTGGGTGAAGCAAGCTATGTGCTTGGAGTAAAAGTCATTAGAGATCGCTCGAAAAGATTTCTTGGTTTGTCTCAAGAGACTTACGTTAAGAAAGTTATCGAACGATTTGGCATGACTAACTCAAAACCCGTTGTCACTCCAATGGAAAAGGGATGTGTCCTTAGTACAAACCAATGCCCTAAGAATGAAGAAGAGAAGAAGAGAATGTCTACGACTCCATATGCAAATGCGTAGGAAGCTTGATGTATGCTATGGTGTGTACTCTACTGGCCCGACCTATGCTTTGCGCTTGGGATGTTGAGTCGGTTCCAAAGTAATCATGGACCTCAACACCGATGGCAAAGAAGAGAGTTCTCGCATTTGGTGGGAACCACAAATTTAACCCTTTGTTACCAAGGTGGGGATTTGAGCTTGAAAGGTTTCACCGACGCTGATTGGGCCGAGATGTAGATGGTTATAAATCTACTTGGGCTACGCTTTCCTCCTTGGTGGTGGACCTATCTCTTGGAGTAGCAAGCAAGCTTACGCAGACTAGCACCGCCCTATCTACGATGGAGTAAGAGTACATGGCTTGCTCACCGGGTTCAAGAAGCCGTGTGGTTGAGGAGTTTTCTTCAACATCTTGATGTTACGACGCATGTGGATCGTCCTGTAGTCATTGCTTGTGATAGCATGGCAGCTTTAGGTTACACTAAAGATCCCAAGTACCATGGGAAGACGAAACACATTAACATCAAATATCATTTCACTAGAGATATGGTTGCAGAAAGGAAAGTTGTTCTAGAATATATTCCTACTAGAAGCATGTTAGCGAACTTCTATGACTAAACCTCTAGCTGAGAGATCTTTCAGATCATATGTTGGGTCTAGGGCTTCAGAGGATTTGACTTTTATTCTCGAGAACACTTATGATGACATATGATTATTATTCATTATCGTTTGAATAAATTGCAGTTTCATTTTGTTCCTTTTATATGTTAATTGGATATTTTGATATGAAATTGTGTGGCATATATATTTTTGATTAAAAGATGTCGTGGATATTGAATTGGCCCTCTCACACGGTATTCACCTTGTCGCCGTGGGCGAGCAAGTTGAGATAGTAAAAGTCTTTGGTACCTACAAAGGGGGTACGCAAATGACATTACATTTATCGCCTTGGCATACGGCCAAGATGAGACCTTTATAAGGTCGACTTTATATCCCAAGGAAAAGTCCGAATGTGAGATCTTAAAAGAGAGTCACTAGAAGAGTGATTACTTTTAAGTACTCAAGTTAGACGCCGGTAAGGGCGGCTAGACTAAGGTTCGTATGACGCTTGAGCATGACATGCCTACTTTGTGTGGGAGTTCCGCCATAGCATACACTTCATACCGTATGTGACTATAATGCGACTTAAGAAAGTGATTGAATGATCCCCGCTCATCATCACTGTGAGTTCTAGTGATCAAATCCGATCACAATTATACCCTATGTGACTTAGAACTATATCATGAACTTGGACGTTGATGATTGCTACTTTGGCATGCCGACCAACCAAGCTATGCACATACAGATCCCACTGAGCATTCTTTGCCGGAAAGCGTACCAAGAGTGATTAATATGAGTGTCTAAGGAAGATAGTATGATATGCATCTTTATTTTGTGTTTCAATGTCATGGCGATCATATTGAACATACGGTTCAAAAGGTTGATCTTGATACACAAACATATTGAGTTTTAAGCACCGCTCTTGAGGGATTGAGGATGATTAAATTGATGTATATATACGGTCTGGGGTATAGACGAGTTTTGTTTTCTAACGAGGACGTTATCTATTGGGTCGATGGTGATTTGGTATAGGCTCCACCCTTTATCTTTCTCGTCATGTCGCACGCTCACTTCCGATGAAGAGGCAATGTTTAACGGGTTTTGATGATACGATGTGGTTAGAGAGGTGAGTCCATGTGTACGAGTGGGAGATGTTGGTAATTGGGCCATGCCCGATTATTTAGTCCCGCCCACATGGAAATAATATTTATATTATTTATTGGTTAATTAGAATCCTAATCCAAGTGGGTTTAGGATTGACTTAACCTACAAGAAATAGGTTTCTTGTAATAATATAAATAGGGCAACAAAAGGGATAAAACCCTAATCACAACTTAGGAGAACACGTCTCCCAAGGAAGTGCCGCCCTCTCTCTCCCTAAAATTCTATCTCACCAAAATACTCTCTCTAGCCTAACCATCAAGAGGCTTGGATTTGTGTGTGAACCAAGTTGATATCCGTGTTCAGTGATATCAATCCGACGAGAGAGACTTGCAGGTTTGTAGATCTTGACATACGAAGATCGTAGCTCAAGCGAAATTCTTCCGCTGCGTACAAGGCTCTAGTTCGCATAAAGGTAATCCTTAATTACTGTTTTGATAGCGAACTTGTATGATATATATATGATATATCCTTCAAGTAAATCCTACAAACTACTTGAATGGATTTCTCAATATTGTCAACTTTCATGTATTACTACAACTAATTTAAAAGTGTCTACGCATGATAAGAAAAGCTGCAAGTTACTGAGTGGCTGCATGTAAGAAACAAGAAATCAACATAACTAATTAAAGAGAAGTCTTTAATACTGCACAAGTTGCAATAATATATCTAGACAAACATGAATGATTAGATTAATTCCCAAGATAAGAACATCAAACTTGGCTTCAAGATTCAATGATAATAAAAGCTACTTACAAGGACGGAAGACTTCATAGTTCATACTCTTTCTGTCAACATGAAAATCCAGCCCTTGTAATTTTATAATTAACAGAAACAAAAACTCCCAAGTAGAATAGCATGGCAAGTGCCGATTGATAAGTCATTTTACAGGATCCAACTTCGCTTGATATAGCTTCAAAAGTTGAGACTCCTCTTTATACTACTTTCTTATCATGTTGATAAAATCCTTTTCTGTAGCCTTCAACCATGTGGTATGGCTGAAGTCCCTTCTTGATTAAACCTCTATCCACCACTACTTGATAAATCAAACATCTAGGAAATATCATCTTCAGACCAACCCCATTTTCAGTAAAGCCCAACCTTCTTCTCCCAAGTTGAATCACTCATTGACCCACGAATACGAAGAGCCGCCATGAAAGTCACCTTCAATGAGTCAAATCCCATTTCCTTGGCTTGTTCTGCAAATTTTCTAAATTTACCAGTGTTGGAAACTTGGTTTCCAATAGCTTGAATAAACTAAGTTATGTAAGTGTAAAATGTGGGAATCCCACATTGAGAACAAAATGAAACAAGCTCTACCTTATAAGGTAGAGCTTTGAGCTTTACTTTCAGCCGCAGGCCGCACTTTTGTGTAGGAGGGAGACCTACCTAGGTGTAGGTCGAACACACCATGCTTGTTTGAAAGCAGATTGTATGCATTCGATTACATTCCAAGGTTGTGTCTTCTTGAGCCAACAGCCTCCAAGCGCTCCCAACCGTCATCTAAGCGACATTTAAATACTCCTTCAAACATATTTTTTGCTATTTTTGAAAAATTCGCTCTTTCTATACTACTCCCCGCCACGGAGATGCAGCAACGGTTGCATTAGTTGGTGATTGAAGCGTGAAGATGCGCCATCATTCAATCACGGTAAGATCAATATCTGGGAGACTCACTAGAATCACGAGTGCGAGATCTAGAACAGAGCTTCTAGTTTTTGTCTTAAGGGCAGAGATATAATCTCGTTGATCTTAATAAAAAAACATTATTTACTTTGCCGGGGCTACTATAACAATCTTAAGACAAAATCCTTTTGGCATGGTTTTAGTGTTCGAGAATTTTGCATACAAAGCGGTGCGGAAGGTTTTAAAAAGCGATCATATTACGAAGGCGCACATTGTCCAAATGCATATCTCCGAGGGGCGGTGCAGCGATTACGCGCTTACTGCTTAATATGTTTCCGATTCTTAATAATTATCACATTACGGAAAAATTATGCGTACAAGCTAGCAGATTGTTCTTGCATACTCCTCATCTTTACATTGAGTGCGTTGCTTGATTATAAAGCGCACCTGAAAAATTGTCGCCAGCGCATGCTTGCTTTAAGTAAGCAGTGCAATGCAGTTATAGAACTTTACTACATCTTAATATGTGGGTTTTCTACCTTGCCTAAGTTACAAATTGGTGTGCATTTACTAAATTATTGCATTCTGCAATCGGCTTTGTTCAAAACAGCTGAGATTCCAAAATACGAGAATACGTATACAGTCTCGGTTTTACATTGCGAGAAGCTTGACCTTGTTCACCTATACATTTTTTATATGGTTTTTTATACGACAGATCTGCATGAAGTTATAAACTGATTTTAAAAACAGTTTATATACATTTTTCAAACTGTTATGCTACGGATTCACATTACATCGAATTTCGTTCTTTGCATTAACACGCTTATGCATTAAAACTGCATGCTTCACTGTTTCGATTTGAGTTCTTGTTCTTTGTTTACGTCCCTGTCATTCGAGAAATAAAGCATCCATTATAAAGCATTCCGAATATCATCTGTTTAAGACTACGATCTCAATCTGTTTTACGCATTTAACTGTCTATAAAAGCGATTTGAGAACATAATTTTTGGAGTTTGATTACATAACTTTGTTTTATTATATAGATTCGATGCTGCATCTTAAGCGTATCGATTACGGGAAAAATTACGCCTCGGTTTGTGATACGTTTTGTTCAGATTCAGAACCATTTCAGTAATCACAGACTTTTAAACTTTGTTTACGCATGTAAACTGATTAAGGAACTTTTGCATACTAGGCGTTAGCAGTTTCATTACAAATTTGTTTCGAGGTTACACAACAATTGAAATCGTTTCAGGACGGTTTAGAACGATTACATAAGTCTTAAGTGTTCGAGTTCACATTACATCCTTTGTTTAGAAATGGAGTTTCAAAATCTATTTTACGGTTATATAATCTGGTCCAAATTACGAGATTCTATATGCATTCGATTTTCTTTGCATTACAATCTCCTTGTAATTACGATTCACTTCGATGCGGCTTGACTGACTTTACGAGTGGAAAGGAGCTTAGTTGTTGTAGTCGAGCGACCCATTGTTGTTGCAACTCAGGCCTACAGCCAGCGATTCATGAGCCGAGAAAGTTCAGCGGAGCGAGAATTCAAGCGATGGCAACGACAAATGCTCTTTTACTTGACCACCTTGAATGCGTCCAATGCTTGAAAAAACGACCCCGTCCTAGACCACTAACGAGACGGACATGACCACCTGATGGTTGCAGAGAGTGTGGAAGCACTGAGTTTCTTATGTCGCAATTACATTCTAAATGGACTTATTAATTCCTTGTATAAAATTTATAGTCCATTTAAAATTCTAAAACATTGTGGGAGTCCTTAGAGAAAAGTACAAAGCCAGGGGCCGCCGGTCATAAGAAATTTGTGGTTGCTCGCTTTCTTGATTTTGCTTTATGGTGGATTCTAAGCTTTGTTGTTTCTCGAGGTTCGGTAGCTTGGGTTTTTGTTGCATGAGTTGGAGCCGAGGGTATGCAACTCAGGAGCCTTTCAAGTTCTGCGGTGTCGAGGCTCCCTCGATTGGAAGGACTTCAAAAACTACCTTAAGCACAAGCGAAAAGACATGTCTCTCAGAAGACTTGATCTGCAGTTGAACAAGACAACAAGGTAGCGGATAAAAGGAACAAGCGCACTATGGGCCGGGGCCAACGTTGTTGAGCAAGAACCGAGGGGCAATAGCGCTTGCACGCCGCCAAAAAGCTCCAAGAAGCCACAGGTCCTCGGCAGAAGCCCCAGCAAGAACTACAAGTTGAGGGAAGTGCGGTGCGACAAGGTCGACCCTGCTTGGATTGAATCTTGCGGGAAGAAGCGGGTCAATCGTGAAGCTAACATGGTTGATGAGGAGATCGGCATGATATGTGTAGTCTCGAGACAAACATGAATTGGCTTAGCCGTGCGTGTAGTGGTTCGTGGACAGGCGGCAGCGTCATATTTCTTGGCGATGCCAAGATCTTCTCCATTTACAACAAGGTGACGTCAGGGGAGAAGCTTCGGGCAATTCATCTACTTCGGAGTGGAAGGCAAGGCAGTGACCGAAAAAATGGCAGTGGGCGGGGAATTGAGGTCTAACGATGTCCTTCATGTTCAGACATTCAGCAAAAATTTGATCTCTCTTTTGGTTAAACATGGGTTGAAGTTGGCTTTTGAGTCGGGACAAGTTTATCTAAGTAAGAAGTGGGGTTTTATTGGTAAAGGTTACCTCGATGAGGGGCCTTTTTAAGTGTAATGTAATGGTGGTTAACACCGCATGTTTGATAATAAAAGTGCTTCTGACACCATCATCTTCTTACTTGCTTGAGCATTTTGATCTTTGGCATCATCGATTAGGTCATGTTAACTATGACTCTATGATCACGATTAATGAAAATGGAATTAATTCCTCCAAATTAGCATTAATAAAAATAATAAATGCCATACTTGTAAGTTGAAGCTAAGCAAACAAACGTCGTTTAAGACAATCGAGGCGTGACACGACACCATTAGATTTGGTTCATAGTGATCTATGTGACTTAAAATCCATAGAATCTTATGGCGGAAACATACTTCATCACCTTTATTGATGATTGTTGTCATCTCTATCTCTTAAAAAGTAAAGTTGAAGCTTTGAGAAGCTTTTAAACTTTACAAAAAGCAATCGAGAATCAACTTTCAAAGAAGATAAAAATTCTTAAGTGCGATCGAGGCGAATATGTGTTTCCCTTCAACTTACGTGGCGGCACGGGATTATTCACAAGTTACACCCCATGCAGCCCACAATCAATGGGATTGCAGAAAGAAAAAATCGACCTTAAAGGAAATGATGAATGCATTATTGCTTCAATCCGGTCTACCCGATGAAATGTGGGGGAGGCGGTGCTCATTTACCAATTACTTGTTAAACAAGCTTCCCACAAGAATTGGAAAACGCCCACATGAATTATGGCATGGTGAAAACCATCCTACAAATACCTCAAAGTGTGGGGGTGCCTGGCTAAAGTAGCTGTCCACCACCTAAAAGGTTAAATCGGTTCCAAAGCGAGTGGATTGTACCTTTATTGGTTATCTGACCCATAGCGGCACCTATCGGTTCTTAGTCCATAAATCGATGTCAGGAAATCGAGGTGAATACGTTATGGAATCAACAAATGCCACGTTTTTCGAAGCTATCTTTCCTCTAAAATGATACTTCGGTAAGCGTTCATTTCCTTGGTCAAGTTGAACAAGATAACACCTCGCAAGCAATAGTCCACATGGCTATTGATCAAGGTATTCATCAAG
>CM028384.1:5492688-5543984 GCA_013146195.2 Codonopsis lanceolata | reverse complement strand
AAAGCCTCGTGGAATTGCTCAATTTAAGTCATATAAAATACTGATATCGACGTATAAAATACGTCTATCAAATACCCCAAACTTAAACTTTGCTCGTCTTCACCGAGTAAACAATACTTCTAAATACAAAAGTAAGAAAACAAAAGTAAGAAAAATCTTTTGGAGGGTGACACTATTTACACTCCTCTAGAAACCTACAAACTCAAGGAGACTCTTACGAGTGACTCGATTAAGCATATAGATACAAAAACTAATAAATACAAAAAGCAATTAAAACTTATACTAGAAACAATAAAACAAAAATCTTTTTGGATTCAACCTCAAGTCATAATAGCATGACATAACGAGTAGTGTCGGTCGGATGCTTACCACATATGTGCAGACTAATCACATAAAACAAACTGACTTATACTCAAACTACTACCAGTCTTAATTTCTCCGTGTGTGTGTGATCACCAGTCATAGAGAATATCTTAACTAAAACAGTTTTATTAAGCTAAGCACCACATTCATTTAAAAATCAAATTTAGATAAAACCATTGCAATATAGAGTATGATATCTACCATCCAAACCCGGTCTATTACAGAAAGAGAGGTCACCAAGGATTTTAAAAACTTATACATCCATCCCATGCACTTCTATGTATGACATACAATGCTCTCCTATCCAAATTACTTGCAATAGCTAAGATTATGCTAACACAATGAGCTTGCGAATAATATGAATATGAAGTGTAAATCAATTTACATGCCTTACCATCAAATCTTTTTTTAAGTGGAGCGAGGCGGCACATGCGAGATTTTATTAATGAAAAAAAAAAAGAGAATACAAACTTGAGGGGGACAACCAGCCTTACCCTTTGAACAGGGGAACAAAGGAGCCTTACCTCAAAAAGGAAATACATCAAATCGAAAAATCAAGATATTCTAATGTAAGGAGTATTACTAGCATCCAGTAAAATAAGACCTCTAGTGGAACGAGGGGTGTCTAGCAGATTTTGGAAGAACATGTCTGAATGAGTATCGCAGGCAAGATTTGCAACGCTGTTAGCAACCTTATTGGCTTCACGAAAACAGTGAGTGAAAGTGAATTGCATCACAGCTTGAGATCGGGAAATATTGCGAACCAAATAGGAATGAATCTAGGGTAATTTGTGGCCTTTAGTAAAGCACTCAAACAACACCTTAGAATCTGTTTCAATGATTGCATCATGGAATCCCTTCTCACAAAGCCATTGCACTCCGAAGTAAAGAGCTCTAATTTCAGCCGCCATGTTTGAGCAAACATCAAAAAATTGGGAATAAGCAAAAAGACAACGGCCCGAAGAATCACGGACAATACATCCACCACCACTAATACCTGGATTGCCGCGACTAGCTCCATCGGAGTTGAGTTTAACACGACCAGTCGGAGGATTGGCCCAAGTAACTTGTTGAATTAAGACTTTCTTACGATAGCCATGCGTAAGTTTGATGTTGCTCAACAGATCAGAAATATGATAATTTGCCGCAAAGAGAACTTGGTTGAGCTCAGAAGTAACGTTTCTAATGACCGCAACGGGAGAGAGTACAAAGTGAGAGAGTACAAGCATTGGCAAGAAGATCAATAGGTCTTTAATAGCTTGTAATGTAAGGCCATGGTGTAGGGGGATATGATGGAAAGGGAATAGAATACAAAGTGAGAGAGCAAGACTAGCCTTTACCCCTAATACTTCCAAGCAAAAGGAAGTTTTTCCCAATTAGGCTAGGACCTGCAAAGACCACAAGTGGGAGGGGGGGTTCTCTTTTCTTTTTCTTCCCCCCCAAACTTGTTTTGTACGATATATCAAGCTAAAAATATCTAGTATTTTTTTTTATCGGCAGAATTTTTCTAACATATTTTTCTCTTGAAAGCTATGCTTTCATTTGAATCTTCTTGCACTCTTCTTCTTCCATTTCAATTTTCGTCGATATATATATATATATATATATATATATATATATATATATATTTTTTTTTTTTATTTTTTATTTTTTATTTTTTGAATCAACGGGAAGAAGAAGTCTTCGGAAAACTTTCTTGACTGAAAAAAAAAATGGTCCCATAAAATTAATTTGTCACCCACATCTTACTCTCTCAAAGGGTAGGCTAAAAGTGTTTAGGCTTTAGGGTTAAGTTAATGTAGGTAATAGTAACGATGTCGAATGGGGGTTCAATGTGTGCTTAGCACACTCCATTCTTTTTAATCAGGCACAAAGGGGACACTAGGGATATTTTTAGTAAAGGTCGGGAAATATTTAGGCTCAAACGATCCAAAGATGACCTATATCATATCTTAATACCAAATACTCATGCCGTTTTTAAGAAAGGAAAACATATAAAATATCATGTCAATTATAGATGTTGTGGAATCGAAGATTTAACATCACTGGATTTCACATAAGCATTCGCTAAAACAGATGGTATGGACAATCAAGACTAACATGCGGCATACGTTCGAAAGTGTGCTTGAGATATATTAGTAAGAAAAATCCAAGTGATCTAACTTATCATGCAATTGACCCTAAGTTACAATTCACTACAACAATCATGTTAGGACAGCTATTCATCATATTCTTGTGCATATTTTGTTGTTAAGATGAAATGGGTGCTATAAACTTTATAAAAATGTTCTAATCAATCCATAATTATGACTGGTGTAGGTGCACAAAGATTTGGAGAAAATCAAGAGTTTTGCAGAATCAAGTAAATTCCAGAATGATCTATGGAAAAGTTATATGGTTCATTGCATTAACTCCTGATCGACTAGTACGACCACACAAAGACTTCGAGGATGAAATTTTGAACTAAAATATTTTTTATTTTTTTTCATTTCTTTATAAAAAAAATTGGAGATGATGATGACATAATTGGTGATGGGTCCCCATAATGGGTACCCGCAAGAACCAAACATTATAGTATTCTGGTCGCGACAACATCTCCGAAAATAAGAATAATTAAAAAGCAAGAAAGTCGAGTGAGGAGAAGACACATTAGAGGGAAATGAAATTTTTCCTCACCCTAAAAGCGTAACCCAACTCCACTCCTCGTTAGGCTAGGACCTGCAAGGACCTTGGGCTTAGAATTCCCCCCCCCCCACAAACTTAATTTCTATTTTGTTCTCAAAATTGAGGAACATCCTATGAGACGATTGATGGAGGAGAAATATCAAAAGGACATAGCTGGCCCACCTAACGAAAGAGGAAGAAACTTGGGCTCCGACTCATGGCGAGTTGGGAGGAAATAACGAAGGAGGACGAAACTCGGGGATCGTGCCAGGTGGCATCCCAAAATATGTGGAGACATTCTGCCCCACCTAGTTAATCCAACTAGAAATATAAGTCCGGTCGGCACGTACTTGTGCCAATTGCTGACTCACCATCTTTTTTTGGAGCATAAGCTCCTCCTGCCTGTTGGAGATCGCCTCCAACGGATCCTCCTCCTAGGGCAGCTCCTCACGTGAGCCTCTCTCACGTGGCTGGCGAGGGTGCTCAAACAGTAGAGCCCTCGAAATGTCGGGCACCTCCCGAACTCTCTCCGCATCTGGAGTCCAAACGACTCCAGCCCCAGTACACAGTCCGGTAATCAAACTCGAGAACGCGAATCCCGCGTTTGTCTTACCTCTAATAAGGGTCTGTATTTGGCCGTTGATCAGACAGCCAACATCGATAGACCCACCAGTAAGGATGGCGTAGCGTAGATCAGCACAACCTTATTCCAAATCACCGTGTGTTGGTGGCCGGAAGGCATGAGACGTACACAGATAAATTTGAACACGGCCTTGGCCGTGTTCGTGAGATGGGTCTCCTCCGTGGTGCGGGCACGGAATGGTGGGTTTTGGTTAAAGGTCCAAACCACACCAGGTGTTGCGATTTGTGCATTTACCACCTTGAGAGAAACGGGATCAGAAAGGTGGAGGCTATATTGGTCAGCACCCCTCGCATAATTGGTGGTGCCAAAATAGCGGTTATTGTTATGGGACGAAAAACTAACATTCCTACCCCTAACATCAACAGTCTCTATAACTCCACCATCTATGCCAATTTGCTCGTTGGCATAAAATTCTCGGATTAGGGCCACGATGGCCACGCTCGGAGCCGCAAAATATTGGCCCACCTACGACGATAAAAGTGGTCAGGGAGAGCAAAGTCTTGAGCTTGAAATTCCCGCTCAGTGATTATGCTCTTGGAGAACTTTTTGGTATAGCTCTCCGAGGCCTCGAAAGAAATAAAACGGTTGGCATCATAATATTGCTCCTTCTCTTGGGAGCGGGACGTGGACGGGCCGGTGTTCCTACGTTTAGGGGCCATTTTATTTTAAAGCACAAAAATAATCTACTCTCTAAAAATTAATATAACACAACCTAACTAAAACAAATAAAGCATGCAAAAATTTAAGCAAAATATTTCTAACACCCTAACATGTAAATATTTTGATAAGTCAAGAATTTAGATGAAGAGGGATAGAAAATACTTGGATGAAGCAGTGCTTTAATTGCAGAAGAAGGATGGCCGGATTTCTTGAAGCTTTGGCCGGATTCAATGGCGTTCCACCGTCTTCAAAGCGTGGTGAAGTGAGATGAGGGTGGAGGAGGTGATGAAGCTTGAAGGAGGGAGAACTTGAGTCTTGAAGCCTTGGCCGGATTAAAAGAGCCTCGCCGAATTTTTGAGAAGGAGAGAGAGATAAACTGCCGGAGTTTGAGAGAGAAAAGGATTTTTGCTGTGACCGTTGCTGCTGCCCGCGTCTGACTTATAAAGGGGGCCTTGCGGCCGCAAGGTTCCCAGTCAACCTGAACGCACGGAATTTGATGAGGGGTGACGGTCACACGTCTGGAATTTAATAGGGCCTTGCGCCCGCAAGGTGTTTAGGCCTTGCGTCCGCAAGGTCAGCAGAATGTTTGCCCTGGTTTTAGCTTTCAGACTTGTGGTAGTTTTCCAGTTTAGTCCTTCCGTTAATTCCGTTACGTTCCGTTAGGTCCGTTTCTTGCCTGCACTCTGAAAATTAATTCTACACAAACTCTAAACTATAATATTAGCAACAAATAAATACAACACTACGATGGTTTTCTCCCCCAAAATTTAATTATGGCATATTCAAATTTAAAGTAAATGTCCATAATTAAATAAGACGAAGAACAACATATTTAAATTACACTATGAAAGTAAATAAAATTCATCAAAATGGGTTGCCTCCCACCTAGCGCACTTGTTTAACGTCTTTGGCTCGACCCAACTGCAAACCTAATCTCTCGGTGGTTCATTGTCAGAGAGACGAATGAGTTCTATTGTTCTCCACTGACACGGGTTCAAGGTACAGTTTGAGTCGGTGACCATTAACTTTAAATATTTCATTGGTCTTTGGGTTTTTAATATCAATCGCTCCATGAGGATAAATTCGAACTATAATGAAATGACCAGACCACTTCGATTTTAATTTTCTGGGAAATAATCTGAGTCTAGAATTAAAAAGAAGCACTTTTAATCCTGGACGAAACATCTTGTTGGCTAATCCCATATCATGGTATTTCTTGGTCTTTTCTTTATAAGTTTTAGCATTCTCATACGAATTTAACCTATGCTCTTCTAATTCATTTAACTGGAAAAGTCGTTCTTCACTAGCTAAAGTTAAATCAAGGTTAAGAGCTTTGACGGCCCAATAGGCCTTGTGTTCAATCTCAACTGGCAAATGACAAGCCTTGCCATACACCATCCGATAAGGACTCATTACTATTGGGGTTTTAAATGCAGTTCAATATGCCTAAAGAGCATCTTTGAGTTTAGGCTCCCAATCTTTACGATTTGGTCTCACAGTCTTTTCCAAAACTGCTTTTATCTGTCTATTGCTAACTTCTACTTGGCCAGAAGTCTGAGGATGATATGGTGTAGCTAACCTGTGAGTTACACCATATTTTCTAAGGACTGAATTTAGTAATCTATTAGTGAAGTGTGTTCCTTGATCACTAATTATAGCCCTCGGTACTCCAAACCGAGCGAAAATATCCTCCAAAAACTTGACAACAATTTGTCCATCATTATTTATAGTACCAATAGCTTCTATCCATTTAGACACATAATCAACTGTGACTAAAATATATTCACAACCGTTAGAGACTGGAAAAGGACCCATAAAATCAATACTCCAAATATCAAAAATTTCAACAACTATATTCATATGCAAGGGCATTTCATTCCTTTTACCAATTCCACCAGTTCTTTGACATTTATCACATGTTTTGTAAAATATGTCACAGTCTCTAAACATAGTAGGCCAATATAATCCAGATTGCAGAATTTTTCTAGCAGTTTTATTACCACTAAAATGACCACCACAAGAGTATTCGTGACAAAATGTCATAATACTTTATAGAGTCGGAACACATTTTATATAAATGAGACACTTCCCAAAAATAATGTTTTGCATCTGTTGAAAATTTATTTCTCTGATAAAAATCAAAGTCAGGGTTGATGATATCAGATACATAATAATTGACATAGTCAGCATACCAAGGATCCAAATATTTAACTGCTAATAATTGTTCATCAGGGAAGTCTTCATTCACAGAGATTTTATTATCAAGAAATTGATGTTCAAGTAAAGGTAAAAATTCCAACCTAGACAAATGGTCGGCTACTACGTTTTTCGTTCCCTTTTTATCTTTAATAGTAATGTCAAATTCTTGCAATAATAACATCCATCTTATGAGTCTAGGCTTTGCCTCTTTTTTACTCAAAAGATATTTTAGGGCTGCATGATTAGAAAATATAATAAATTTTGATCCTAATAAATATGATCTAAACTTTTCTAATGCATACACAATTGCTAAAAATTCTTTTTCTGTGGTTGTATAATTAAGTTGTGCATCATTCAATGTCCTACTAGCATAATGAATTACATGTGGTTTCTTATCTACCCTTTGTCCTAAGACAGCTCCAATTGCGAAATCTGAAGCATCGCACATGATCTCGAAAGGGAGAAACCAATCAGGGCTGGTTAAAATTAGGGCTGATGTCAATCATTCTTTTAATAAATTAAATGCATTCAAGCACTTTTGATCAAAAATGAATCCAGTATCTTTTGCCAGCAGATTACATAAAGGTTTAAATATTTTTGAAAAATCTTTTATAAATCTTCTATAAAAACTTGTATGTCCTAGAAAACCTCTAACACCTTTGACAGAAGTTGGAGGAGGTAATTGTGATATAACTTCAATTTTAGCCTTATCGACTTCAATTCCTTTGTTAGACACAACATGACCTAGGATAATTCCATGTTTAACCATGAAATGGTTTTTCTCCTAATTTAGGGTCAAATTAGTTTCGCAACATCTTTTCAAAACCGATGTAAGATTTTCTAGGCAATGGTCAAAATAATCCCCAAATACTGAAAAATCATCTATAAATACTTCAACACATCTTTCCACTAAATCCGAAAATATAGAAATCATGCATCTTTGAAAAGTAGCTGGGGCATTACATAGTCCAAAGGGCATTCTCCTAAATGCAAAAGTACCAAAGGGACATGTAAAAGTGGTTTTCTCTTGGTCTTCGGGTGCTACTAGGATTTGATTGTAGCTAGAGAAACCGTCCAGAAAACAATAATATTCATGACCAGCTAGTCTTTCAAGGATTTGATCAATAAATGGCAAGGGAAAGTGGTCTTTCCTAGTTGCCGCATTTAATTCCCTCAAATCTATGCACATTCTATAACCCAGTGATAGTTCGTGTGGGAACTAACTCATCTTTATCATTCTTAACAACTATAATTCTTGATTTCTTAGGAACTACTTGGACTGGACTAATCCATTTACTATCAGATATCGGGTAAATTATACCCCCATCAAGAAGCTTAAGTGCTTCTTTTCTCACTACTTCTTCCATGTGAGGGTTAAGTCTTCTTTGTCTTTCTCTAGAAGGTTTACTACCCTCTTCTAAATGAATTTTATGCATGCTCATAGATGGACTAATTCCTTTTAAATCTGCTAAGGACCATTCTATAACTTCTCTATGCGTCCATAAAACTTTTAACATGCTTGTTTCTTGTTCTTCTGTTAAATCTACAACAATTATAACATGTAAAGTTTTACCTTCCCCTAAAAATGAATATTTTAAGTTAGATGGTTATGGCTTTAATTCTACTTCGGGAGGGGATTTGACATACGTAATAAACTCAGGAATTTTAGGTTTAAATTTCTCTTCTTTCTCGTCCTCCTTAGAGTTTTCTACTTTTTCTTCATCTATTTTTATTTCATCAAAAACAGATTTTGGAATTTCCATATCTTCTTCTTTATTTTCGTCTATTTCTATTTCATCAGAACTATTTTCTGATTTGGAATCTTCCATTTTGTTTTTATCTTTTCTCTTAAGAGCTTCAAGTCTTTCTTTCTCTTTCATTTCAGCTATTACAGGATAAAAGATTCTATCATCATAACTAACATATGTATCTTTCTCATACTCATCATCGTCATCAAGACTTTCGTTTAAGGTTTGAGCTGTAAAATTTTCAATTTCCTTTTGATAGATCTTCTTTTTATGAAACTCTTGGTCTAGAAACTCCAAATACTTCTCCTGTGTTTCTCCGGTGAATCTTTGTTTCCATTCCAATAGCTTGTAGAGAATAGCTCTAGGGTTTCTCTCATAGTTTTTACTGCCGCTAGGCTTTTTTGTGCGGCTATGCCGCCGGATTCGCCATCTGTGACGGCTCCACCACCACCTCTGGTGGCTGGGGCTATTCCAACTCCTTCTGTTCAGGTCCCGGCTGCCGCTTCGGTCTCCTATGCTGCGGTATTGTCTCAATAAGCTCTAGTTCAGTGTGCAAACCCTAACGTAACCCCCACGCTTCAGGATATTCCGTTCGCCTCAAGGCCGTATGTGATTGTGGAAAATGAATTGGGCTGTCTTTTCTCTCCTATGGAACTGGAAGCTGCAGAGAAGCAGTTTACTAACACGGTCATCTTGAAGTTTTCGGTCGGTCGTCCGTCGTTGCATGTGATTCGTGAGCATATTGCTACAACGTGGAAACTTAAAGGTGCCTTTGTGGTAGGTCTTCTTGACCCCATACATGTCATGGTCCATCTTACTTCTGCGGAGGATATGGTTAGGGCTCTTTCAAAAGAATCGCATATGATTAATAATTACATGTTTCGTTCTTTTCGATGGTCTCCGTCTTTTGCTTTTAAGAAAAATAGCACTTGTGTTGCGGTTTGGGTTCGACTTCATCATCTACCTTTGCCTTATTTTAATCCTTCCTATCTTAAAAGGATAGGTAATACCTTTGGTAATTTTCTTAGGGCAGATGATAAGACTCTTACCTTATCACATCCTATGTATGCTCGGGTATGTGTTGAGGTGGATGTCACTAAGGAATTGCCTTCCAGAATATGGATAGGTACTTCAAAGGAAGATGGCTTCTGGCAATCCTTGGCGTTTGAAGGGAACATTCGATTTTGTACGGGTTGTGGTTTGCTTGGCCAATCGGCTTCAGTGTGTTGGAAGGTCCAATATCGGGGTCCGGTAAATCAAGGGGTTTCTAAAGGACAACAGGTTGACGTGGAGAAATCTGTGGAGAACCCTCATGTGGATTTGAAAGGGCCACAAATGGAAAATAATAAAGTGCCAGTATCACAAGAGATTAAATTGTCGAGCCAAATTTGGCGTCCAGTACAAGGGAAGGATGTGGCGTCTTCTTCTAATATCAAGGATGAGAAAGGTAATCCATCTTCAGTGGAGGTTATTGATGTAGTAGATAATGCTCCGAAAATTATTGATAAAGGAAAATCTATTATTGGGCAGCAGCATGTTGTCACGCCAGTTACTGTTGAACAAGCCAAGAATAATAATCCCCCTACTGTCGAACATGTCAAGGATGACACTTCCCCTTCTGATTTGGGCACGCGGGCAGATTCAGAAACAATTCCATTGGCTGATAAGACTCCTGTTGATCATTCGGTAGGTACGACAGTTCATAACTCCTTTGCAGTTCTTGGTGATTTGGAGGAGGATAAAGGGGTTCTTGACGCGGTAGCTCCTTTTATCTCTGTAGCCCGTTCCTTATCATGTTTTGAATCCTTGGATAGGTTGGTCTTTCCGTCTTCTAAAACAAAACTTTCCAGGTCGCATTTTTGGATGACATCCGTGATTTTCCTTTACCCGAAAAGGAGGTTCAGGCATTTCGTATGCAGTATGAGAAGTCGAAAAAGAAGCATAAAAAATCGAATGTAAAGGTAGCTTCAGGCAGGAAAAAAAGGGTTACTAGAGTGGCCGCTAAAGCTCCGTCTTCAAATCAATAATTGTTTTTATATGGCTGTTTTATTTTGGAATGCCCGAGGGGTTGGTAACAAAGACACTAGGGACTATTTGAAATTGCTTAAGGTCCAAAATAGTATAATTTTAATGGTTATCTTAGAGCCCAAATTAAGAGGTGATTGTATTTCTAAATTGGCCAGAAAGTTGAAGTTTCAATATACCATGCATACTAATCCTGTCAATTCTCATATCTGGTTGCTTTGGGATAATAGGTTGGATGTTTCTCTTGTATCAACTTCAGATCAACAGGTGACAGTTCGGTGTATTATGGGGGATAGTTTTTCGTCTTTGGTTTCTTGCATATATGCTAAATGCGATCGGGTGGAGCGTCGAGTTTTGTGGGACGATTTGCTTAGTTTTGCCTCACGCATTTCAGACCCTTGGATAGTGGGTGGCGATTTTAATATCATCTCTCATTCTTCGGAGAAACTAGGTGGTGCTGGCTGTGACTTTCAGGGGATGAGGGATTTTAGTGACGCGGGTTATGTTGGTAGCCACTACACTTGGTTTAATGATCATGACGGGGGTACCCGCATTTGGCAAAGGTTGGATAGAGTCCTTGTTAATGGTATGTATAAAGCTTTATATCCGGCTTTTACTGTCCACCATTTGAGTAGGCTTCAGTCGGACCATTGCCCTTTGTTGCTCACGTTTCCTTTCATTAAGAAACCGAAAGGGACTTTCCGTTTCCAGCGTATGTGGCTCGACCATGACGATTCTCAGAATTTTGTTAATACTCAATGGAGCAGTATGTTGCTAGACTCTTCGCTCTTCAGTTTTCATCGCAAGTTGATGCTACTTCGGCGTTCTCTTAAGGATTGGAATTGGAATGTTTTCGGGCATGTTCAACGGCAATTGGCTATGAAACAGGATGAAGTAGCTCAGCTTGAGTTTATCTTACAACAACAGTGGTCTTCTGCAATTGCTTCAGAATTAGACAAGGTTAAATTGGAGGTTCAACAGTTTCTCAATTGGGATAATGAACTTTTGCAACAGAAGGCTCGACAACTTTGGTTACAGGATGGCGATAGGAATTCTTCTTTCTTTCATGCTAGTCTCCATGAAAGGGCTAGGTCTAACTCTTTTCGTCTTAAGTTGGAGGATGGGAGTTGGTGTTCAGACCAAGAAAAAATTGGGGGTCTTGCTGTGGATTATTTTTCTTCCTTGTTCGAGTCGTCACAACATGTTATTGACGAAGACCTTTTTGCTGGTATTCCTAAGGTGGTCTCTGATCAAGATAATGATTTATTGGTTAGTATCCCGTCGGAAGAGGAGATATGGAGTGCTATTAATGACTTGAATCCTAACAGTGCCCCGGGTCCTGACGGCTTTACTGGATGGTTTTACCAAGGATGCTGGAGTAGTATCAAGATGGATGTGGTTAAAGCGGTTCAGGAATTTTTTCACAGTTTTATCCTGCCTCGTGGTTTAACGGCGACTACCCTTGTGCTTATCCCCAAGGTTCAAAATCCTACCAACCTTGCTGATCTTCGCCCGATAAGTTTATGTAATTTTTCAAGCAAGATTATTTCTAAAATCTTAGCTTCTCGCCTTGCTAACATTCTTCCTAAAGTTATTTCGCCAAGTTGGTTTTGTTAAGTATTCTAAAGGAGAATATTGCTTTGGCTCAAGAACTGATTCATCGAATTGGTCATAAAGTGAGGGATTTTCTTCTTCGGTCTTTATCAGCTTTTGGTTTTCAGGATCGGTTTTGTAGTTGCATTTATGCGTTGATTAGCAGTGTTTGGTACTCTATTTGTATTAATGGGGTTAATTATGGTTTCTTTAAATCATCTCGGGGAGTCAGACAGGGGGATCCCCTTTCTCCGTTATTATTTCTCTTGGCTCAGGAGATTCTTTCGGCTAATCTGAATCGTGCCATAGCGGATCATGTTATTGTTCCCTTTTCACATGGTAGGGGTGGCTTGCCTATTTCCCATTTGTTTTATGCGGACGACATGCTTCTCTTCAGTAATGCCTCCAAGAAATCAGTATTAGCTCTTCGGAAAATCCTTGGAGTTTATGAGATGGGTTCGGGACAGAAAATTAATCTCAGTAAGAGCGGGTTTTACACTGCTGCAGCTTGTTCGCAACTCAAGAGAAGACATATTTCTTCCTGGTCTGGTTGCGCGTCTAAGGTCTTTCCTATAAATTACTTGGGTATTCCTATCTCTCCGGGTCGTGTCAAACGTTGCCATTTCGAGGATCTTGAACATAAAATCCTGAAGCGTATTTCTGGATGGAAGACAAAGTTACTTTCAATGGGTGGGAAGATCACTCTCATTAAATCAGTTCTTAGCAGTATTCCGATATATAGTTTGTTTGCTATTCGGGTTCCTCTAACTGTATTGAGGTGTATTGAAGCCCATATGGCAAATTTTCTTTGGCGTTCTATGGGCGATAGTCGTTCTCATTGGGTTGCTTGGGACATTATTTGTCGCCCGATTCAAGAAGGTGGTCTTGGTATTAATTCTCTCCAACTTGTTATGGATTCTTTACATGCTAAGATGGCTTGGAATGCTCTTCAAGGAAAAGGTCTATGGGCTCGGTTCGTGCAAGGCAAGTACTTTGGAGACCACGGGTTCGTTTGCCCTTTGGTTGCATCCTCGCATTGGAAATCTATCATGCTTCAGCTCCCAACGGTTTCTCTCTATGGCAGGTGGGTGATTGGTAGAGGTAATGTCTCCTTTTGGTTGGATAATTGGTGTGGCGAAGTTCTGGTCGGGCATCAGCCGGTTGACGCTAAGCTTACCCTTCGGGATGCTCTCCCTTGCATTGATCTCTTTCTTCCTTTGATCCCTCGACATCTTCATAGCGAAGTTTCAAGGGTCCGATGTGATTTGGAGGTGGATGATAAGATGATGTTTATGCATACTTCATCTGGCCAGATGCGCGCAGCTGATTTTCGGGAATTAGTGCGTCCTAGATTCCCGACTGTTTCTTGGGCTTCTAGAATTTGGAAAGCTTAGGTTCCTCTTAAGGTCAGTGGGTTTATGTGGAAGTTGATTTATGGGGCGGTTCCTGTGGACTCTCAGCTTCAAAAGAAAAATGTCCCTTTCGTTTCTAAGTGTAGGTGCTGTTTACATTCAGATTGTGAATCTATTCAGCATCTTTTCTTACACTCTGAAGTGGCATGTCAAGTGTGGAATTTTTTTGCTCGCCCTTTCAACATGATCAGTTCATATGCCTCTATTCATCATTTGCTCGATATATGGTGTTCTTCAGTGTCTATGCGTAGTCAACTTGGAGCTTGTTATTTGGGTATCGTTCTTTTTTCGTGTTGGGAGATTTGGAAGGATAGGTGCAAATAAGTTTTTGATGGTATCCCCATGCAAGCCAGCCGTATTATTCAGCGTGTAAAAGATGGTCTAAGTGATATTCTTTTCGTTTTCAGTCCTAAAACTTCCACTCCTCAGTTGGGTCGTTTGGGTATCGAGCTTTTGGGTCTTCGTTTGGTAGAGCCGCCTCGTCATGTGGGTAAATGGGTTCGGTGGCACCCTCCTTTACATGGTGGTTATAAACTTAACACAGACGGTTCTTCTATTAATGGCATGTGCGTGGGTGGAGGTATTATTCGAGATTCTGAGGGTCAGATTCTCACAGCCTTTTCTACCTATTATGGTACGGGTACAAATACTAGAGTAGAAATAATGGCTTTACGGGATGGTCTTCGGTTGTGTGGTAACCTTAACATCAATCAGTTGATGGTGGAGTCGGACTCGTTGGTCACAGTTACAGCTGTTTCTAGACAGCACATCAGTCAGTGGCGTTATGAATATGAGTTAAGGGACTGTTTCAGTTTGTTGGGGGATTATGTGCTACATCATATATATCGGGAACAAAACTTTGTTGCCGATAGGCTGGCTGCGTTGGCTCATATTCATGGAGGTTTTCAAAGTTTTAATGCTTATCGGGATCTTCCTCAGTCGGTTAAACTTGCGCTTATTTCAGATAAGTTGGGTCTTCACAATTTCCGTCGATAGCTTGGTCTGTCTTATCTTCATGTATTCTTGGTTAGAGCAGGTATGTTTGTTTTAGTTTTTCTTAGCTGCTACGATTCCCTTCTCATGTATTTCCTCTTCGAGGTCAGGCTCCTCCGTCCTCCCATTTATAAGGGCTAGGCTGGTTGTCCCCCTCTAGTTTGTTTTTTTGCTCTATTTTAATAATATCTAGCAGGGTACCGTCCCTGTTTCCTAAAAAAAAATTCAATTTCATCAATTGAGAAACATGCATTCATGTCACTTGGTCTATTCATCGCATCGAAAACTGAAATTTCTACAATTTCATCCATAACTGACATTATGAGTTTACCATTCTTAACATTGATCATTGTATTGGCAGTGGACATAAAAGGTCTACCTAACAAAATAGAAACTTTATTGTTTGTGCATATTTTCCTCTCCATCTCTAGAACCACAAAATCAACCGGAATGATTAATTTATCTACCTGAACTAGAATGTCCTCTATTATACCCAAAGGATGTTTAACTGAACGATCAGCTAACTGTAAAGACATAGTAGTGGGTTTCAATTCTCCCAACCCTAATTGTTTATAGACTGCGAAAGGCATCAAATTAATACTTGCTCCTAAATCTAACATAGCCTTCATCTTTTTAGAACTACCCAATGAGACTTGGATATTAAAACTACCAGGATTTTTCAATTTAGGAGGAAGTTCGGGTTGTAAAACTGCCCTTATGTTTTTAGAAATAATAATTTTTTCATTCTTTTCAAATTTGTGTTTCTTAGAGTGAATATCTTTGAAAAACTTGGCATAAGATGGAATGTTTTTAATAACATTTAGCAACGGGAGGCTAAGGTTCACCTTGGATAACATGTTATAAATTTCCGAAAATTGCTTATCCATTCTGTTTTTCATAAGTCTTCTAGGGAATGGTATTGGAGGAACATATGGTGGTGGTGCCACATAAGGTTCCTCAAGACGATTTGCCTCTTGTTCTTTTTCTTGACTTACTTCATCTTGACTATCTTTATTTGACACTTCTTTTTCTACTTCTTTATCTTTTACTTGATTATTTTCACTCTTATCCTTTTCAACTTCTTTTTTCAGAATTATCTAGTTTATCAGGCACATCAGAAGATTGAATATGATTACTTACCTCTTCTCCAATGACTCTACCTTTTCGTAAAGTAGTGATAGATTTTGCATGTTCTGTCTGACTAGGGAACTTCCCTTCTTCTTTTTTTCGTTAACTTTAGCAAGTTGATTCCTTAAATTTTCCAACTCTTATAGCAAATATTTGTTAAGAGCAGCTTGACCTTTGCTCGCTCCATCTGACTTTAAAACTTCTTCAATTCGCAATTGTCCTTGATTTGGAAATTGTTGAGGTTGTAAAGGTTTGTTTCCTCCCCATGAAAAATTAGGATGATTCCTCCAACCAGGATTATATGAGTTTGAGTAAGGATCATTCCTTTGTCTTTGAGGGTACATGTTCATGGCATTAACCTGTTCCGGATATACAGTACTAGATGGACAAAAATTAGTACCATGAGAATTTAATCCACAAATAGCACATGCTTTTGGATTTGCCAATTTTCATATTGAGCTTGCATATCTGGTTTTTCTTGAACTTGGAATAAACTTCTACTTTTACTTCTAGCACTTTTATGTTGAGAATTTGCACTTAACATTTCAAGTAATTCTTCCAGTGCAGCTGGTGTCATTCTATTAATAGAACCACCGGCCGCACTATCAACCATAGTTTGTAAAGCAGGCGAAAAAGCATGATAGAATTGAGTTACTAACACATCTTGAGATAGATTATGTTGAGGACACGTGATACGTAAATTTTAAAATCTATCTCATGCTTCATGGAATGTTTCTCCTGGTTCGTTTTGAAAAGACATGATTTGTTTTTTGTACTCTGAAAGAGATGCATGTTTATAAAATTTACCCCTAAACAAATCATATAATTGAACCCAAGTATAAACACTTCCAGGTGTTAGATTCTTAAACCATCTTTTCGCCAAATCTTTTAATGCACTCGGAAAATATTTCATTTTTACTTGATCTTCAGTCAAACCACCTAACGGAAAAGTTCCCATCATATATTCATATTCTTTAACGAAAGTTACTGGGTCTTCAGATGGCATTCCATGAAATGAAGGTATCATATTAAAATAATGACCTTTAAGTTCGAAATTTCTTACTGCTTCCAATAAGACTAGACATGATGGTGTTGCATTCAACATAGGCCGACTATAATCGCTTATAGTTCTTTGATTTATTATTACTTCCATATTTCTATCAGCAACTTCTTCTATTCTTTGATTCACATTTACCGGAGGAACCAGATTTTTAGGATTTTGATTATTGTTATCCATTGGAGGATCAACCAGAGGATCCTCTTGATTCAAATGTTCTTGATTATCAGGCTGGGTTCCTATATTATCAGGGTCTCCCTGATTCTTTCCAAGATTATTTATATTTTGATTTAATTCTACCAGTTTAGGATTTAAAGATCTATGATCGTGCATAAAATAAATAATGCAAATAAAACAATTAAAAACTAACAACTAAAAATAAATAAAATCTTTTTGTATTTTTATTTTATAAAAATTGAATTTAAAGCTACGCTACCAACAAACTAACTATGCAAACTAGCTTGTCCCCGACAACGGCGCTAAAAACTTGATCGTGTCTTATTTTAATTATTCCTTGCAAGTGGACAAGACTATTGCAGAATAGCTTGGGAAGCAAGGGTCGAACCACAGAGACAAGAAGATCACAAATAGCAAGACTATCGGTAGCAATTATTGATCGATGTATTTTATACGTCGATGTTATATGCTTCTATGACTTAAATTATGCTATTTCACGAGGCTTTTGGCTACTAATATATGTTTTCGGTGAGTTTTGTAAGTTTCAGGGTTATTAGTGAAAATATGCCAAACTCCAGGGTTTTAAGTGCAAATTTCAAGAAGGGCCAAAAGAGGAAAAATGAAGAAAAGTGAAGACTGTTGATTCTGAAGACCTTGCGGACGCAAGGTACATCAGACCTTGCGATCTCAAGGTAGGCAGTACGGACACAAGTCAAGCTTTTCAAGGCCAGATACACTGGAGACCTTGCGGACGCAAGGTACTCAACACCTCGCGACCGCAAGGTGGTCAAAATGCGTGATTTTTGGATTTTCACACAGTGGTTCGATTGGATTACAACTCCCGAGTATATATTGAAGTCAGATGCCGAGAACAATAGATAGAAAATCGGCTGGAAGAAGTCTTAGGTAGATTTTAGGTAGTTTTTAGATTGTATATCATAATTAGATTGTGTAATTTCAAGTATTGAAGATCAAATCATGTATCCGATCATCTCCATGTGTTGTTCATTGTCTATGATGAACTAAATCATCCATAATCTAGGAGGTGGGAGGTAACTTGTATCAAATTTATGTTTTGATTCTTATATATGTTCATTCAATGCTTGTTGATTGTGTTGTTTATCAATCCCTATATTATTTTGCTTTGAACAAATGAATGTAATCGCAAATAATAAAGGCCTAGAGGTGCGGATAACTGCATGACCAATGTGCATATGTCGTACACGGCTCACCAACACAATAAATTGGACCTATCGATGCACGAGAGTGATAAGTTAGGACCAGGTTCATACATGATCTAGGTGACAGATAGATCATAAATCTAGGTGACAGCTAGATTAAAGTTCTGTGCTTAGGATATAGAATGGATGAATTTTTGCGGGGATGGAGGTGAACCAATTGTTCAACAGACTATATCTATCTTTAGTGAACGCGAACCCAAGACATTGAATGATAATTATTATGAATTGAACATAAAGGAGATACAAGTGAAACCCGAGAATCCTAGATTGCCACCCACCATAAGATCTTCATATCGTAATTCTCTAATTAGTTAAACATCTAAATATAAATAGTAGTTTAGAATAGAAATAAATATAAAAACCCCTTTAGATTAATAATTTGCTATCAATAAATTGCCTTGTTAAGTGATCACTTGTCTCGTGGGTTCGACCCTTGCTTCCAATACTATTCTATAATAGTCTTGTCCACTTGCAAGGAAAAAGATTAATTAAAACATCGATCAAGTTTTTGGCGCCGTTGGGACAAGCTAGTTCACGTAGTTAGTTTGTTGGTAGCGTAGTTTTTAATTTAATTTAGTTTTTAGTTTAATTTTCAGTTTTTATAAAAATAAAAATAAAAATACAAAAAGATTTTATTTTGTTTTTAATAGTTAGTTGTTTTTAAATTGCTTTAAATTATTTTTATGCACGGTCGTCGATCTTTGAATCCTAAATTGGTAGAACTTAAATCAAGATATAAATATTGTTAGAAGAAATCAAGAAGTCCTTGAAAATCTAGCTCCGAGTTTGATAATCAAGACCAATTGAATCAAGAGGATCCTCGGTTGATCCTCCAATGGAAGAAAATAATAATAATCGAAATCACGAAAATCCAGTTGACCCAGTCAATAGGAATCAAAGAGAAGAAGAACCTGTAAGAAGAAATATGGAAGTAGTGATAAATCAAAGAACTATTAATGACTTTAGTAGACCTTCATTAAATGTTGTGACATCATGTTTAGTCTTGCCGGATCTTTGTAAGGAATTTTGAGTTAAAAGGTCATTATTTTAATGCAATACCATCTTTTCATGGGATGCCTCATGAAGATCTGTCAGTTTCTTAAGAGAATATGAATACATGATGAGTACTTTTCTTTTAGGATGGTTGACTGAAGATCAAATTAAAATGAAATATTTTCCCAGTGCATTAAAAGAATTGGCAAAGAGATGGTTTATGAACTTAACACCTAATAGTGTTTATACTTGGGCTCAATTATATGATTTGTTTATGAGTAAATTTTACAAGCATGCATCTCTTACTGAATATAGAAAACAAATCATGTCATTCCAAAATGAACCAGGTGAAACATTCCATGAGTCATGGGATAGATTTAAAAATCTGCTCATTATGTGTCCTCATCATAATTTGGCTCAACATGTGTTAGTGCTTCAATTTTATCATGGTCTTTCGCCAGGCTTACAAACTATGGTTGATAGTGCAGCTGGTGGTTCTATTAATAGAATGACACCAGAAGCACTAGAAGAATTATTTGAGATGTTAAGTATTAATTCCCAACAGAAAAGTGCTAGAGGTAAAAATAGAAGCCTATATCAATTGCAAGATAATTCAAATACACAAGCTCAATTTGAAAATTGGCAAATTCAAGAAGCATGTGCTTTATGTGGATTATATTCTCATGCTACTAATTTTTGTCCATCAAGTGCTATGTATTCTGAACAGGCTAATGCTATGAATATGTACCCTCAAAGGCCTAGGAATGATCCTTATTCAAACACATATAATCCTGGTTGGAGGAATCATCCTAACTTTTCTTGGGGAGGAAATAAGCCTTTGCAACCTCAACAATTCCAACCTCAACCACCACAACCTCCACAGTTTCCAAATCAAAATCAGTTGAGAATTGAAGAAGTTCCCAAACAAGATGTAGCAAGTAAAGGTCAAGCAGCATTGATGAAATACATGCTTGAAGAGATTGAAAATCTAAAGAAGCACATTGCAAATTCTGAAGTTGATAAAAGAGAAGAAGGGAAGTTCCCTAGTCAAACCGAGCAAGCCAAGTCAATCACCGTCTTGCGAAGCGGTAAGGTAATAGGTGAAGAGGTAAGTGATCCTGATCCTTCTTCTAAAGTGCCTGCTACAGTAGAAAATTCTGAAAAGGAAATTGAAAAAGAAATCGAAAAAGATAGTGATAGTAATAAAGAGAATAATGAATCAAGTAATCAAGAAGTAGAAGTAGAAGTAGAAGTTCCAAATAAGGAACAAGAAAAAGAGGTTCAAAATAAAGATAATACAATAGAAGTTGAAAAAGAGTTGGATCAAGAAGAAGAGGAACCTTATGTGGCTCCACCACCTTATGTTCCTCAATTCCGTTCCAAGAAGACTTATGAAAAACCGAATGGACAAACAATTTACGGAAATTTATAATATGTTATCCAAAGTGAATGTTAATCTTCCTTTGCTTAATGTTATTAAAAATATTCCAGCTTATGCAAAGTTTTTCAAAGATCTTCACTCTAAGAAACACAAGTTTGAAAACAATGAAAAGATTATTGTTTAAAACGGCGTAAGTTACGTTTTACAACCCGAATTACCTCCTAAGTTGAAAGACCCTGGTAGCTTTAATATCCAAGTTTCCTTGGGAAGCTCTAAAAAGATGAAAGCAATGCTAGATTTAGGAGCAAGTATTAATTTGATGCCTTTTGCGGTCTATAAACAGTTAGGGTTAGGAGAACTAAAACCCACTACTATGCAATTACAATTAGCTGATCGTTCAGTTAAATATCCTTTGGGTATAGTGGAAGACATCCTAGTTCAGGTTGATAAACTAATCATTCCAGTTGACTTTGTGGTTTTAGAGATGGAAAGGAAGATTTGCACTAATAATGAAGTCCCAATATTGTTAGGCAGACCATTTATGGCCACTGCCAATACAATGATTAATGTGAAAAATGGTAAACTCACAATGTCAGTCCTAGGTGAAACGGTTGAAATCTCTGTGTTTGATGCTATGAATAGACCTAGTGACATAAGTGCCTGTTTTTCAATAGATGAGATTGAAAAGTTATCAACTGAAACTTTTGAAGAAGAGGAAGATTATGAGAGAGATAGATTCATAGTTTATGATGATAGTCCTATCCCTCCTATAAAAATTGACATTGATGAAATTGAAAGAGAAATAGAAGAAGAAGAAAGACAAGAGAGAGAAAAGTTAGAAGCTAGTAAAAAGAAGGATAAAGATAATAGAGAAAAAGAATCAGAAGATAATTCTGATAAGTTTGAAAAAGTAGAAGAAGAAAGTAATGAAATTAAGGATGATGAAGTAGAGATTTTGAAATCTCTCTTTGAAGAAATTGAGATAGAGAATATTGAGGAAGAAAATAAAGAAGATAATAAAGTAGAGAATGAGGAGGCTAAAAT
Source organism: Codonopsis lanceolata (assembly GCA_013146195.2). NCBI lineage: Eukaryota > Viridiplantae > Streptophyta > Magnoliopsida > Asterales > Campanulaceae > Codonopsis > Codonopsis lanceolata. The sequence continues at coordinate 5,522,663 of CM028384.1, read as the reverse complement.
AAAAGAAACAATTAAAGTAGAAAATTCTGAATTTATGCCATCCATTAATTCTCCTAAAGTTGAAGAATTAAAGCCATTACCACCCCATTTAAAATATGCATTTTTAGGGGAAGGTAACACTTTACTGTTATTATAGCACTTAACGGAAGAGCAAGAAGCTAGTTTGTTAAAAGTTTTATGGACACATAGAGAAGCTTTAGGATGGTCCCTAGCTGATTTAAAAGGCATTAGTCCCTCTATGTGCATGCATAAAATACATCTAGAAGAAGGTAGTAAACCTTCAAGAGAAAGGCAAAGAAGACTTAACCCACACATGGAAGAAGCCGTAAGAAAAGAAGTTCTTAAGCTCTTAGATGCGGGTATAATTTACCCTATATCAGATAGTAAATGGGTTAGTCCTGTTCAAGTAGTTCCTAAAAAGTCAGGAATTACGGTTGTTAAAAATGAGAAAGATGAATTAGTCCCTACAAGAACAATAACTGGTTATAGAATGTGCATTGATTTGCGGAAATTAAATGCGGCAACTAGGAAAGACCACTTTCCTTTGCCATTTATTGATCAAATCCTTGAAAGACTAGCCGGTCATGAATATTATTGCTTTCTTGATGGTTTTTCTGGTTACAATCAGATCCCTGTTGCACCCGAAGACCAAGAGAAAACAACTTTTACATGTCCCTTTGGTACTTTTGCTTTTAGGAGAATGCCTTTTGGATTATGTAATGCACCAGCTACTTTTCAAAGATGCATGATTTCTATATTTTCAGATTTAGTTGAAAGATGCGTTGAAGTTTTCATGGATGATTTTTCAGTTTTTGGAAATTCTTTTGATCATTGTTTAGAAAACCTTACATCGATCTGAAAAGATCTTTGTGAAACAAATTTAACTTTAAGTTGGGAGAAAAGTCACTTCATGGTCAAACATGGAATTGTCTTAGGGCATGTTGTTTCAAATAAAGGCATTGAAGTTGATAAAGCTAAAATTGAAGTTATTTCACAACTACCCCTCCCACTTGGTTAAAGGTGTTAGAAGTTTTCTTGGGCATCTTTGGTTTTTATCGAAGATTTATAAAAGATTTTTCCAAAATCGTAAACCTCTATGTAATTTGCTAGCAAAAGATACATAATTTATTTTTGATAAAGAATGTTTAGAAGCTTTTAATTTATTAAAAGAAAAATTAACTCTTGCCCTTATTTTATCCGGCCATGATTGGTCACTTCCTTTTGAAATCATGTGTGATGCATCAGATTTTGCAATTGGAGCCGTGTTAGGACAAAGGGTAGATAGAAAGCCTCATGTGATCCATTATGCTAGTAGAACTCTAAATGATGCACAATTGAATTATACAACTACTGAAAAAGAATTTTTAGCAGTAGTATATGCTTTAGAAAAATTTAGATCATATCTGTTAGGATCAAAGGTGATAATATTTTCTGATCATTATGCATTAAAATATCTGTTAAGTAAGAAAGATGCTAAACCAAGATTAATTAGATGGATGTTATTGTTACAAGAATTTGACATTGCTATCAAAGATAAAAAGGGAACCGAGAATGTCGTAGCCGACCATTTGTCAGATTAGAATTTTCACCCTTGCTTGAGCGTCAATTTCTTGATGATCTGTTCCCATAAATGATAATTTTCTGATGAACAACTTTTAGCCATTAAAGATTCGACCCTTGGTATCTTGATTTTGTCAACTACTATGTGTCTGATATCATTAATCCAGATTTTGATCATTATGAAAAGAAGAAATTTTTGGCGGAAACTAAAAATTATTTTTGGGAAGCACCTCATTTATACAAAATTTGTTCTGATTCTTTAATAAGAAGATGTATTCCAGAAAAAGACCAACAAGGTATTATGGAATTTTGCCATGGATACTCTTGTGGAGGTCATTTTAGTGGAAACAAAACTGCTAGAAAAATTTTGCAATCAGGTTTATATTGGCCTATTGTTTTTAGAGATTGTGAATTGTTTTATAGAACATGTGATAAGTGTCAAAGAACAGGTGGAATAGGAAAGAGAAACGAGATGCCCTTGCATATTAATTTGGTTGTTGAAATCTTTGATGTTTGGGGTATTGATTTCATGGGTCCTTTTCCAGTGTCAAATAATTGTGAGTATATTTTTGTAGCAGTTGATTACGTATCTAAATGGATTGAAGCAGTAGCAACCAAGACCAATGATGGAAAAAAAGTAGTTAAATTTGTAGAAGATTTGTTTGCTAGCTAGTATGGAGTACCTAAGGCCATAATAAGTGACCAAGGAACTCATTTTACCAATAAGTTGTTGAATAATGTTCTTAGAAAGCATGGTGTAACTCACAAGTTAGCTACACCTTATCATCCTCAAACATCCGGCCAAGTAGAAGTTAGCAATAGACAAATAAAAGCAGTATTAGAAAAGATTGTTAGGCCTAATCGTAAAGATTGGGAATCTAAACTTAAGGATGCTTTATGGGCATACCGAACTGCTTTTAAGACACCCATAGGAATGAGTCCATATAGAATGGTATATGGCAAAGCTTGCCATTTACCAGTTGAAATTGAGCATAAAGCCTATTGGGCTGTTAAAGAATTAAATTTAGATTTAACTTTGGCTGGAGAAGAAAGATTGTTTCAATTAAATGAGTTAGAAGAACATAGGTTGAATTCGTATGAGAATGCAAAGACATATAAAGAAAAGACCAAGAAATATCATGACATGGGGTTAGCCAACAAAATGTTTCATCCAGGGATGAAAGTGTTACTTTTTAATTCTAGATTAAGGTTATTCCCCGGAAAGTTAAAATCTAAATGGTCTGGTCCCTTTATAATTGTACGAATCTATCCTCATGGAGCTGTTGATATTCAAAATCCTAAAAATAATGAAATTTTCAAAGTTAATGGACACCGACTCAAGCCATATTTAGAGCCGATGTCAGTTGAACGAACAATTGAGTTAATTCGTTTGGCTGACAATGAACCACCCCGAGATTAGGCTTGCAGTTTGGTCGAGCCAAAGACGTTAAACAAAGGCGCTAAGTGGGAGGCAACCCACTATTTTGAATGTTATTTATTTTATAGTTAGTTTAAATATGTTTTTCTCCGTTAAATTTAATTTTTGGACATTTAATTTTTAATTAAATATGCCAAAATTCAAGTTTGGGGGAGAAAAACATCTTAGTGTTGTATTTATATGTTACTAATAATTTTTAGTCTAGAGTTTTTGTTAAGTTTTTGCATACAAGAAATTGCAAAACATAACGGAAGTTAACGGAAGGGCTAAACTGCAAAACTGTTGAAAAGGAAGACAGAAAAACAAGAAGGACAAGTTCTGGACACCTTGCGGACGCAAGGTGTGAAGGACTTGCGACCGCAAGGTCCCCCGTAAATGCAAGTTTCGTGCGTCGACATGGGGAATCGAGACAAATCGCTTGATTGCCACCTTGCGGCGCAAGGTGTGGCACCTTGCGACCGCAAGGTGTCTGTATATAAAGACTGCCAGGTTTTTCATTTGCAATTCACCCAGAACTCAACCCTCCTCTTCAAAAAGCTCTCCCTCTCAAATTCCGGCAGATCGGTTCATATTCCGGCACACATTACAAGATCCTCTCCTCATTCATCATTCTTCATCTCCTACCTCCCCCACATCCACCATTGCACCCCATTGAGGTTGAAGCTTTGAAGAAAGAGGAAGAACCTCCATTGTTGCCGACGCCGATCTAAGCTCAACACTCGGCTTCATTCTTGACTCTCAATTTAAGCTGCAAACAAGTAATCCTAACCCCTCCTTTAAATTTTTACGTAAAATAATTGCATGCTAGGGTGTTAGATAATTTTAACGTAGATAAAATTTTTGCATGCTTTAGAATTAATCTTTAATTTTAAATTTTAAAAAAAACTTATTTTAATTGTTTAAACCTTAGTTTTTAATTTTTATTCAAACCAAATGTTCCGTAAGCGTAGAAATACCGGTGCTTCGTCCTCCGGCCCAGCTCAGGAGGAGGAACAAAATTTTGACCACACCCGATTCGTGTCCTACGAGGCCTCCGAACGATATACGGCCAAACTCTCCAAGTCCTTGGTTCCCGAGAGGGGATTCAAGGCTGAAGAATTTGGCCTCCGTCCAAATTTTATAGCTCGTAGGTGGGGGCGTTTGATAGATTCTCCGCCAAGGGCAGCCATAGTGCCCATTGTCCGAGAATTCTATGCCAATGGCAACATTGGCATAGATGGGGGTGTATTAGACACCGTTAATGTTAGGGACATCGTAGTAGATTTTTCGTCCCAAAGCATTAACAACTATTTCGGCACCTAAAACTTTGCGGTTGGTGCCGATGATTTTAGCACACACCTCCAACCCCCTCTATCCCTGTCGAGGTGGTCAATGCGACCATCGCCCTCCCTGGTGTGGTGTGGACCTACAACCGTAATCCACCCTTTGGTCCACGCACCATGGAGGAGTCCTTCCTCCAGAACACGGCCAAGCCCGTGTTCAAATTTGTTTGTGGGCGTCTCATGCCCTCCAGTCACCAACATACGGTGACTTGGGAGAGGGCTGTCTTGACCTACACCATTATGTCCGGTGGGTCTGTTGATGTTGGCCGTTTGATCAACGGCCAAATCAAGACCCTTATTAGAGGTAGGACGAATGCGGGGTTCGCGTTCCCGCATTTGATTACCGAGTTGTGTAGGGGCGGGCGTGAGATGGCCCAAACACGCGGAGAGGCTGAAGGCTGGTCCGGCCATTACTAGGGCCATTTTGTTTGAGCACCACCAGCAGCCGAGAGTGAGGGTTCCTCAAGGGGAGGAACCCGAAGAGGAGGAGGAGGACCCGCTCGTTGGGATCTCCAATAGGCTAGAAGAGGTTGCCCTAGAAGGCCAAATGGCAACTCAACAGTTGGCACAAATTCGTGCCGACCAAGAGCGGCTATTTGGTTGGTTTAACACGGTGGGACAAAATGTCTCCGCCTATTATGGGCTGCCTCCTGGCACGATCCCCGAGTTACATCCTCATTCGTTATTTCCGCCCGACTCACCGTGAGTCGAGGCCCAAGTTCCATCCTCTTTCGTTAGGTGGACCTGCTATCTCCTTTTGATATTTGTCCTACCCCATCAATCCTCTCATATGTTCCTCCATTTTGAGGACAAAATAGAAATTAAGTTTGGGGGGGATTTTAAGCTTAAAGTCCTAGCAGGTCCTAGCCTAATGAGGAATGGAGTTGGGCTATGTTTCTAGGGTGAAGAAAAATTTCTTTATACGATGACCATTTAACTCTTCACCCTATTTTCCTGTTTTTAATTTTTTCTTATTTTCGGAGTTGTTGGCATGACCAGAATACTATAATAGTAAGGACCTTGAGGTTCCTATCAAAAGAGTCATCGTCATCATCTCCAAATTTCTTTTAAAAAAAAATTCAAAATTTTCATCCTCAAGTTTAGGTGTGGTAATGCTAGTCGTAGTCAATGAGGAGTTAATGCAATGAACCGCATAGTTAGTCCGTAGATCCCTCTGGAATTTACTTAATTTTGCGAAACTTTTACTTTTCTCCAAATTCTTCATGCACCCACACCAGTCATAATTATGGATTGATTAGAATAGTTTTATAAAGTTTATAACACCTACTTCATTACAACAAGATATGCACAAGAATATGATGCATAGCCATTCGAACATAATTGTTGCATTAAATTGTGACTTAGGGTCAATTGCATGATAGTTAGATCCCTTGGATTTTTCTCATTTATATATCTCAAGCACACTTTCGAACCGTGTCTGCATGTTAGTCTCAATTGTCCCTACCATCTGTCTTAGCGAATGCTTATGTGAAATCCAGTGATGCTAAACATTCAACCCCCAATTCCCATAGTTGATATGATATTTTGTGTTGTCTTACTTGCTTTAAAAACTACATGAGCATTTGGCATTAAGAAATGACTTAGGCCATCTTTGGATCGTTAGAGCCTAAATATTCCCTGACCTATACTAAAAATATCCCTAGTGTCCCCGTTGAGCCTAATGAAAAAGAATGGAGTGTGCTAAGCACACTATTTAAACCCCCATTCGCCATCGTTTCTATTACCCACATTAACTTAACCCTAAAAGCCTATACACTTTTAGCCTACCCTTTGAGAGAGTAGGATGTGGGTGGGAAATTGATTTTGGAGGACCACTTCTTTTCAGTTAGGCTATTTTTCGGAAGACTTCTTCTTTCCGTCGTCGAAAAAAAAAAAAAAAAAAGAGAAAAAATTATGTATCGACGAAAAATGAAACGGAAGAAGAAGAGTGTAACAAAGATTCAAATGGAAGCATAGCTTTCAAGAGAAAAATATGTTAGAAAAATCATGCTGATAAGAATGATGTGATATTTTTAGAAGTATATATTGCCCAAAACAAGTTTGGGGGGAAAGAAGAAAAGTGAAAAGTAACGAAAAGCACCCCTCCACTTGTAGTCTTTGCAGGTCCTAGCCTAAATAGGGAAAACTTCCTTTTGCTTGGAAGTATGAGGGATAAAGGGTAGTCTTACTCTCTCACTTTGAATTCCAATTCCTTTCCATCAAATCCCCCATCACCTTGGCCTTACATTACAAGCTAAATAAAGACCTAATGATCTTCTTGCCAATGCTTATGCTGTTTTAACTGTCAAGTGAGTCATATGAAATTGATCACACACTTCATGTTCATTATTATTCACCCTAAAGCTCACTGTGTTAGCATAATCTTAGCTATTACAAGTCATTGGGATAGGAGAGCATTGTATGTCATACATAGAAGTGCATGGGATGGATGTATAAGTCTTTTAAATCCTTGGGACCTTTCTTTAGAATCGACCAGGGTTTGGATGGTAGATCTCATAATTCTTAATGCATGATTTTCTTTTAAACTTTGATTTTCATATGAATGTGGTGTTTAGCTTAATAAAACTGTTTTAGTTAAGATATTCTTTAAGACTGGTGATCACACACACACGGAGAAATTAAAAGTAGTAGCACTTTTAAGAAAAGATCAGTTGGTTTTATATGACTAAGCCTGCATATATGTGGTGAGCATCGAACTGAGATTACTTTGCATGCCATACACTTATAACTTGAGGTTGAAGCCAAAAAGATTTTATGTTTTATTCGTAGTTTAATTTTTATGCTTTTGTATTTATCTGTTTTTGTATTTATCTGCTTAGTCGAGTCACTCGAAAGAGTCTCCTTGAGTTTGTGGGTTTATAGAGGAGTGTAAATAGTGTCACCCTCCAAAAAGATTTTAATTTTTGTTATTTATATGTTTTTGTATTTATAAGTGTTTATTGTTTACTCGTGGACGAGCAAAGTTTAAGTTTGGGGGTATTTGATCGATGTATTTTATACGTCGATTTTAAATATTTCTATGACTTAAATTATGCTATTTCATGAGGCTTTTGGCTACTAATATATGTTTTCGGTGAGTTTTGTAAGTTTCAGGGTTATTAGTGAAAATATGCCAAACTCCAGGGTTTTAAGTGCAAATTTCAAGAAGGGCCAAAAGAGGAAAAATGAAGAAAAGTGAAGACTGTTGATTCTGAAGACCTTGCGGACGCAAGGTACATCAGACCTTGCGACCGCAAGGTAGGCAGTACGGACACAAGTCAAGCTTTTCAAGGCCAGATACACTGGAGACCTTGCGGACGCAAGGTACTCAACACCTTGCGACCGCAAGGTGGTCAGAATGCGTGATTTTTGGATTTCCACACAATGGTTCGATTGGATTACAACTCCCGAGTATATATTGAAGTCAGATGCCGAGAACAATAGATAGAAAATCGGTTGGAAGCAGTCTTAGGTAGATTTTAGGTAGTTTTTAGATTGTATATCAAAATTAGTTTGTGTAATTACAAGTATTGAAGATCAAATCATGTATCCGATCATCTCCATGTGCTGTTCATTGTCTATGATGAACTAAATCATCCATAATCTAGGAGGTGGGAGGTAACTTGTATCAAATTTATGTTTTGATTCTTATATATGTTCATTCAATGCTTGTTGATTGTGTTGTTTATCAATCCCTATATTATTTCGCTTTGAACAAATGAATGTAATCGCAAATAATAAAGGCCTAGAGGTGCGGATAACTGCATGACCAATGTGCATACGTCGTACACTGGCTCACCAACACAATAAATTGGACCTATCGATGCACGAGAGTGATAAGTTAGGACCAGGTTCATACATGATCTAGGTGACAGATAGATCATAAATCTAGGTGACAGCTAGATTAAAGTTCCTGTGCTTAGGATATAGAATGGATGAATTTTGCGGGGATGGAGGCTGAACCAATTGTTCAACAGACTATATCTATCTTTAGTGAACGAACCCAAGACATTGAATGATAATTATTATGAATTGAACATAAAGGAGATACAAGTGAAACCCAGAATCCTAGATTGCCACCCACCATAAGATCTTCATATCTATAATTGCTCTAATTAGTTAAACATCTAAATATAAATAGTAGTTTAGAATAGAAATAAATATAAAAACCCCTTTAGATTAATAATTTGCTATCAATAAATTGCACTGTTCGTGATCACTTGTCTCTGTGGGTTCGACCCTTGCTTCCAATACTATTCTATAATAGTCTTGTCCACTTGCAAGGAAAAAGATTAATTAAAACATCGATCAATTATTAAACTAAGGGGGGTTTTATATTGATTTTATCTAAACTAATTATTCTACTAAAGCAGTAAATCTAACTAAATTAGTAGCAATTACATTAGGAAAGATCTGATGATGGAGGGAAATCTAGGATTAGGGTTTCACTTGTATCTACTCTATAGCTTATTTGGATAAAATATCATTCAATAACTTGAGTTTGTTCACAAAAGATAGATATAGCCTGTCGAATTACCGTTCAGTCTTTTTTTATTTTAAGAAGCAAGACGACACCTGCGAGGATATTATTAATAACGGAAAAAACAACCAGAGGGGGACAACCTGTCAACCCAAAATGAGGAGACAAGGAACCTTACCTCAAAAAGAAATACAGAGGAAATACCGTTTAGTCTCCATCTCCAAATAATTCGTCCATTCTATATCCTATGCACAAGAACATATGAGTCCTAACTGTCACTTAGGTCATATATATGAACCTGACCCTAACTTATCACTCTCGTGCACCGATAGGTTCAATGTATCGTGATGGTGAGCCAGTGTACGATATATGCAGATTGGTCATGCAGTTATCCGCACCTCTAGGCTTTTATCACTTGCGATTACATTCATTTGTTCAAAGCGAGATAATAAAGGGGTTGATAAACACCATGATCAACAAGAATTGAATGAATAAAGATATATATTAAGCCATAGATTCGATATAAGTTACCTCCCAACTCCTAGATTAATGGATGATTAGTTCATACTTGAAGATGAACTGGACAAGGAGATGAATGAATACATGGATCGATCTTCAAAACTGTAATTACAAAAACTAAACTACTTAATACAAGCTAAATGCTACCTAAAACTGTTTAACACTATTTCTTGGACGTCCTTTGGCTTTGGCTACTGTCCTTTATTTATACCAAGGAGTTGTAGGGGAATAGGAGGTTCAATCCAGCTTGGAAACCCCAAAAGGTCGGTACCGAGCACCTTGCGGTCGCAAGGGGTAATGACCTTGCGTCCGCAAGGGTCTGATTTTGGGAGCCCAACTTTCTGCCTACCTTGCGAAGGCAAGGTGTTTCTACCTTGCGGCCGTAAGGTAGCCAGATTCTTTTTCTGCCGTTTTTCTTCAATTTTACACTTTGGCCCCTTCCTCGAAATCTTCACGCAAAGCTTCATAAATCACATAATTCCACCTAAAACCCTGAAACTCATAAAACAACTCAAAAACACATATCAGTAGCCAAAAGCCTCGTGGAATTGCTCAATTTAAGTAATAAAAGTACCTGATATCGTTGTATGAAATACGTCTATCATCGGCAACGTTACAGCCGGAACCCAACATTAAACTAAGTCTACAACTCTAGTCTACCCAATCTACGGCTAAACATGCCAAAGTACAAAATAAACCACAATAATGCTACTCAAGACTAAGTAATAAGTCAACAAATACAAGTACCAAATCAATTAACACAAATCTTACTACCCAAAGTGAAATTTATATACCTTCACTTCCCAATCGTCCTTTCCAAAAAAAAAAAAACCAAGGCTACAATACATACTAGTAGCAACCTTCTCACAGAACCACACGTTCCATTGTAGACTCGACGATTCCTTCGAATCACTAGCTTGGATTGAATTTAGGGAAAACAAAGTAAACAGAGTAAGTCATAAAGACTTAGTAAGCTACTAAAGATGTAATGTCATGACATGACATTAAGCTCAAGTAAAACATGCATATAACATGTCATACTCATAGTATATCATTTCATGCAATAATCCTCAACATAAACCAAGTTCTATCAATAGTCACATAGAACATTGCTCTATATAATTCATCATAAAGAAATCCATATCAAATAGAATATGATTCTGAATTCCAATATGTGTAGCATGTTATTTCCACATTTTAATTTATCATCAAACCACCATCCTCATAACCCAATTACACCATGAGTCTCATACTTCCTCACTTAACATAACTCATATAATAATTCATATATGGGAGACTATTGTTTCCATTCTAATCATGGATAGCATGTTATATTTCTAATATAACATTATATCATTAAATCATCATTTCATTAGCATGTTATACTTCTATTATAACATTTCATCAAGTAATCTTCATCTCATGTAAATCATATCATTAGCCATGTGAAACCAAATGTGTCCTTGATATCCCTTTCGTGGGATCGACGTCCCCGAGACAATCCCCGCTCGATTTCCATAGCTATCAAGGTCAGGTTTATTACTCTAACAATGATCATCTACATTCCCACCATGACCATCGATAGAGGGGTGTGTGCAACTCGGCACGGCGATCCATTGTGATTACGAATCCCACAATTCGTACATACAATGCATCGTCCCGCCAAAGACTCAAATCAAAACGACGCCAGCTGAACTCAAACGCAAGCACATGTAATATATACTTGAATGTTCACCAAAGGAAAAGTACTACATAACACACTAATCCAATCAAGTAGATATTTACTTTTGAATCACATAGTTATGCATTTCTATGCTAACTAGCACAAAAACATATTAGAGCAATAATATCAAGTATCTAATACTCAAGTGTTCATACACTTGAAAATGCTCAGAGGCTTAACCTCCATCAAAACTACCCCAATTTTCGTAGGATTTCAATATGCAATTCTCTATGTTCATATTAATCCCTTAATCGACTCTGTTGAGTCATTTTACTCTTTCTAAATTCGAAGGCGCAGAAGCTAATTGCATCATAACCCTCCTATTATTCATTTGTTAATATTCATGGCTATGTTCTCAAGGTTAATCCTGAAAAACCCCTAAAAACACACTAACCCACGCACTGAAGGTGCAATCTTGAAGCCTCTCTTTTCTGACTCCATTGGCTGCCGGCATGATGGACCCTCCACCTGCCCCGCCGGTTCCTGCCCCTCCTAAGACTTTCGCTATCGTCCTCTCCTCTCCCCCTTCAACCCTCAACACCACTGCTTTCCATATTCCCCCCTCACCATACAAAGGAAAGCCATCTCTTAAGCTTTCGACTGAGATCATTGAAGCTCTTGCAAAACCCTTTCAACACACTCTTATAGGTAAGTTTTCTCACGGAAGGCCTTCCATGGAATCTATTCGAAAACTTTTTCGCACCTTTGGTCTTAAGGCAGCCTTCAGCATTGGGCATCTTAACGATAAACACATACATTCAAGTGTACCATGAAGATGACTATCAAAGGCTTTGGATTAAGGACCAATGGTACCTTGGGCGATACCCTATGCGGGTTTTTAAATGGTCCCCCGACTTCAGGCCAGATGTGGAAAGCCCCATCGCCCCAGTTTGGTTCTCTCTGCATGGTCTGCCCATTCATCTTTTCAACAAATCCACACTTTTCTCCATTTCCTCTTTGTTTGGCCGGCCCTTGATGCTCAATCAACCAACTTCCAACCTCACTCGTCCAAGTGTAGCCCGTGTTTGCGTCGAAATTGATTTATCTAAGCCAATACCCAACAGGATCTGGATTGATTGTGGCTCACTCTACCCAAGTTTCTGGCAGTCCCTTGAAGCGGAAAATGCTCCTCTCTATTGCACTCACTGCCTTAGACAAGGCCATTCCGAGCTTCAATGTAAAACCAAAAATCCCCCAGCCTCTTCGCGTGATCCAGCCCCCACCATTCCTCCTCCTCCTCCCCCTCCAACTACTCGATGGACTCCAAAAAAGTCTACCAATTCGGCTGCCAAGCCCCAAGAGACTGAACTGCATGGTGTTACCCCCAATGACTCTTGCCCAAACCTGCCTGGTACGAGTAAAACCTCTCTTAGTATTGCTAATCCCACTTCTGCTTCTAGTTAGGATTATCACTCAAACTTTCCTCGTATGAGTAAAACCACTCCTATTCTTGTCGATGAGAATAAAACTTGTGCCACCCTAGATGCGAGCCAAAACTTTTCTGACTTGCATAATCAAGTTACCACTGCTTCGTCCCAGACTGAGATGAATTGTACCACTACTGAGGAGCAAAACATTTCTGATCTTATTGAGGAGGATCATACTGACAATTCCCAGAATGACGCCTATACAAATATCCTCTCCCCTAACAAGTTTGTTGTGCTTCAGACCTTTGAGGTGGAAAATGTCGGTTTTGACAAGAGTGATTTAGATGCTCTTCATTTGGAAGCCCGTGGACTCAAGAAAACGAAGGGTAAGCCTCCCACAACCCCAGTTACTGATCGGACGACTCGCTACCGCAAGCAAGTTAAGATCCAAAAGGGTTCTAACTGTTCTGTTCCCAATGACGATTAAGCCTCTTTTTTGGAATATAAGGGGTGTGGGTAATGATTCCACGGTTTCCCGCCTAAAAAAATTGGTTAAGCTTTATCAGATTTATTTTATTTCTATTTGTGAGCCTATGATTGTTAAAGATAGGCTTCCTTTAATTGCCCGTAAACTTAAATTTCGTTCGTTCTTCTGTAACTCTTCTAACTCTATTTGGGTTCTTGCTAGATCCTCCTTCACCTGCCAGTTAATTAATGATTCGGTGCAACATCTTACTCTTAATGTTAAGCACTTCTCTTGGAATCATTCGGTGTATATTACTTCAGTTTATGCTAAGTGTTCTTTGGCTGAAAGGCTTGACCTGTGGAATGATATTATTTATATGGGGGCTGACTTCAAGAATTCACTGTGGTTAGTGGCTGGGGATTTCAATATTACTTAACCTCAAACCATACAACAGAGCTATGTATTTAGTTCAAAACAATTACTCGTTAACGCCTTCAAAACCCTTAATTAAACCCGTCAAGACTACTAAGTAGCCTTACGTCAACTCTCAAACCAAGACTATACCATAGTCTCACCCTTAGTTTCATGTCAGACTTCTATTAACCTTTATTAATCATAATGTATATACCTATACACTCATACTCATGCTTAAAGCGTAATATGACTATCAGCACTCAACACTCATAATTGCCCACTAAGTACACTTAGTAACATCTCAGATGGCATGGTTGTCCATCCATCTATTCATCATCCTATCATTTATAAAGACTCTAAAGTAGTCTTCCTATAATTTGTGCCCTATTGTGCACGCCCACAAGTAACTCTCATAGATTGACAAACTAGTTCACTAGTTTAGTTAAAGTTCTCAAAAGCATTAGTTCCCAAAGACTCTATCAAGTCTAGGTGCCATTTAACACACTTACAACATGACCCCACAGTCAACCAACCGAGACCAACCCATCTCAAATCCCGTAGGATTCAACACTTTTTACCCACGTGTTAACTAAATCTTTAATCGACTCCTTGAGTCTAAGTCAAACCATTTGTATTCAGGTCGTTCCCCAACCTTTAGTCTCACAATACCCTCTTAACGTAAATGAGACGGCCTCCAATGTTTGACCGTCAAAACCCAACCAACTTAAGTATATTTATTAAAGGCATTAACAAATGGTTCCCGACTAATATTTAGTCTTAAATTACCTAGTGTCCAAGGGTACACCCTCGACATTCGCAACGAAACAGTTGTCTAACCCCATTCCTAAATCTGTCATAATTAATCTAGGATTGTAATTCAACCCTCAAACACAACCTTCAATTAAGTCAACGCACCATCGTGCCTGACCAAACACCTAAACGAGCAATCATTCACAATTAAATACCCAAACCAAATAAGACCCATTGATTAGTAATAATTTCACACTAATGTCGTCCAAGGACTTCTTCCATTGGAGTCCTAAACCATCAATTATCACAAAACACCCATTTGGTCTCACCCGACCAAAAATCGAGATCTCCAACGTGAGTCCTGATGAACATGAAAAGTCGTAGGAATTTATCCTAGGGTTCAAAATATCATTTTAAACATATAATAGACTCCGTTTAGTCAAAATACAAACTCCCAAAATCTAGGGCAAAGCACAATTTCGGGATTTTTACTTCACCCGGGTTTCTAAATCTAACAACTAACAATTTCGTATCCAATCACTTCAACGAACCCAACAAACTCAAACAAATCCATCCTCACATGTTCATTAATCAAAACCCATCATAAACATGCCATCTAGACATGTATCAACACAATAAATCAAGAGGAATACATCTCTAACATCCTAGCATCAAAATGGGCTAGAGAGAGAAAGAAGGGGATTTAGTAACGTACCTCAATCGTGGCTCAAACAACAAAGGAAACGAAAACAAACCGGATGGAAAGAATCCATTCGTCGAGGGCTTCGAAATGGCGTACTCAGCTCGACTGTGACGACCCGACCCGGATTTCTATACGAAATCCCAAGGTTGTTCCGTCAAGACAAGCTAGAAGACGGACAAGCACCTGTTAAGCATAATGGTGAGAGTCAAAAGATGAGCCAACAAGCTCGAAATAGGAATATAAAGCCATAACGGCGAAACGAATCAACAAAAACCAAAACCTGCGGAAGCGAATCATAAGCAGAACCCAAGCCTTCACTCCCAAATCAAGGATCACAAGGCTAAGAGACAATTATCTCTCGACAATTTTACGACGCGTGTGACACAACATTGCGCACGGGCAACAAACCATCGTCAACCAAAGACCGACAAACCAACAAGATACCAACCTGATAAACCACCACTCCACGACTATAACTTGCCCGTGGAACAATACGAATAAAAGGATAATATTTCTAAAAGATACAATAGCTCGACCATACTAGTCGACTCCCAAATAACAAAACAGTAGAACTAATACAATCTACCTAAGTAAAGTTTGCATAACTTTACATCCGTGTCTCAGAAATTAATAAGATCAATAATAATAATATCTCCAAGCTATTGCCCGGAAAACCACCTTCTAGAAATCACAACTCCGAAGCCGCCACGCGTACTAACGAGATCACTTCACACACCAAGGAAAACAACCACACGGAGTGAGTCATAATGACCCAGTAAGTTACGAAATGCATCTATATGGCATATCATGTCATGGCATGGCATAATGCACATGCATATAAGAATCATGGTATCATGCTAGCATACCAACAATAAACATGTACTTAGTTACCAAAGTACATAATCTCACATAAACCACATAGCATATTGTCTTTCTCATAAATGCTCATAAATAAACATGTGTAACAAGAAACGTAATTCGAATTGTTACAACCAAAATCCGGGCCCATTGCCCAATCAAACATACCATGAGATTCATCATCAAACCAAAACCCGGGTTCAACACCCAACTGATCATACCTTGGAATTCATTCTCAAATGATCACAACTCATTAGTTTCCCTTAATGAGTACTCGTTACATTCATCCAATCCCCGGATGAGAAATGGGAGCTCGATATCAGGTTAGATGGCTCTAACTCGAGACCACATCCCACTACTGGCCAAATAGTGAGGAGAAATGGACCCAATGCGGCGATTTATAGCGATTGTTCCCAAAGACTATGAATCGTCCCATTGCCGACACAAAGACCAAACCCACCAGCTGGACTTAAACCAAAATGCTCAAGTAAATATTTACTTGCATAAACCAATGAGACCAAGTTCATTAATATCGGGCTCATCAAATCATGTAGGACATAATGCTCTACAACATCCCATAAACCATTACACATAATTGCATATAATCAAGTAGGACATAATGCTCTACGAAGTCCCATAATCCATGCACATACTTGCATATAATCAAGTAGGACATAATGCTCTACGAAGTCCCATAATCCATGCACATATTTGCATATAAGCTCAATAAATCATATTGTGAGGTCTACAATAATCCTCCACTCAAAATTAAACCGAAGACTACTACGTTAGTCTAAGAATATCCACAACTCAAGACTTAATATTTTAGTCTTTATTTTAAACATACCGGACCCAATCATAGTCCTAATCGTCGTATATAATCTACATCTCCAATACCATATTCAAGAACCTCATGACTACTCTGTAGTCACTTCCTCACAAGTGCTTTTATATTCACGCGACCAAATTCCTTAAAGAGAGAATTCTTTCTTAATCTTCTCTTAAATATACCCGAGAACATAAGTAGGTCTCAAACGCTTCATGCTCTAACAAGCACGCTCAAAATATATTTCCAATAAATCTCTATAATATAAGTGTCTCATTTGGACACAAACGGGATGCTCGGTGAGCACAAACATAATCAACCAAAACCCAATCATTGTAGGGTTTCAACACAAGGCTCATTATCATATTATTGGCCTTACAACGACTCTGTTGAGTCTTAATACTACATTTCATTCTTTACGTGTTTCATAAATCAACACTTTAACATTTCATTAAAGTTTACAGCAAAATCCCAACATTCATCCGGGCTTGATTCCCAAGCCTAAAATCCATATAATTCATCACATTCATAATCTCATTTAAAGTTTGGAAGCTATATACTTCACAACATTAATCAAGCAAAATCCATTAATCGTAGGATTTCAACCCATGTTCATTTATCACATTATTGAACTTATGATGACTCCGTTGAGTCTTAATACCAAGTTTCAATCTTTACCCATTTCATCAAACCCAACATCAACATTTCTTAGTTTATAATAATTCCTCCAATAATTCGGGCTTCATTTACAAGCCCTAAAAATCATAAAACTTCAACATAAGTCATAACCCATCTCATACAATACCCAATATCATTCAAATCATCATATTCATGATATCAACAAATTCATGCTTCCAAAAATCCCCAAAATGGGCATACATAGCATACCAAGTGTTCATTGCCCTCAAATAGCATATAGATTGTTTTCCTTAGGGGCCAATGCACCAAAACCAAAAGAAAGTAACTTACCTAGCTTGAGTGAAAACTCAAGAGAATCGAAATCCAAACGGTGAAGTTGTTCCACTCGTCGAGGACATCAAGAATCTGAAGTTTGGAGATGATCTAACGGTCGGATCTTCATTAGATCAGAGGAAGAAGGGCTAGGGCTCCAAGCTTCAATGTCTCCCAACTCTCTCTCACTATATATGGTTTAGAAGAAGGGGAGAAATGAGGAGCGTTTGCTGAATTTGTGAAGGGTTTGGGGTTATATACCTCCACTAATAAAGAGGGTAGAATGGACATTGTATTGGTACACTTATTGAATATTTAGGAGTAATCAACCCCTAATCAAACCTTAATTAACTCCCCAAACATGTTAGGATATGATTAGGACTAAGTATGGGGGTTAGGAAGGGTTTGGAGGGGGTTTAGTAAGGGTAGGATAGGAAATTCACTTCAAAATATCAAAACAGGGACTGCTGCCCTCGAAGCACCAAAGCGCTTGCATGGCACTCACCCCATGCGACCGCATTGGTCCCTTTCCAGCCCTTGGTGAGTTTTGTTGTCTTCTCTCGGTTACGGCCCTTCCCGCATGCAACCACAAGCCTTAAAGCTTCGAAACGGACTATAATTCAACCCCAAAACACCTCAAACAATTAGCTAAACCAAACAAGTCTCAAACCACTTTCAAAGTAGGTCTAGACTCCCATAAAAAAACACCTGAAAAAACTCGGAGCGAAACCGAAACAAGTTACAACAACTCGCTAACAAGACGACACAATGAAACCACAAACCGACGGGCAACAACCCAAGATTATAAACACTTCAAAAGGCTATTTGATAGGCCTAAATGCTCCTTAGATGTTAAACCACCGATAGGAGAAAAGAACTCCCGAAAGACAAGACGTTCATACGGCTTAATCTCAAACTACACGATAAGGACGATCGCTATCCTCGAAGCGTCAAAACTTCACAAAACTTAAGGAATGTATCCAACTAGAAGTCTAACACATCTAAACATGTTATTCAATCATCATGTAAAGATCTAGGACCAAAACGAGGTCAGGAACACAAAACACAAGTAAACTCCCAATCGCGTCGCATTTCGACTATCGTCGAGTTACGGCTTGTGACTTTAGCAAGTCAACAACTATATGGCATATCTTAAAAGTATTTTGGTCTTAATGTGATCTCTCATACACATCTAGACTCTCTCGTAAACCAAACAAGCATTCAACAAGGAAGAAATGCGAGCATTGCACGTAATTCAAGCTAACCGGAAATCGGGGTATTACATCGACGATCGGTTGGCCGGAACTCCAGGAATCGCCGAAAAACCTCCATGAACACACCTCACTTTCTCTCTCTATTCTCTAATGGTAGATGCACAAAAATGAGGAGGGGAGGGGGAAAATCAGATCTAAAAGGGGGTAAAAGGGGACCAAAATGCCCTCAATTGGGTGGCCAAGGGTGAAGGAGGGAGATTAGTTGGGGGTAGGATGGACATTTCACAACAAAAATCAATAAAATGAGCTGCAAACTGGAACTGCTACAGTACCACGCGCGCTGCGCGTGTCCAACTTTTGACGGCTCCAGTTTGAACACCGTTCGACGAAACGATGCAATTTCTTCTCCTGCCACTCTGTAAATGTCCTAAGTAAAAGCCTTTAAAACTCCAAACCAAATAAAAATTTTCTCGGGGGTTCCTCGATCAAAACAATTCAGCCGCGTACCGAAATCGGTTTGTAACTACTGTACAACAGACGAAACTACGTTGGACAATCCAACGATTGAAACAACGAACGAACAAGTATACATACTTGTTTTAAAACATGTTAGAAGCCTAATGAAGTGTCTCCAACACATACCCAAGGTAAAACCAAAATTAAGTACGACCAAAGTACCAAAGTCGATACGTTAACGATACGCGAATTGCGAAATCAAACTTATGACGACGACTATACTTTGAACGTCGTGACTACATGTAAACTTTATAAATATAATTATAAGGATATAAAATTTATTCAAGCAAGTACACGAAGACCTAGGATATCTCAAAGGCCGTAAACAATAATTAAGGAAGATAACACTCTACTGAGTTGAGTTCCCAACAATGCTAAATCGCGCAATAAAGGCTCTAACACGCTAACGAGTGTAAATCGAACATCCCAAGTGTATCGGCCTTACCTTAGCCTACCAAGGCATAAGAAGTCTTCCACGCTAAGGCTTATCATATTGGCCAGACGATCACGTAAAGTTCCGGGGCGTTACATGTTTTATTTGAGCATTATGCCATGCCATGACATTGTATCTTTAGTAGCTTACTAAGTCATTATGACTTACTCGTTTACTTTGTTTTCCTTAGATTCGAGCCGAGCTAGTAATGCGATGGAACCGAGTCTACGATAGAAGTGAGATTTATTTCTAAATGTTGCTATTAATTTATTTTTGTAGCATTGGTTTATTGGAAATGACGTTTGGGAAGTGAAGTTATATAAACTTCACTTTGGGTAGTAAGATTTGTGTTATTGATTTGGTTCTTGTATTTGGAAATTATTAGTACTTGTTTTGTGAGCCGACAAATGTTAGTCGAGCCATGTTCAATTAATTACATATTTGTTCCATCTTGAGATTGTTCATAATTGGTTATGTTGTACTCTGACATGTTTATCCGTAGAGTGTATAGACTAGAGTTGTAGACTTAGTTAATGTTGGGTTCCGGCTGTAACGTCGCTGATGACTTGGTTATTATTGTTTATAAAATTGTAACAGGTGGTTTGTAGTACGTGCCAAATGTTGCGTCACTTGCGTCGAATTTTTGGGCCGAGAGATTTACTATCTCTTTGGTTGTTTGTATTTCAGAGCTTGTTAGCTCGGGTCCCATTTTGTTATTCGCTTCCGCATTTGTTGAGTTGTTGGCGTATCGCTGTTATAGCTTTACCCATTGCTTGTTGTTTTGTGTGTTTTGGCGGCACGACCTTAGGGTCTCGTATTGGGATCCGGGTCGGGTCGTCACAATGGGTCCCTACCTAGTGATATAAATACAGTCAGGAGGCGCATTATTCCTCAGAAACCAAGATGGGGAAGATCTAGTTTAGCCCTTCAACATGGATAAACTCAAGCGATACTATACATCAGCCAAGGTAGTACTAATATAGCATACTATAGTGGCTCAAATACTTTATCTCTCTCTTCAGCTCGCTAGATTGAAAACCCGAAAGGCCGGCCTAGGCAAAAGTTAGAGCAAACCAAAAAAGAAAACAAAAGGAGAAATAAGGGCTCGGTAGGTCGAAAACCCGAAAGGGCAGCCTAGGCAAAAAGTTAGAGTACATAAAAAAGAAAAAACCAGGAGAAAAGAAGATAGAGTAAAGTCTCCTGTATAGTCTCCAGCATACGACATACAACATGTAGCGTACAGTCTACAGCATACGGTATACAACACACAGTCTATGGCGTATAATCTATAGCATACAGAATACAGTATACAGTCTTCGACAAGAACATTTTTGACAATATAAGACTTCAACAAACTGGTTCCCATATAGGGCCAGAACTACGTAGACATGAGCCTCTCACCGAGTAACATAGGAAGCCTAAGGGTGCGGACTAACACACATAGAAGGCTCCTCCTTCACCACAGAAACTTCGCAGTATCACTGCAAGAGCTTAAGATTGGAACCCTCGACAACAACAAAACATGGTACAGTCTTACATACATAGAGGGCTCCTCCTTCACGACAGAGGTGTATTATAAATGTTGCTACAACATAATACAACAAGTCCTTGACCAACAAGAAGAAAAACCACGACATAACATAAAAATATAAATATTATACAAGGTCCACCACTAGCAACCATTGAGTACATGTTAAGAACACTAGAGATAGTGATTAATATTCCCAAAACACTTAACCCATATATTGAACCCTCGAGGTAGTCATTCATATCCCCGATAACCAAATGCCCATCTATCATCGACGCCTTAGTCGAGACCAAACACTCCTCCGAGGAACCCTTGATGCTTCTGTATCATCCTCAAAAGTAAGCACCAAGCTACCTTCATTGCTCCCAACATATCCATTATCAGGTCTAGTAGTATTACTAGGTCCTACGCCATCATTTAGCCTGGCCGCGTTACTCCACCACACTATATTACTGAGTCTCTGTAGACACCCCAATTTTGTACCCCCGATATGTAACATGGCATAAAACATCAAGACCTATTAAAGGACTAACGAATGCCAAGTTACAGGGTTGAAAATGCAAAGGAAAAGGCAGGATGCATACACAGTGAATTGCAGGGGGCCAAAGTGCCAAAAAATCAGGACAAAAAAGGCCTGGGGTATTGCCCCAAGACCTTCATGGTTGTTAGTCCCAAAGGGCACAATACTAAGCTAGAAGGGGGATTGAATAGCTTAGTAAATACTTAAAAAAAATTCGTAATAGTTCTTAAAAGCAAGTATTGTGGGTTCCCGGGATGTGCTCCCGCGCCCCGCGTGCCCTTGGATAGGGGTGCGCGTACATGCGGATGCGGGACATCCACTGCTCTCGTTCCACCCTCCCTTGTTTAAGGGAAGACGAAATCAAAAGTACGAGAGGAGTGCTGTCTAAGATAGCGCGTTAGAATGCGCCTCGGTTGCCTTTAGTGGATTTTTGATCAAATATGGGAACTTTGGGTTTCCCGCATCAAGTTATCCCTTTTTAAGGGGATACCAGGATATGGGAATGCATCACCCTTTCATTCCCATTTTCCCTTTTTTAGGGGAAAACAGAAAAGTGCAAAAAAGGATGTTGCGACGCCCCCACTATGGATTTTATTAAAAATAGCCTTATAGCCCGTTTCGGATCGCTATGGGAGCTTTGGGTTTCCCGCATAAAGTTATCCCTTTTTTAGCGGATATCAAGATATGAGAATACATCACCCTTCCATTCTCATTCTCCTTTTTTTAGGGGAAAACGAAAAAGTGCAAAGAAAGAGTGTTGCGAAGCCCCACTGGATCCAAAAAGTTTTAGAGTCGCCATCTTTATTTTATGGCAAAAATAAAGCAAAACCAGAAAAAAAAGAAAACCATAGATTATGAAAAGGGTTCGGAGGCTAAGTTACGAGTTGGGAAGGTGCTAGGCACCCAACTCGCCCTTTCGATCTCAAAAGTGGTTTTTGGCTAAAGTATGCTTATTGTTATATTTATTTAGCAAATAAATAAAGCATTAAAAGACAGGAAAATAAAACAAATACATCCGTGGCTACATTATTTACGGACTTGCAGCCATTTCCTTACAATAATTACAAATATATTTAAAAATATTTGGCCATTATAACGGCTCTTTTACATAATATTTCCTAATCTAATCCGGGCAACACAACGGCTTATATTGGCTACATTGAGCCGGATTTAAATAATAACTTCATGAATAATAAATAAAAGAACGCCCTTAAAAACTATTACCTTTTAGAGCGGTAGTGTGCTCGCTCTGTCCTTCAGGGAGAGGGAGTCTTTTGTTGTTGTTGTTGTTGTTGTGTTGTTGTTGTTGTGATTCGGACAGAGTAACTGCTTATTCTGGATGACTTTGGCTCGTTCACTCGGGCAGAATAACGGCTTATTTCGGATGGATTTGGCTTTTTTGGTTGGATGGAATAACGACTTACCTTTTGTGTTTTTCAGCTCATTACTCGGGCAGAGTACGACTTACTTTTTGGATTTTGGACCGAGGAAGCGGGGTGGATACCGAACTAAAAGGCTAGGGATCACTTTTAACCGGTGGATTTGTGTTTTGGCGGAGTTTGGACGGGGTTTGGAAGCTTTGGTGGGCTACACACACCTATCTCACTTCTCTCGCTACTTCGGCGCTGTTGAGACGCGGAGAGAATTTATCAGCGTTTCTTTGTGAATGATTTTCCGTGTCTGAAGGAGAGCCCAGCATCCTTATTTATAGGTGGAGAGGGGGACTCATCGGGAATTATAAATTCCCTCAGCGCGCAGCATCAGCATGTACACCGGCCTTCACAGCTTGCACAATGCGTTAAGTCCCAGAGCTACTGTAGCATGCTTGGCGCCGACATCTCCATGGCATGGCGCAGCGCCAACCTAGCCTTTTGGATGCGCCATGCTCCTGTTCAAGTTCTATTTTTGGCACTTTCACCCCTCGCAATTTACTGTTTTGCGCATCCTGCTTTACCTTTCGCATTTTCGACTCCTGTAACTTGACATTTGTTAAGTTTAAGCAGTTCTTGATTTCAAATGTCAGAGTCACATATCAGGGGTACGAAATTGTGTTTTCAAATATTCCTCTTTTTTTTTTATACAAATATTCCTCTTTTTTTGTGTTTTCAAATATTCCCCTTTTTTTTGAAAACAAAAACTTTATTGAAAAAAGGACTTTTATTTTATTTTTGAAAAACAAAACTCTTTTGAAAAAGACTTTTTCTTTTATTTTTGAAAAACAAAACTCTTTTGGAAAAGACTTTTTCATTTATTATTATTATTATTATTATTATTGAAAAACGAAATCTATGAAAAAGAGTTTTCTTTTTTTTGAAGACAAAACTTTTTTTTCTTTTTTTTTTTATTATTGAAAAAAAAACTTCTTTTTTTTAAGAAAATAATTTATTATAGAGTCAGGGTAAGAATGCTTTACCTTTCTTACCTTTTGGCACCTGGGTGGCTGCCGCGGATTCGGCTGATTTTGATATTTATGCCACTCTTGCTTTTTCAAGCCAGAGACTTTATTTTCTTTTTCTTTTTGCCGCCTGAAATTTTTTTTCTGCTCATTTTGCGGCTAACCTGCTGAGGATATTATTTTTCTTTGTCCTCAGATGGATGGCCGTCGATTTTGGTTAACAAGATTACCTTTGTTAACTTTCCGTCAAGCTTAGGGGGCCATTTTGGAATTTTGGAATTTCGAGGACTTAAGTGTCGCAACTTCAAACTTCGGAGGGGGAAAAAGGAAAAATTCCCTTTTCCTCCCTTATTATGGACGGGGAGTAGGAGAAGGGAGCTACTGCTCCTTTCTTCTTCCTTTCTTTCTTCCCTTCAGCGACTGCCATTGTTGCCTCTTTTTTTTTTTTTTTTTTTTAATTTCCTTCTTATTTTTGCTCCTTTTCTCAATTCTTCTTCGCCAATTCGAGTGTTTTATCTAGCAGATGGCATCTTCTTCACGATCCAGGAAGGGGAAGACTCCGATGCACCCAAAATCTGATGAAAGGAGGAATGAGTTTCCTCCCCTGGTTCGAAAATAAAATCAAGTACCGGTACTCTACAGATGACTAGAGCAACATTCTTCGAGACGGAAACACTCACGTGTCAAATCTTCCACCTACCACTGTAAGTTTCTTTCTCTTTCTAGATTTGCCTGGATATACTTCAGATCTGCTGGATTTCAGCACTGTTTGGAACTCTTGGAGCACTCCTGACTTTATTAATGATGTTTATGCATGATCTATTTATGCCTAAATGATGTAATTAGATAATGATGCATGAAATTTACGTGATTTATTTTTGCGATGCATGATTGAACTAGTGGTCACTATTTGACCTTACTATGCATGATTTATATTATAAATGCAATTGGAGCTACATGATGCATGTTCTAAGCTAAAACACATTTTTGCATGCAATATATTCACGAGACGGACTTTTCATAATACAATTCAAATTTTTTCGAACACATTTTCGGATAAATATGAGACAAAACGGATATATTTCATGCCCTAAAATTTGTTTTTCATGCATGCTTATGTTTCAGGGATATAGTAAATGTCGTAAGAATGTTTATTTTCATGATTGGTGACATTTTATTTTCTTTTTAGCTCACCCCTAATGCAGCTTATTGGACAATAAATGCACATGATGAATGCATGTACTACTTTACTTGATGCAGATGCAATGCAAAACAATTATATGATGCTTACTAACATGATGCAAGTACATTCTTTTTATTTTATTATGTACATGATAAATGAAGAAATGCAATATTCATATTTGACATGTATTTCTATGATGCCTAGGATGTAAAAAAAAAACGATTATTTAGATGCAAAATAATACACATAATTATTTTTTTATTCAAAATACATACTTAAATGTATTTTTATTTTTGACGGAATGAAAAAGAATATAGCATATATATTTTTATTTTTATTTTTGAAATACACATTTTATTATTATTATTATTATTATTATTATTATTATTATTATTATTATTATTATTATTATTATTATAATAAATTTTTAATATTTTTTTTTATTTTAATTTTTTTAGAAACCAAATGTTTATTTACATGTGTATTTATGTACGTGTATTTTTTCTTTAAAAAGAACAAAATGGTAAGTGTTTATTTACATCAAAAATGTTTTTTTTAGGGAATTAGCATGTTGCAATTTTATAATTTATGAAATACAATGCATGCAACATGTTCATTATCTATTTTTACTTATTTATTACTACTGTTTATCAAAAGACTTTACAAGGAAAATAAAGATAGTGGACTTACCTTTTTTCCCATTATTTTTTATTTTTTATTTTTTTAGTTTCGCAGGAAATTTAATAGAATGCGGGCTTTATGTGCTAATGTTATGGATATTTATTACATGTTGCCTGAGGCAGCACAGCTTCTGGTGGAGGGCTCTGGTTTCAGTACTTTCATGCACGCCTTCCGTCACTTCACCAGCTATTTGCCGATCTTCGACGCGCTGCGGGACTTCTGGTGGGACACCACCTATACCTTCCATTTCAGCTGGGGGGAGGCTACCATGACCCCTTGCGACTTCGCTCCTATTACTGGCATTCCTACAAGCATCGGGGAGACCCTGGCCCCAGATTTCACTCTCCGTCGACGTCGAGAGGAGGTGGTGGACCTCCTGGGCTTTGAGCCGGAGTTTAAATCGACGGATGAGATCTTCATCGGCGGCGTCTGAGCTTCGGTAATGTCGGCGGAGTGCAGCAAATGATATGGCTGCCGTGACTCGAGTGGCTAGAGCGTTTGTATTCTTCTTTCTTGGGACATCGCTCTTTGCCTACTCCTCTACCACCCTGCGAGTTTCCGTCCTGGCTTGCTTGGCTGATTTTGAGCGGATCCCTTCTTATGACTGGGGACAGGCGGGCTTAGCCGAATTATATGCTTCCATGGACAGGGCCTGCCGGAACGATTCACCGACCCTGAATGGATTTACCCCGGCGTGGGAGGTATATGTCTTTTCCTGCTTTTGCTGCATTTCTTTCTTCTTCTTTTTTTTTTTTTTTACCATATATACTCTTTTTTCTCAGCACAATTTTTTTTTACTGATAACATATATTTCTTTTTTTTTCTTTCTTTTTTTTTTTTTTTTGCAGGTATGGGCTTTCTCATTTTTCCATTTCTAGTTGGGTCCTCTTCTTCAGCGTGTCCATCAGCCGCCGTATCTGTCCCAGTATGTTGATGATAACATGGTCTATCCGACCCAGGACGGTGGTTGCAAGAGTAAGGAATGAGTGCGGGAATGGATTGTTGGCTCGAGTCCTGGTATAGTGCACTTTCTTCCTTGGGAGGGTCTGGAGGGTCATTATGCAGTTGCCTTGGGACTTAGCCGCTACCGGATACTGATGGTATCCATTATGGTGGATTCATTATATATGGGCGAGCGGGTGAATTGCCAGCATCAGTCCATTTTAGTGCCTCCAGTGGTGCCTCCTTGGCCTCTTTTCTGGGTGATAGAGCCCGATCAGCTGCCAAACAGGTATCAATACCTGGCGAAATACCTCATGCCAGCGACAGATTTTCCAATTATGGTGTATGAGGATTTCTTAAGATTAGTGCTGCATCCTCCTTTCCCTGCTCATGCTGCGCCCAGGCGGCATTCTGATGCTTTTGCCAAACCAGGGCCTTCTACTTCATCTCTCGACGAGAACCTGATGTTTACAGAGCCTGATGATATCTTCTCTACCTTTCAGTATCAGTGGGGTGGTCACACGGTAGAGCAGGTTCTCCCAGATGTCGAGATCCCCGAGGAACGTTGTGTCCCGGAGCAGGTTCGTTCGGTAGACACATTTACCTTTATTATATATTTTTTCTTCTTTTTTTTTTATCATGCACACATATATTTTTTCATCATTCATTTTTTTTGTGCATGTCTATCATTATTTTTTTTTGGAGACTAATACATTCTCTTTTTTGTCTCACCCTTTTTTTTTTCTTTTTTTTATAGGTGAACGTGTCTACCTACAAGAAGCTGCTGCGGGGCTTTTTCAGCATTAGCAAGCTTTATCAGAAGCTTGCTGACGAGTTTTCTTGCAGGGGGAGCAGCACAGTGCGGCGGTCCAAACGTCGAGATGATGATGACGACGACGATGATGATATCGGGTCGAGCCGTGTTCGAGGCAGAGGTCGGGGGTATAGGGCTGGCGGCACAACGGGTCCCTGGTCATGGGTGGTGGCCTTGATAGGAGCCAGTTGTCCTGAGCGCATTAGCCTTTGGATTCCTGCAATTATTAGTCTCTCCTCTCTTTTTTTATTTATGTAAAAGAAACATGTACATACATTTATTATATAATGCAATATAATTATACATGATGCAAAATATCACACATGCAAACTCAAATACACACATGAAATAAATCTATACCAAACATCTAAAAGGTAATGGCATGCTGTAATCTTGGAAAGAGAGTTTATAAGAATACACCTTCGGATGGGAGTGGGCTTTTCTGATGATATGGGAACGGAGAGATGGCCACCTTCCCCTGTTACCTCGGCATATTGCGGCTATTGAGCCCGTGGTCATAGCTCTCTTTTATAGCCTCCTTCATTCCTTGCGATCAGACATAGGAGTAGTGGACGGTCGGACAGATAAACCAGAATACCAGGCAGATTTTCTAGGCACAGTAAAAGGCAACTAGCGCGGCCATATGGGAGACATGGCGCGGCGCCAGGGGGAGCTCACGGTGGCACCATGGGTTTCTCCTATGCAGCCACTGTTCACCACTATTCATACACTGTGCACAGAACTGTCCGTTTCTTCAATTTTCCGTATAAAAACGGACGGAGATTGGCCTACTTTCTCACCAGCTCATTCGTTCTTTCTCCCTTACAATTTTAAACTTTCTTCTGCCCTGCCGCTGCCTTCTCTTTTGCCTTATAAAATCCATTGCATCTCTTTCATAAATGGCCGCACGTATTCCCACGACTTTGGAAATTGAAGTTTATGAGAATGCGTTGGATTTCTGGATTCTCTTCCTGCGATCAGACGAGCGGGACTGGTTTGATCATCACTTTGGATTCCGGTGCCTATTGTCCTGGAGAAACGTTGTTATAAAGTGGGACATGTTGAGAGGTGCCTCCAGGTTTTGGTCTCCTCAAGACCATCTGTTTAACTTCGACATGAATGAGATGTGCCCCACATTTGAAGAATTCTGTGCAATGCTGGGGGTGGCACCTTCTCGTCAGATCGCAGTGCCTGCTTACAGGAGACGTCCATACATGGCCATCCCGGAGCTATTTCATACTACCCACCAGGCTACTCTAGGTTTCTTCAATTGAGATACCTTTAATTCTAACTGTCCTCCCTGGGGTCTTCACAGAATATAGGGAGGATGACGTGGAGTACCTGTGGCGTAGGCTTACTGCGCTCTTCCTCTGTCTGGTAGGGAGATATCTGTTGGTGGGTCCACCCAGATTTGTTGATGTTCGGGTCGTTGACCTTTGCATTACAGGCTCGAGATCGCCGGTGGAATATTGCCTCGTTGGTTCTGGCGGAGACCTTTGCGGGCCTGACTGCTTTTGCCGGCGGTGAAGAACTATTCCCTACCGGTAGCCCCATTTTGGTCCACATGTGGCTAGAAGAGTACTTTCTTTGGGTTTTGGCTCCCGTGCCGCATGGAGCACCATATGACCCATCACTTTATGGCGTTCGTGGGCATCTTCCTCAGATCAATTACTCTGAATTTGATTGGGCTGATTATTTTTACCGTCGGGGCTCCATAGACATAATCTGGGTAATTCATCATTGGGAGATCCGACATTTCCTTCGGCATTCCGCTGAATATAGTCAAGTGGTCATGCTGGGTATTGAGCGGACCTCCTTTTATCTGCCAGACTAGATCTTGCGCCAATTTGGGAGAGAGCAGGTGATCCCGGACACAACTCGTCCAATATATATAGGGATAGAGAATACTGACGAGAACTTGGGTCCCACTATTCAGGGTATGTGGCACCGGGATTCTGAGAGGTTGGAGGTGGCCTATCCATTTGCTGACTATATGCTTCTGTCCCATGGGTACCTGGCATGGATCATGGTGGCTGCTGAGGGGCTGTCCCGCACTATTAGGCGCAGACTGAGGAACTTGCTGGGCCGCCACATTACTAACGGGATTGACGCTCTCCTGATGGAGATAGGCGAGGATATTGATAGCTCGGGGTTAGTCGTCCCCTCGTGCTGAGGCATAATTCAGCGGGTACATGGTCTTGATGCCCCAATGCCTCGACCGAATACTACGGGTCCCAAAGAATACATCCCAAGCAGACAGCAATGCCAGTAGACAAAGATAACCCATGGGAACGTAAGTAGCTCCTCCTCCCCGATCGGTCAGCACGCTGAGGGTCAAGCGGCAATGAAGCTCCACGGCCGAGCATGGCGAA
>CM028384.1:5456368-5492588 GCA_013146195.2 Codonopsis lanceolata | reverse complement strand
AATCTTGTAGTCTTTGTCGTTGAGCGGAAGAGTGGAAGAATCGAAGGCATTCATGTCCTCACATGCCTTGACTCGGCTATAGTCGACGGATTGGAGGTTAATGCACATCCAGGAATATACAATTTTGGGTCGGAGGCAATGATGACGTCATGAGCGGCGGGAAAAGTAGGATATCAGGAAGGTTGACATCCAAACTTGGTGGAATGTCGGGTTCGGGTCTAGCTTCTTCTCTGTCACGCTTTGATTTTGATGATTTTGCTGAAAGAAATGCAATCAAAATTAGGGCTTTTTACTTCAAGGGCTAAACAAGCAGAGATTTCAAGTTTTTAGAGATTTTATTGACAATTTTCGGAATGAGACTTGAAACCTAGAATGTTTAGTGTAATCAATCCATAGAAATGTATAACGAAGTTTTTCAAGGAGTAAACATTGAAAGCATGTAAGCATTTGTTAGTTTCTAGGTTTTAAGAACAACAATGGCGATTCATTGAAACTTCGAAGTGACCGTTTGTATTCCAAAACAATTTAGGTTATGAAAATGCGAAGCAATAAGCGATAAATTTCAAGTAGTAGAGAAGAAGCATACCATTGATGTTGATGAGAGAAGAAACAAGAAGATTTTTGGAATGAAAAGCGGAGTTACCTGAGATAGAGAGAGTTTGAATAGAGAGAGAAATATTTTAGACAAAGGGGTTTCGTAAAGTTTTGGAAAAGGCGGTTCAAGGTCTATTTAAAGAAAAATTTGCGCAAAAGCGGGAACTTAAGATATTTTCTAAGTACCAAATTTTATCCTTGACCCCTTTATTGCTTTAGAAACCTCTTTAATAAAAATAGACTAAGTAAAGATACAACCTTTAAGTCTTCCACAAAGGGAAAACAACGTCTTCCGGTCAGTCTAAAACTAAGTCTACCGGTATGAAAGAAAAGTAATAAAACTTTGAAATTAAGCAGTAGGATCAATCATACCAAGATTTCTCCTTAAATAAGCAAACCTGGTGGCATCCAGTGGCTTTGTGAGAATGTCAGCCAATTGATGCTCAGTTGGAACATATTCCAGACTGATGTTACCTTTCTCCACATGATCTTTGAGGAAGTGATAACGGATATCAATGTGCTTTGTCTTCGAGTGCATTGATTTTTTGGAGACTGAAATTGCTGATGTGTTGTCACACATAATTGGACAATTTGCGGTCTTGATGTTGTAGAATCATGACTAGTTGTTGCTTCATCCATAGGAGTTGAGAGCAACATTGCTTGGAGCAATGTATTCGCCTCGTGGTTGAGTTTGCAAGCTGAACCTTGTTTCTTGCAAGACCATGAGACAAGTCTATTTCAAGGAATTGACAAGTCCCTCTTGGTGCTTCTTACGCTCACTTTGCGGTATGCATGTCTGCATCTGAGTACCCAACTAAGTCGAAGTTGTTGTGTTTGGAATACCAGATGCCTAGATTTGTTGTTGTTGAAACATATCTGATAATACGTTTGGCAGCAAGAAAATGTGATTCCTTTGGATCTGCCTAAAATCTTGCACAAACACAAATAGTAAACATAATGTCATGTCTACTGGCAGTAAGGTAAAGAAGTGAACCTATGATTCCTCGGTACTTGGTTATGTTCTCTTGCTTTCCCTTTTCATCTTTGTCAAGATGGCAGTCGGTAGACATTGGAGTCTCAAATCCTTTAGCTGAATCAAGACCAAATTTCTTGATTAGTTCCTTTGCATATTTGGTTTGGCTGATGAAGATTCCGTCGGAAGTCTGTTGAATCTGCAGTCCTAGAAAGTAGGTAAGTTCACCCATCATGCTCATCTCGAACTTGCTTTGCATCAGCTTCTTGAATCTCTTACACAGGCTTTGATTAGTCGATCCAAAGATGATGTCGTCCACATAGATTTGTACCAGAAGAGAATGACCTTTGTGCTTGAGAATGAATAAAGTAGTGTCTATCCTTCCTCTCACGAATCCTTGTTCTATTAAGAACTTGGATAGAGTTTCATACCAAGCTCTGGGAGCTTGCTTTAGGCCATAGAGAGCTTTCTTGAGTCGGTAGACATGATCCAGTTTGTCTGAAATGACAAATCCTGGAGGTTGTTCAACGTATACCGTTTCTTGAAGATCACCATTCAGAAAGGCACTCTTTACATCCATTTGATACACTTTGAAGTCCATGAACGAGGCATAGGCTAGAAAGAGTCTGATTGCCTCTAATCTAGCAACAGGAGCAAATGTTTCATCGAAGTCAATTCCTTCTTCCTGTCGGTAGCCTTGAGCAACCAGTCTAGCTTTGTTTCTGGTGACATTTCCATCTTCATCTCTTTTGTTTCTGAATACCCATTTGGTGCCGATAACTGGATGATCAGTCGGCCTTTGAACTAAGCTCCACACCTTGCATCTTTCAAACTGGTTCAGCTCTTCTTGCATAGCTTCAATCCAGTTATGATCTTCGATAGCTTCATCAATCTTCTTTGGTTCGAGTTCAGATACGAATGCATATGCAAACATAGTCTCTTCTCGAACTTTATTTCTCGTACGAACTCCTGTGTTGAGATCACCAATGATTTGAGAAATAGGATGATCTCTTGTTTCAATAATGGTTGGAGGAAGATCACTTTTGGTGGATTCTTCCCTTAAGAATTCCGGAGTAGGTTGAGAGGGAGATTCACCAAAATCTGGTTCAGAAGAGATAGGATCTTCAAAACCTTCATTTTCTGGTGAACAAGAAGGATGAGTGATCTGCAAAGGTGTTTGGGGTAAAATAGAAGAGATGGGTTCTGGGTCAACAGAAGAGTTGGAACCGGTATCGGCAGAGTTCAAGTCTGCCGGTGAAGGGTTAGCGGTACTGGAAGGGTCTGCAGTTGCCGTTTTCTGATGAGGAGTAGAAGTAGATGTTGTATTTGTACCTGTCTCATCATTTTCATCAAAAGAAACATGCACAGATTCTAAAATTTTCAAATGAGTTTTACTAAAAATGTGAAATGCTTTTGAATGTTTGGAATACCCCAGAAAAATTCCTTCGTCTGATTTTGCATCAAATTTTCCTCTATATTCTTTTCCATTATGAAGAATAAAACATTTACAGCCGAAGATTTTAAGAAATCCTATGTTGGGGGCTCTTCCTCTCCATATTTCATATGGAGTTTTGTTATGAAACTTGTTTACCAGGGATCTGTTTTGGGTAAAACATGCAGAGTTGACGGCTTCTGCCCAGAAGTACTTTGGAAGTTTAGCTTCTCGGCATTGTTCTTGCCTTTGCTTCAATCGGTGTTCTGTTCTTCCGTTCGGCTACACCATTTTGTTGAGGATGCAAGCGGTAGAGAAGTTGTGGCCGATCCCATGGTCATCACAGTATCTTTCTACACCATTGTTCTTGAATTCAGTGCCATTGTCTGATCTTATGTCACTAATGTCTTCAAGCTTTTGAGTTTGAAGTCTTATAAAAAGAGCAGTGACTAGATCATACGTCTCATCTTTTGATGTCATTGTTTCAATCCAGGTGAACCTAGAGTAGTCATCAACTACTACAAGTGTATACTTGTCTCCAGAAATACTGATTGTAGTGATTGGTCCAAAGAGATCCATATGCAGAAGTTGAAGATGTCTGTTTGTTGACAAGACAGACTTTCTTTTGAAGGAAGACTTGGAAAGTTTTCCTAGTTGGCAAGCTTTACAACTTACGTCATGGTCGGCAGAACAGTAGGTAGACCTTTGACAAGCCCTTCTTTGGAGAGCTTGGAGAGGTGCTTGAAGTTGAGGTGACTGAGACGCTTGTGCCATAGCCAACTGTTTTCACGAACGTTGTTAGCTACTAGGCAAAGGCTTGAGAATCTCCCTAGAAGATTTAAGTCCACGACATAGACGTTTCCTTGTCTATTGCCTGGCCAAGATTGTAGAAACGAGATTCACTTTCTTTGATGAGGCACCGTTGGTTGGAGTTGAATTGGCATAGTAATCCATTTGCCTTGAGGTGGGATATGCTCGAGGGATTGTGCTTTAGGCCACTCACTAGAGACTTTGTTGATGGAGAGACTTCCTCTAGTGATTGAGCCATATCCAATTGTCTTTCCTCTTGCATTGTCTCCGAAAATAATAGTGGGTCCTTTGGCTTCAGCTATATCTGTAAGTAAACTTCTGTTTCCTGTCATGTGTCTTGAGCGACCCTGTCAGTACCGATGTCTTTGTTCTCGATTCTATAGCCATGAAGCATTCCTGAAAAAGATTTAAAGCAACAAGGTCCCTTTATTTTCTTTTGGGTCCTAAGGATTAGCAACCTTTTGGAACCCATACCTGCCTAACCTTGAGAGAACTAGGTCTCTCGGATCTTGGAGTGAACCTTAGCGGGCATTACGGGGCCGATGGCCTAGGCAATTGCAAGAATGACATAAATGAAATTTCCATAGAGAACTGTCAGTGTCCTTAACTGAGGAGTGATTATGAATATCCTTTTTCTTAATATCCATTCTTGGTTCAGTTTGCTTGTTGACATTAGACTTAATTGGTTTCTTTTGAATCTTCCTAGGTAGGTTATCACCAGACTTAGCTTTAGCTTGTCTGTTGATTACCCTTTTAGGAGGATTTGGTAGAATACCTTTAAGTTTACTTTCAATAAGTGAAGGAGCCTTGCCAGTTTCATAAACAAACTTGATAGTCATCGGTAGAGATTTGGTAGGTCTACCGCCAGCAGTCTTTGCCTTAGCAGAGTTGTTGCCGGCAGACTTTAGTTTCTCTACCGTTACTTTTTCAGGTTTCTCATTTGAATCAGTCATCTTGGCTTTTCCTTTCTGAGCCTTGGGATAAACATAAGGGACACTTGAATAACCATGACCTTGTTTTCCCTTATTTCCGAACGTCTGTTTAGAGAAAGAGATATCATTAACAGTTTCAGAGGATTCACCTTTCTCTGTGACTGATGGGAATGTCATACTGGGCTCATATGAATATCCTATGCCAGATTTATCATTACTAGATTTTTGGCTTGAAAGGATTTCTTCGAAGGCATCTTTGGAGCTGTTCCAGGAGTCAATTGTCTTTTGCAAGGCAATTTTCTCTATGTCAAGTCCTTTGATGTGCTCAGTTAGACATTCAATTTTGTCACAAAGGGATTTTTTTTCTCCTTTGAGCTTGATACTTTCTTGTTGACAGCTATTGAGAGTTTGAATCTCAGCTGCCATCAAAGATTTCTCAGCAGTAAGTTTCTCACAGTTCTTGGCAAGTTTAACATAGGCTACTCTAAAGGAATTAAATTCTTCAAGCATATCTTGATTATCCTTGAGAAGTTCTTCCTTACTGAAGCTGTCACTGTTGGTCTCACTTTTATCCAAGGGACTAGGTGAGATTTCGACTTCATTTTCAGAGTCATAGGTGGGACCTGAATCATGAGCTATTAAGCATATGTTAGCTTGCTCATAATCGTCCTCTTCCTCTTCTGAATCAGTCTCAAACCATGTAGCAACCTGTTTGTCTTCAATGTCTTCAGCCAACATACCTTTTTGTTTTTGAAATTTTCTATAAGTAGGTTTTCTGTATGCTTCAAACTTTGGCTTTGGACATTTGGAGGCAAAATAACCAGGTTTTCTACAGTTGTAACACACAAGCTCTTCCTTAGATGAGCTTTCACCAGTCTTTCTAAAAGGTTGTTGGTGTGTGTTCTTCCTTCCATATTTTGCAAAATTTTGAAAACGTTTTACAAACATAGCAAATTGTTCATCTGAGAGAAAATCGTTTTCACTGGAGGAAGTGGAAGGTTTCTTTTCAACAGTGGTTTCCTCTTGGACCATAGCTGGCAAAGACACAATTATGAACTGTTTGTCTTGCTCTAGAGCTTGATTTACTTCGAGCTCATAAACCTTTACACTTGCGTAGAGACTACGGAGAGTCGTCTCGTTTAAGTTTTTGGATTCTTTCATAGATGTGGTCTTAACATGCCATAAGCTACCTAAAGAGCCTAGAAACCTCATGTTCATTTCCTTTTTGTCATAAGTTTTAACAAGAGAAAAACAACTATTTATTACCCCACTGAAGCAATCGTATGCTTGTCTCAAGGATTCCTTTGGATCCTTTTTGAAGGATTCAAACTGCTGGATGTATGTGTATTTTCTGTTATCTCTTGTATCTTGGTCTCCTTCCAAGTATTCCACAAGAGCTTCCCACATCTCTTTTGCAGTTGTACATCGAATCACTTGCTGGTATGTGCTTGTGTCTAGAGAGCTAGTAATTATATTAATTGCCTTACTGTCAAGCTCTACCAGTTTTTGATCCTCTGTCCATTCGATTCTTCTTTGGGAACTTCTAGGATTCCCAATGATGGAGGCTAGAAGGTTGGCCTTCATTGGTACATGTTGTCCTGCAGTAACGCACTTCCATAACCTGTTGTCAATAGAGTTCATAAATCGCATTACCTTGTCCTTCCATACATCGAAATGGCCTTCGTCCAATATTGGGACGTGGTTCGCATTAGATGTAGGCAGCATGTAGTGTGTTTGTGCCATTGGATCAAATCTCTCAAAAGTTTAATCTCGTAAAAACTTGTTTTCAAAGAGTAAGGCTCTGATACCAATTGTGGGTCCCAACGGGCACAATAATAAGCTAGAAGGGGGGGGGGGTTGAATAGCTTATTAAACACTTAAAAACTTTTGAGTAAGTTCTTTGAAAGGTACTTACAATCTATTGAAAAGATTGAAGTAGCGGAAGTCTTTCAATAAAGCTGAATCAGGTTTGCCGATAAGGACTACCGGTCGACTTTAACAGTTTACTTAAGTATGCTGTAAAGGGTAATGATAAATGAAGTATAAGGCAGATAAAAGAATAGACAAACAGTAAAGGAATTAAACACAAGTATTTTGGGATGGTTCACACTATAAAGAGTGCTACGTCCACCACCAAGACAGTCAACCTTGGATTTAAATAGTGCACTATGTTTTCCACTAGATCTATTACAAAGAATATTCCCAATAGATCGTGTACAAAATATTGACTTGTGTTTGGGGTCTAAGGAATTAAATATCTGTGTAAACAAGATATTTAATTCGTGTAGAAGAATAGCTTTTAGAATGAAAACAACAAGAAGTACAGAAATAAGTGTTGATGAACAACTTCTTGTTGTTGACAAGGACTTCTAGATCTGTTGAGGACCTCTTGAATGCACTGAGTATTAAGACTGGAGTCGTTGTGGATTTTCAGAGCAATTCGACAAGTGTCAGTTCCTTCCCATTGTGTTTTCCAGTCTTTAATGGCAGCATTTATAGCAGGAGCATTCTTGAGAGCCGTTGGAGAAGACGAAGACTTTAACAGCTCTATTAGGTTGAATGCATTAAATACATGGGGCTGTTAGTCAAGAAATTCATCTTTACAGATATCTAGAGCAGGGAATGATTTCTGAGATCTTCTGGAAGTTGGGCAATCTTGATGTCAGATCTGAGAGAATTGTTGCGAGCAGAGGTGACGATCCGCTTTCACCTTTCTTGTTCGCTCGCGAAAAGTCTTCCTGCTTTTCGGAAAGCTGCTTTCGGCGGGATTGAGGTGTCAGGGAATGTCTCAAATTCAAACTGATAAGGATAAATTTAAATTGATCCGTTAATCTTTGCTGGACAGGACACGTCATGATTGACAGTGTATACAAGGTCTGGGACAGGAGTCTTCCAGGTGAAGCTTTGAAGAGGTCTTCCGCTGAACCTGTGAAGTCCTATAAAAACTATACTTGGCAAAGTTCTATACACAGTTACCACGCTAACCGATACGCAGCCCGATTAGCCATTGGAGTATAAAACTAGTGTAATGTATGCGTAGATATAAATCTAATACAAATAAGAATCAACAATAGCGCTCAGGCTCTTCTCGACGGTAATACACTCATCGTAAAGTTGGAGGGTTTTCCCGAAAGTACCATGACGAGGTCTTCAATTCCGGCGATTCTTTTTCTCTCTACCCTCATTTTACTTCTTCTCACTTATACCAAGCAACCATGGCCGAGAGAGGCGGCAGCCAGATTTGGAAGGGGCTTCGGTGGTGGCGAGGAGGAGGCCAGAGGCGCCGTCGCCGCGATACCGAGGAAGAGAAATGGGTCCCCGTCACTAAGCTCGGCCATCTTGTCAAAGGCGGGAAAATCAAATCCCTAGAACAGGTTTATCTTCACTCTCTCCCAATCAAGGAGTTCCAAATCATAGACACAATCCTCCCTGGTCTCAAAGACGAGGTAATGAAGATCATGCCCGATCCGAAAGCAGTCGTCGAGACCTTTGACCGCCGGCTTGGGTGATTTTGTTAGAACCGGCCACTGGTTGAATTTGTTAAGATATCTTGTAGGCCACAGGTTGAATCTCTTCGATTTTGGGGATTTCTGTTTTGTGATTGGAACGATAACCAATCTAGCAGTAGGGAGTGATAATGATGATGGTGTTTGGAAATGTTTTGCTTTATTGTATCAGCGTGATGAATGTCGACTATGGAGTCGGTTTGCTAAATCGTAATCGGAATATTTTATGTTACGGAACGTCCTAATTTTTCTTTTTCTAATTTTTCTTTTTTCCAATTTTTTCAATTTTCGATGCCGGCATCGGGTTGATTTCTGATGCCTGGCATCAAGTTGCTTTTTGGCATCGGGTTGATTTCCGATGCCTGGCATCAGGTTGATTTCTGATGCCTGGCATCATGTTGATTTCTGATGCCAAGGATTGGCATCAAAGTTTTCTTTAATGGCATTTTTATTATTTGGTAAGAAATTTGTAGTTTAATGAAATGTGTAAAAAATTAATGGTCCTAGATAAAAACATGTTTTCAAAATTGTACCCACTTGAAATTCCCCCTAATTATAGATAGATGGATAGAGAGATATAGAGATGAAGAGAGGAACTTACGTAGCTAGCACCTGCAAAACCAAAACTGGGGCGGAAGGAAACTGGAAAGGGAAAGGAGACGAGAAGAAGCCGGCTGGGAATTGGGGGAAAATAACTAGGGTGGGAGAAAGGGGAAAAGTAAGAAGTTAGGGAATGGGGAAAGATTTGTGCGCCAAAGTAAAAAAAAAAGTCCCGCGTTTCTCAAATATCAGGGCGGCAAAAAAATTGGGTTGCTTGTCAAATGCCTCAAAAACATACTTAATTATATAACACTTAAAAATGCCCTAATAGACCACTTTATGAGGCTTTTCGAAAAATAATGTGGTGTTTAATAAAATGGCACTCTTCAAGGCCCCGATAGATAGCTTTAGGAGGCATTTCAAAAAGAGCCTCTAACAAAGTGTCACAAGAGTTCATTTTTCTTGTAGTCCAGTTCTTTGTCGAAAAGTTCACATCTCTCCTCCAAGAAGAAGCAAACTTGCTGGGTGGGGTTCGCCAAGATCCCCAGTACATGAAAGATGAATTGGAGCGCATGACTGCCTTCCTCAGGGTTGTAGATGCTCAACCGATTACTGACCCACTGCTCAAAATTTGGGTGAGCCAAGTGCGAGATGTTACCTGTGACACCGAGGACGTTCTCGACGAGTTCATCCTTCACCTCAAACATCATCACGACGTTCAAGGATTCTACGGTTCTATTCGTAGAATCTATTTCTGTTTCTATGTTAAGAAGTTAAAACCTCGTCATCAAATTGCTATACAAATCCAAAGCCTCAAAGTTCGTGTCCGTGAAATCGCAGAAGGGCATCAGATATACACCCAAGACAGCAACTTCCCACAGCAAAGCTCAAGTTCCAACATGGCCGCCGTGAGGATACCTTTTGATGTTCAAAGGGAAACAGACCTTGTGGGCATTGAAAAGCCCAAACAACAACTGGTGACATGGCTTCTTGAAGGAGGTTCAAGACTCCAATGCATTTCGGTGGTTGGAATGGGCGGGTTGGGCAAAACAACCCTGGTTAAGAAAGTCTACGATGACCCATTGGTGAAGAAGCAATTCCAAAGCCATATCTGGGTCGTTTTTTCTAAATCATTCAACGTTGATGGGATCCTAAAAGACATTCTTCAACAACTATTCCGTGAAGTAAAACCAGATGGCCCTCAAGGAGTTGAGTTGATGAAAGAAAAGGAGTTGAAGGAGAAAATCGATGAATTCCTTCAACAAAGGAAGTACCTGATTGTTATCGATGATGTTTGGAGCGTCCGTGCATGGGAAGTTGTCAAATGTACTATGCCTGACAATGATTGTGGCAGCCGCTTCATGCTTACAACACGAATAAACGATATAGCCTCTGCATCTCGCATTCAAACTAATGGCAAGACTTATACTTCCAAGGCCTTGTCTAAAGAAGAGTCGTGGATTCTTTTTTGTAGAAAGGCATTTCCAGAAAGTTGTCCCTGTCCTCTGCATTTGCAGGCAATCTTTGAAAAAATCTTAAGTAGATGTGAGGGTTTGCCACTAGCAATTGTGGTGATCGCTGGCGTTTTAGCAACCAAGGACGAGAGCAGGATTGACGAATGGGAAATGTTTTATCGAAGCCTTCCTAGTGAATTGGATACCAATGAGAAGTTAGAGAGAATGAAAAGATTGCTCTTTCTCAGTTACTATGACTTGCCGTATCATTTAAAAATATGTTTCTTGTACATGAGCCTTTTCCCTGAGGACCAAGAGATGGAGAAAATGAGACTGATTCGACTATGGATAGCAGAAGGTTTTGTACAAGCGAGACGGGGAATGTCAATTGAATATGTCGCCGAGGAATACCTTAAGGAGCTTATCAATAGAAGTTTGGTTCAAGTAGGTGACATAGATAGGTTTACTGGAAGGCTTAAAAGATGTCGTCTTCACGATCTTTTGCGTGAAATGATTCTTTGGATAGCGACAGAGCATAAGTTTATTATGGTGGCCAGCGGATCGAGTTATGAGTGGCCTGAAATTGTTCGATGCCTTCCAATTGATCATGATTCCTTTTCCTCTGTTTTGAAAGTAAGTCGTAGAGATTGTACTCGTGTTCGTTCATTCCTTTATTTTCGTTCATTCCATTGTTTTGATTCACGATCCATGTCAAAATTACTACTGCCCATCTTGTTAAGCTCAAAGTTCTTAAAGGTGTTAGATTTGAGAGGTGCTTCTTTAAACAAGATTCCACCAGAAATTTTCAAACTAGTTCATCTGAGGTATCTAAGTTTGAGGAGAACAAAAGTGAGAACCATTCCCAAATTGATAGGAAACCTGGAGAAACTGGAGACCTTGGATTTGAAATACACCAATGTCACTTGTGTGCCTGGGGAGATAGTAAGGCTTGTTTGGTTACGTCATTTGTTAGTAGACAAACGATTTTATGGCTTGTTTCAATTCTTATCATGGTATCAGAGCCATTGAAGGGCACATCGATCCTGGATGTTTGTTCTTCATGCTTCTCATCTTCATCATTGCTGTAGAGAAAAAACTCATGATTCTTCTTTATCAAATCAAGGTTTTACTCTTCACTGTTATTCTTCTTTGATTGATCTTCTGTCATTCCCACCATGACTAATCGTGATAGTCAATCTGTGACGACCCGACCCGGATCCCAAGACGAGATCACAAGGTCGTGCCGTCAGGACCGGGTAAGAGACAGAAAAGCACCTGCTAAGCATAATGGTGCGTGTCGAAAGATGAGCCAACGAAAACTAAAAAACCTGCGGAAGCAAAAACAAAATGGGACCCAAGCTAACAAGCTCCGAAATAAAAACAACCAAAGAGATAGTAAATCTCTCGACCCAAAAATTCGACGCACGTGACGCAACATTAGACACGCGCAACAAACCATCGGCAACCAAAGGCCGGCAAACCAACAAAATCCCAACCTGATAAACAACCACTCAATGGCTACAACATGCCGGAGGGACAATTCAACTACAACAATATTATTTCAAATGCTAAACAACTACACCAAGATCTCACGACTAAAGTTGTCGGAGATAGAAATACCAATAACTCAGTACTAGAATAAACGAGCCACACTTGCTCGAAATAACAACGGAAAATAACTTCTAAAAGATACAACAACTCGGCTATGATAGCTGGCTCCCAAATAACACAACAAATAAATACTAACATAATCTACCCAAGTAAAGTCTATATAACTTTACATCTGTGTCTCACAAACAAATACAACAATAATAATAATAACTCCAAGCTTATTGCCTGGAAGACCACCTGCTAGAAATCGCTATATGAAGTCGCCGCGCGTACTAACGGGATCACTGCACACACTAGGGAAAAACAACCACACGGAGTGAGTCATAATGACCCAGTAAGTTACTAAATGCAACTGTATGGCATATTATGTCATGGCATGGCATAATACACAAGCATATAAGAAACATGGTATCATACTAGTATACCAACAATAAACATGCACTTAATTACCAAAGCACATAATCCCACATAAACTATATAGCATAATATCTTTCATATAAATGTTCATAAGTAAACATGTGTAACAAGAAACGTAAATCAAACCGTTACAACCAAATCCGGGTCCAACACCCAACCAAACTTACCATGTGATCCATCCTCAAACCAAACTCCGGGTTCAACACCCAACCAATCATACCTTGGGTTTCATCCCCAAATAATCACAACTCATCAGTTTTCCTTTAATGAGTACTCGTTACATTCATCCAACCTAGGATGATAAATGAGAGCTCGATGTCAGGCTAGATGGCATAACTCGAGATCACATCCCACTATTGGCCAAATA
This sequence comes from Codonopsis lanceolata, assembly GCA_013146195.2. Classification (NCBI taxonomy): domain Eukaryota; kingdom Viridiplantae; phylum Streptophyta; class Magnoliopsida; order Asterales; family Campanulaceae; genus Codonopsis; species Codonopsis lanceolata. The sequence goes on along the minus strand of CM028384.1, from coordinate 5,479,952 downwards.
GTGAGGAGAAAGGGAACCAATGCAACGATTCATAGCGATTGTTTCCAAAGACTATGAATCGTCCCATTGCCGACACTACAACCAAACCCGCCAGCTGGACTTAAACCAAAAATGCTCAAGTAGCTTTTTACTTGCATAAACCAAATGAGACCAAGTTCATTAATATCGGACTCATTAAATCATGTAGGACATAATGCTCTACAACATCTCATAAACCATGCACATATTTGCATATAAACAAGTAGGACATAATGCTCTACAAAATCTCATGAACAATGCATATATTTGCATATAACCAACATGTTCAACTAACTTACAAGTTTAGTTCAAGAACCACATATTGAGGTACTCATTATTCCTCAAGTCATCACCCAAATTAAGGATAGCATATAAGCTTAATAAATCATAATGTGAGGTCTACAATAATCCTCCACTCAAAATTAAACCAAAGACTACTACATTAGTCTAAGAATATCCACAACTCAAGACTTAATATTTTAATCTTTATTTTAAGTACACCAGACTAAATCATAGTCCTAATCGTCGTATATGATCGACATCACTAATTCCATACTCAAGAACATCACGACTACTCCGTTGTCACTTTCTCACAAGTGCTTTTATATGCACGCAACCAAAATCCTTAAGGAGAGAATTCTTTCTTAATCTTCTCTTAATTATACTCGTGACCATACGTTGGTCTCTAATGTCCCGTGCTCTAACAAGCATGCTCAAAATATATTTCTAATAAGTCTCCATAACATGAATGTCTCAATTGGACAAAAACCCAAAAACCCGATGTGCACAATCATAACCAAACAAAACCCAAACATTGTAGGGTTTCAACCCAAGGCTCGTTATCATTTTATTGGCCTTATGACGACTCCGTTGAGTCTTAATACTACATTTCATTCTTTATGTGTTTCATAAATCCACATGTTGAACATATATATATATATATATATATATATATATATATATATATATATATATATATATATATATATATATATATATATTAAATGAAACAGGGACGGTACCCTGGAAGATGTGTGTTGAACATATAATGCACTATTTAGCATGATAAACATATCTAGATAGAAAGTCAAGCAAGTAAGATTTCAAGTCTAGCAAGTATGATTTTATGTCAAGTGAATGAAGATGTCAAGCATGTAAGGATTCGGGTCTCCACATCCTCCCCCACTAAAAGGAATTTAGTCCCTAAATTCAAACCATGATCAATGAACAAGAATGGATCTTCCACAAAACTTGACTAACAGTACGCAATGCTTTCTCGTTCGTAACAAGGATCTTGATTGGTTTCTCAACATAAGACAAGTCGGGTGCAAAGGATATCTCCTCATAAGCAAGAACAGGTGATTCATCCTTCATAATTTTACGAAGCATCTAGACATGGAAAACATCATGAATACCAGAAGTAGAATGTGATGATGTAACACAATAAGTCGAAGATCCCCTTTTCGCTAGAATCTCAAATGACCTAATGAATATGGGAGAAAGTTTCCCTTTCTTACCAAACTTCTTAGTACCCCTACATGGAGATACTTTCAAGAGCACTAAGTCACAAAACCGGATTGATAACTGTTGTTATAATTAAACTCTTCCAATGGTAAATGTGAATCTCAAGTTCCCTTGAAGTCAATGGCACAAGCATGTAACATGTCATCTAATATCAATATCAATCCCTCGGATTGACCATGTGACATAGGATGAAAGGAAACAATGAAATTAAGTCTCGTACACATAGCCTCATGTAATGCAAGTCAAAATCTCAAAGTAAATTTGGGATCTTTATCCGATAAAATGCTAACTGGCTCAAAGTATAGGTTATCGCAATAGGTATGAAAAGTGACGATTTAGTCAATTCATCCATAACAAGAACTAGTCGTAACACTCCATCGATAGAAGGAATGCATATTCTGCCTCAGTCAAGATACTATCATTGTTAAAAGAAAACGCATAAGTCTTATTCTCACAATCACTGAGCAATGCTAAGATATTCAATTCTTGAAAACTGTTTTCACATTTGTCACTCCAAATAAAAGTAGACTTCTTCTATTTAAATTAGTCAAAGAAGTAGTAATCTTAAAAAAAATCCCTCAATGAATCTACAGATTTCGATAAACAAATTAGGAGTCTTCCACTTAGCAACTACTTCCAATCTCAATGGATCCAAGTAAATACCAGTACTAGAAACTACGCCAAGAAAATAGATTTTTTTCGAGCAAAAACGCATAATTGCTAAATTTAGCAAAAAGTTGCTTCTCGCGCAAAACATAAAGAACCATTCTCAAACGGTCCGCATGTTCTTCTCATGACTTTGAGTACACAAGAATATCCTCATTGAAAACTACAACAAAGCAATCCAAATAATTATGGGATACTCGATTCTTTAAATCCATGAAAACTGTAGGCGCGTTTGCCAACTCAAACGGCATCACAACGAACTCATAAAGGTCATGTCATGAAGGAAAAGTTGTCATCAGAATATCTTCCTATCGAACTTATAACTGATGGTAACCACTACGCACATCAAGCTTGGAATTTACAACTGGTCCATGAAGTTGATCAAAGAGATCATCAATATGCGGTAAAGGATAATTATTCTTTATAATCACTTGGTTTAACTGGCGGCAGACAATGCATAACTGTAAAGTATCATATTTCTTATTTACAAATAACACTGGTCCATCCCACTGAGATACACTTGGTTTTATGAATTCACGATCATGCAGTTCTTGCAATTGATATTCCAATTCCCTTAACTCTGCTACAACCATTTTGTAAGGTGCTCTAGAATTAGGTGAAGCCCATGACAATAACTCGATACAAAATTCTACCTCACAATCGGGAGGTGAGACATACTCAGTCGAGAAACATCCGAAAATTCATTAATTGCCATAAATTCATTAACAACTATAACTTCTTATAATATAGAAGTAGGCATGCTAGTCTCAAGTACACAAGCAATATAACAAGTACAACCTTGTGTTAAAAGTTTTCTAGCCCGCAAAGTAGAAATAACATGTATATTATTCATGGCATGATCACTAATAAACACAAACTTCGATATACTGGGCATGTCAGATGTAGATATCTTATTATGGAAATCTCATAATTACACTCGTAAGATGTTCATATACAAAATGCACATATTTGTACAAGTATAACGATGCACCATTTACTTGTTCTATTCCACTTTCGTAATGGGTTCAGTCAATTTCAATCCTAACTTATGCCATTCTAGTACTCCGACGAAGACCTCTTGATAACCAAGTTAGTGATCCTCTGAAATGACTTCAAAAGCGTTCGTCGTATAGGATGCAGGGTGTTTGTGATTCAAATACAAGCATCCTCCAATTCGGTCTCAAATAAGTATTTATACATACATATATATATATATATATATATAGGGTACAGACGTCGTGTAACATAGTATTTTAACTCTACTTTGCAAGTATAACAAGTATGGAATAATCATGTTATTATCATACATATACACATTCATGCAATGTAAGGTGGTCTAATATTATTTAGCCCATTTCAAGGAATCTACTAAGTAGTTTTCGTTATCCAAGTTCAAGAAAATTCAAGTATGTTATTAATCACACTATTAACCACTTATCAATGGTAGGCATGGAACAACACAATGTTAAGCATGAACAAAATCATAGACATTAACGTATAACATAAGATTACTTACTAGTATTTTCTTAATAATTATAAGTCAACCCGTATACAGTCGACAATCAAGCTAGTCAGTGGTAGACACAACACAATACCCAAAGCTAATACTTTCCTAATATATTAGGTTAACAACAAGGCAAGAACAAAGTTTCAAAATCAGTAGGCAGAATATGTTTACCCACAAATACACTACTAAACCTTTCACATGAAAAAAAACGTACAAGTTGAGAACAATTTCGAGCATGCAGCACGTGATTAACTCTTGGCTTATCACAAATTTTAATAGACCATGAATGAAAATCTTTCATTATTTGGGATAATCTCCTTAACTAGAATTAATATCGGGAAGCAAGTACTCCAGTTTCCCCCAAGCAAGCAAGACTAGAACACATGACCACGAACTACAATAGGTACAAGTCTTCATATAGCAATGATGAAATATTAATAAGTACTACGGGAGACTAAGCCATTCCACACTCAAAACGCGTACAACAAATCTTGGCTCTAGTGAATTCCACGGTGATCACTCTTGGGACCGACAAACTGATTTCTATAATTTCAAGCAACGAAGTAAGGAAACATTGGATCTACAACACCGCAACACCTACTCATGGTATAATTGTGCCTTGATGTAAAACGGGAGAAAGGTAATATTCCTTGACACGAACACTGCACACACGGGGATCTAGTTTAAAATGAACTTAGCACTCTAAGTCCTATTCCTTCGCGAATAATCTGCCAATAAGGCACGAAACAAAACACTTAACGTTATGATTCACACAAGAACTAACCCAACAAGGCCATGGAACCTATCCTGGCCGATAGCTAACCAATAAAGCTCTGATACCAACTGTGACGACCCGACCCAGACCCCGAGGAGGAATCATGAGTCAAGTCGTCCAAATAGGACTACAATTCATGCAAGGACTCAATTATTAAAACTAACGTGATGCAACATAATATATGTAAAGCAACTCGGCACCAAAAAGGCTGGAATTTTAAAAGTTTTCAAACCTGATATAACAATTAAGGACAAGTAAATCAATTCATCGACGACTTTACAAATGGAACCCAACAACTAAACAATTCATGCTATGAACACCTCAATGGATAAATGCCAGAGAAACAACGAATGTAAATAAAATCTAATGGGATGCTCAGCGGAAGTCTAAAGATAAGTGAGCCAACTGAATAAAATACAAGTTTTACATTATACTTTACAAGAACAAGCCTTGATACAAAAACTCCAAGATTAATAATACTAGAGTTACAAGCATGATACAAATACCCAAGACAAGTCTAATTAACTTGCTTAACACAACGTCCTTGCCAAGAAAGAAAGAGGAAACTATAATGACCTCATCAAGTGAACTTGCAACACGGACAAGCTCGACCACGCACGCACTCAATGAAGCTTCCCTGCGAAGGATTCGGACGATTCAGATCTAAAGCGGTAAAAGGGAGGGGGTAAGTCATAAAGACTTTGTAAGCTAACAATTATGTATGTCATGGCATATGCAACATACATAGCAAGATATCATCGTTAATATCAAGTCAATCAAAGCATTCGCTCATATAAACACTTAGTTCACATATCCATGGTAGCACGTTGGTTTCACATAAGTGCTATAAAGTAAATCAAATATAAAGAGGATATGTTATAGAACCGGTGCCGCAACGTAGCTCCTGCAATACAAGGTGTTAACAGGAACGTGATGTCGGATGTACGTGATTGATACATCGACCATGAATAGTATTATTCCAAGCGCCCTAATGGTTACACAAGGTACTCTTCTCTAAAGTGATCAAGAGAGGAGGGTGCGTGTAGGATTATGGTTCGACAATTCATCACTATCACGAATCTCACGATTCATAACGGTGATGTATCGTCAACCAAGGAAGATAAGAACAAGTACGCCAGCTGGACTAATGGGGGGGACAAGTAGATGTTTACCTATCATTCATGAACATGTAGGGGATCGAGTTCGACAAGAGCGAAATGATCCAAGTCAAGTAGATGTTTGCTCAGTTATGAAATCAAGTAGGGATTGAGCTCGAAAGTAGCGAACTCAACCAAGTCAAGTTGGCATGTTATATTCTACGACTAATCATTACAAGCATGAATATGTATCCAAGAAAGAATCACAAAACTAGTATTCTAGTTACGTCGCAAGCATGAACATGAATTAAATCAACAATATCGGAACTAGTATTCTAGTTATGCTACAAGTATGAAGATTAATTCATTAAAGAAACTCGGGCCTAGTATACTAGTTACCTTACAAGCATGACCATCAATTCAAGTAGATTACAACAAGGACTCAATTGAGTCTCGTAGGCATGTGACAAGCATGGTTATCAATTTAATTAAGAATCTGAAGAACTAGTATTCTAGTCAAATGAATTCTAAATGTCGTAGGGAGTGAATGTAGAGTCGATATTGTTAAATAACTCTCTAAATGCAACTCCGTTGAGTCTTTACTAAAATTCCCACCAAGTACAGATTGAATGCTATAAGCATTTCAATACTCTTTTCTATGTTATCGATTCTAATAGAACCCAATAACAAAGTCATACATGACTTTAGCCTATCAATACATCAATTCCACAATTTTGTGAAACATTTACATGAATTAATTCTTGAACCTTAACAATTGCAATAGATTCTCATCCAAGTAGAGATTGAATGCAATATGCATTGCAATACTCTTTTCTATGTTCTACCTTTCACTAGCACCAAAACACAAAGTCATTCATGACTTTATCCTATCTATAGTTCAATTCCAAATTTTGAAACCCTAGCTTGAACAATTCTTTAAAGTTGGCAATTGCAATTAGTTCCTTCACAAGAGTTGTTCCTAAGCACATTTAGAACAACATTCATGCTTTACAAAAGTCCAAATTATTAACTTAACAAGACAACCCCAAAATTTACAGATTTTAAACTTGTTAAATTTCAAGTTTCTAGTTTAGTAGAAGTCTTCGTAGACATGAATGGAAGCATAAACATGAAGGGGGCATGCTATTTAATTGAGCATACTAAATCTGGGAATTGAAAGCTTACCTTAAGCCTAAGATTAATGGATGCATGAAGAAATAAATCAAGGATAAACGTAGAGGAGAGCAAGAGTTTCGAAAGGGTGGTCTCGGAATTTCGATCGGGTCACCGGAGCTCTGGCAATTGATCAATGAAGGTGGAGTGCTCTTGAGTCTCCTTGTTCTCTTCAAACCCAACAAGAACTCACGGTTGATGAAGAAGGAATAGATGAATGGTTAGTGATCTCACAATTGAAGTAAACCAACTCTCAATTCAAGTAGAGTTATTAGGCTTTCCATTGGTTGATTAATGTGGGTCATTGATTAACAACTCATCTAAGGGCTGAAATGGGTCTACTAGAGTCAACAAGAATGTTTGGACTCACACTTGGTTGGACTTGGTGTGGGTCGCCTGATCGCACTCGCGCCCCGCCTGATGGGTGCACGTACGCAGTGGAAGGTGACACCATCGCTCTCATTCCATCCTCCCATGTTTAGGGGATGACGAATTTAAAAGTGCGAGAGGAGTGCTGTCTAAAATAGCGTATTGAATACGCCTTGGTTGACTTTAGTGAATTTTTAGTCCAATATAGGAGCTTTGAGTTTCCTATATCAAGTTATCTCTTATTTAGGGGTTACCAGGATGTAGGAATACATCACCCTTTCTTTCTCATTCTCTCTTTTTTAGGGAAAAACAGAAAAGTGCAAGAAAGGAGTATTGCGAGGCCCCACTATGGATTTTATGAAATTTGTCTTATGGCCTATTTCGGATCACTATGAGTGCTTTGGTTTTTCTATATCAAGTTATCCCTTGTTTAAGGGATACCAGGATATAGGAATACATTACCATTTCATTCCCATTCTCCTTTTTTTAGGGGAAAACGAAAAAGTGCAAGAAAGGAGTGTTGCGACGCCCCACTGGATTCAAAATGTTTTATAGAGTCGCCATCGTTATTTTGAGGAAGAAATAAAGAAAACCCAAGAAAGAAAAACCAGAGATTGCAAAAAACGGGTTCAGATGCTAAGTTACGTGTTGGGAAGGTGCTAGGCACCCAACTCGCCCTTTCGGTCTCAAAAGCGGTTTTTGGCTAAAGTATGCTTTTTATTATATTTATTTAGCAAATAAACAAAGCATTAAAAGACAGGAAATAAAAGCAAATACATCCATGGCTACATTATTTATGGACTTGCAGCTGTCTCCTTACAATAATTACAGATATATTTAAAAATATTTGGCCATTATAACATCTCTTTTATATAGTATTTCCTAACTGAATCCGGGCAGCACAACGGCTTATATTTTTTTACATTGGACCGGATTTGAAAAGAAATTTTATAAAATAAATGCCCTTAAAGGCTTTACCTTTTAGAGCGTGGTGTGCTTGCTCTGTCCTTCTCGAGAGAAGAAGACTTTTTATACTGCTGTTGTTGCGGTTTGGGCAGAGTAACAACTTATTTTTAGTGGTTTTGGCCTTTTTACTCGGGCAGAGCAACTGCTCTTTCCGAGGTTTTTGGACCGGGGAAATAGGGTGGAAACCTAGCTGGGAGACTAAGTCTCACTTTAACCGGTTGTTGGAGGAGTTTTGGCAGGGTTTCGAGGCTTTATAGGAGGATCACTCACTATCTCACTTCACTCTCTATTTCTTTAGCGTAACAACTACGCGGAGAGTTTTTGGGGAAGAAAATGTGTACTGAAAGCGAACCCCGAAGGCTTTATTTATAGGCTGGACAAGGGACTCATCAGGGATTACATTTTCCTCCTGCGTGCTTCAATTCCTTGTACCGCATGCTGAATAATTTACACAATGCGTTAAGGTCAAAGCACACTGTAGCAATTTGGGAGCTACTGTAGCACAATCTGGGCGCCACCCATATATAAACCTGGCGCTGCCCCCACTTTGAGTGTGGGTGGCGCCAGCTTTCAAGCTTTGGTTCATTTCTGGCATTTTGCCCCCCTGCATTTCACTGTTTTGCGCATCCTGCTTTGTCCTTTTGCATTTTCAACCCTGTAACTTGACATTTGTTAAGTTTTAACATGTCTTGATATTTTATGTCAATGTTACATACCAGGGGTACGAAATTGGGTGTCTACAAAGCCCCTCAACGATGGAGTCTACGGGTAACACGCAACTTACTGAGTAGACGAACATCGTTGATAAGAAATAGACTCTCCAATTTCGTGCAATTAATACGGGGGAGAGATGCAACAGGTAGCAGTTATAATGTAGCAGTTTATAATACATACCAAACCCCAATATCCTAGACATATTTAGTCGGTTATAGCAGGTTATCGTAGTTTTTAAGCAGATATGCAATTAGATACTTTGATGGTCGGACCTACTAATGTAGGCTGCCTACGTATCCCTTAATAAAGGAAATCAGACCAAAACGTAGTTCAGGCCAAAACGAAAACAAGCATGCATGCGACGATCTTGCCTACCGAAATAGGTTGCCTACATATCCCTATACAAGGAATCAGACTGAAACGTAGTGAACCTCTGCTGGGGATCAAGTGTTGTGATGCTAACAAACAAGTACTGTGATGCAAGTGCTGCGATACTAACGAACAAGTGCTGCAATACTAACGAACAAGTGATGCGATACTAACAAACAAGTGCTGCGGTGCAAGTGCTGCAATACTAACGAACAAGTGCTGCGATGCAAACAAACAAGTGCTGCAATGATATCAAACAAGTGCTGTGATGGTCACGCCTACCGAAATATGCTGCCTACGTATCCTCATACGAGGAATCAGACCAACGTAGTTCATATCTCTGCTGGGCGGAATGCAATGTCTCCTCAGGAACTCAGCCTTTGTTGGAGAACAAAGCCTTTCCCTCTGATCCGGGGTTGCGTGCCCCTTAAGGGAAAGTTTCCAAACATAGCCTCAAATGCCTGAAATGCAATGCCTCCTCAGGAACTCTGTCTTCGTTGGAGAACAAAGTCTTTCCCTCTAATCCGGGGTTGCGTGACCCTTAAGGGAAAGTTTCCAAACACAGCCACAAATGCCTGAAATGCAATGCCTCCTCAGGAACTCTGCCTTCGTTGGAGAACAAAGCCTTTCCCTCTGATCCAGGGTTGCGTGCCCCTTAAGGGAAAGTTTCCAAGCACCAACACAAATGCACAGAGAAGGGGTAAAATACTTACGTTTTCTTACCTCTGCTTTGCTCTTGCGACCACCTGCCGCAGGTGCTGCTTTGCTGCACTTGTTCCTTTATGCTGCTCTTTGCTGCTCTTGCTGTACTTGCTACCTTATGCTGCTCTTGCTGATCTTTGCTGCTTTATGCTGCTCTTGCTGGGGATTTTTTTTCTTTTGCCGCAGTTCCGGCTTTTGCTGAAAATCTTCCCCTTTCGTTGCCGCAGTTTCCGACTTTAGCTGGAAATTTTTCTTTATGCCGCTGCAACTCTTTAGCTGGAATTTTCTTTTCTTTTTGCTGCCCTTTCTAACCTTGGCTAGAAATTTTCTCCTTTTGCTGCTGCATTTTCCGGTTCCAGCTGGAATTTTCTTTTCTTTTTGCTGCTGCATTTTTCTTTTTGCTGCATTTTCTAGCTTCAGTCGAAAATTTCTTCTTTTGCTGCATTTTACTTTTGTTGCACACACATATACATTTTTCTTTCTTTTTCATGCATTTTTCCCTCTCTTTTTTTTTTCTTTCCTTTTGCTTCTTTTTTTTCTTTTGCATTTTTTTATTTGCTGCATGTATGTATATATATTTTCTTGCTTGCATCTCTTCTTTTGCATGCATTTTTTTTATTTTCGAATTCTTCTCTTTTGCTTTTCTTTTGCTTTTCTTTTCTTTTTCTTTCTTTCTTTGCTTGCATTTTACTTTTTTTTTCGCATGCTTATTTTTTCATTTTCTCTTTTTTTATTTATGCAGGCTTTATTTTTACAAAATTTTTATCTTTGTCGCCGATTTTTCTGGCTTTCCTGCTTATCTTGTGGCTGATCTACTGGGGAAGCGGGCTTTACTTTGCCTTCGAATGGATGACCGCCAATTTTGGTTAACTTTGTTAACTTTCCGTTAAGCTTCAGGGGCCACTTTGCAGCTTTTGAAATTCAGGGGCTTAAGTGCCGCAACTTCAAACTTTGGAGGGGAAAAAGGAAAAAAATTACTTTTTCCTCCCCTATAATGACGGGAGGCATGAAGACAGAAGCACTGCTTCTTCTTCCTTCTTCATTCTTTCCTCTGCTTCTGCTTCTGCGATGCCATTGTTGTTGCTTTGCTTATTTCCTTCATTTTTGCTCCTTCTCTCATTTTTCTTCCGCCAATTTGCGTGTGTTTTTTTTTTAGCTGATGGATTCTTCATCGCGATCTAGGAAGGGGAAGGCTCCAATGCACCCGAAATCTGACGAGAGGAGTAGAGAACTCCCTCCCTTGACCCGGAATTATATCAGATACCGATATTCCAAAGATGATGGGGGCAATATTCATCGCGATTGGAATACCAATGTATCAAATCTTCCAAGTACTTCTGTAAGTTTTTTCTTTCTAAATCCACTTGGATATTTTTCAGATCTACTAGATTTTAGCATTGCTTTGGCCTTTTGGAGCATTCCTGACCCTGCTTATAATGTTTATGCATGCAATATTTATGCTAAAACGATGCAATTTGGTGATGATGCATGAAATTTATGCAATTTATTTTTGCGATGCATAATTGAACTAGTGGGCACTATTTGATCCTACAATGCATGATTTATACTATTAATGCAATTTGAGCTATATGATGTCTGCTTTATGCTAACAAAATATTTTTATATGCTATATGCCTATGAAACGAACTTTTCGGAATATAGTGCAATTTTTTTTCTGACATATGTTTGGACGCATTTTCGGATATATGCAGGATAAAACATAGATATTTTATGCAATAAAACTTACTTCCATGCTTGCTTATGCTGCCTAGACATAATAAATGCCATGAAAATATTTTCTTTTCATGATTGGTGGCATTTTATTCTCCTTTTGCTAATGCTATAATGCAGCTTTTTGGATAATAAATGCAAATGATAGATGCATAAATTACTTTATTTGATGCTAATACATTGCAGAAAATTTTATGGGATGCTTGCTAATATGATGCATGGGCATTTTTATTTTATCATGGATGCGAAGATGCAAAAATGTGGTATATACTTTTAAATGCAAAATATACATTTTTTTATGATGCATAAAATGCCAAAATACATGCAAAAAGATGCATTTTTTTATAGGATGCTAAAGATGCAAATTAAAATTTTGAAAATGCTAAAATGCGATAAAGATTATTATTATTTTTTTTAGATACCCGAAAAAAAATTAATGCACAAATGCATTTTATTTTATTTTATGATGATACCGAGAATGCAATTAAAAAATTTTGAATGCTAAAATGCAATACATATATATTTTTATTGCCGTGATGCCGAAATATATTTCAAATGCTAAAAGATGCATTTTTTTATTTATTTTATTTATGCATGGATGCCAAATGCTTATAATATACTTTTTTTCTTACATTCAAAATGATTTTTTTATGCAAGAATTTATACAAATATTTATTATGCAATGCAATACAATTTTATATGATGCAAAATTAAAAATGCAGACTCAAAATGTACGCACAAAGTAAAGCTATACCGATATCTATTGAGTAATGGCACGTTGTATCTCAGAAACGAGTTTTAAAAGAATACACTTTCGGGCTCGAGCAGGCTTTTCTGATGATATGCGGGGAGGAAAAGGCAGCCGCCTCCTCTTGTTCTCGGCCATATAATTGCTGCAGGGCTACACTTGGCATAAGGCTATTCTCATAGCCCCTGCGCTTTTCTTCGCAATCAAACAGGGCAGCAGTGAATGGTCAGAACCCAAGTCGTCCGGCTGTTTCAAGACAACGGCAATGCGGATAATGAATAGGATGAGGACACTTCTAGTGCTTCTCATTCTGATGAAACTGAGCCTCTTCTGTGCCTTGCAGAAGGAGTATATAGGCCCGTGTAAGGGCAAAATAGGCATGACCTATTTTGGTCTTGTTTTCACCTTTCTTGGTCATAAAGTTTTGGTGGATATTTGGATACAAAATCTTTATGAGTCATTTTTGGAAACAAAATTTTCCTAAAGATTTTTGGTTTTATTTTTTGGAAACAAAATTTTCCTAAAGATTTTGTGGTTTCTTGGACCTAAATTCTAGGAGTCATTTTTGGTAACTAAATCATAGCATAAATCCTAGTCAAACCGAGATTCTTGACCACTTTCATATTTGGTAATAAAATCTCACAAGATTGGTAAGTTGTTGATTTTTCCTTAATAACTAATTCTTTTCCTTGTAGTAGATGCACTGTTTTGCGTGTGTGTAGGACATCAAATAGCTATAAATAAAGGAGCAAGGAAACGGATTTTGTGTAGAGCTTTAGAGAGAGAATAAAAGCCATACATCTGTGAGCAGAAGTTGTAAGATATCAAGCCGCTTTCCGCACTGAAGTTCAATTGCTTATCAAGGTCGCCAATGTTACAACATTGGCGCAACATCGCAGTAACATCAGAATTCTGGAAATCTGTTTGTCTTCCTGTTTTGTTTAAAGGAGACTGATTTTTGTTTCTTCCCACGTTTTGTTTACCTGTTTATGTGGGGTTTTGTTCTTCAAGACTTGTTGTCTTGTGAGAATATTTTGTGTGTGATTTCACAAGTGTTTTTGTAAAAACGATTATTATTTTTAGTGAAATCTTTGTGTTCTTGAGGCTAGGTCTACAAGTATTAACTTGTAGATTGTTTTTGGTAAAACTTGACTTCAGTTTTCTGTTTTTTTGTGTTGTTTTAAAATCATTCTTCCGCTGCTATTATTATTTGTTGTTTCATTGTGATTCCCATTGTAGCTACAATCACATCTACATTGGAAATCACTTTGACTTCTCTTGAGAATCCGAGCTATAGTGTTCTTTCAATTGGTATTAGAGCCTCCTCTTGACGTCACTAAGAGTAGATTCTGGTTGTAGCCATGATGGATTATCAATATGAGAATTTTGTTCATCCTCCTACATTAACGAATATGAATTACTCAAATTGGAATGTTGAGGAATTTGATTTTGATGAAGAGTCAATAGCTCTTTTATCAACCAAGTTTAAAAATATTTTGAAAGCCAAAGAAAAAAGTAGATTTTCATCTTCAAACTCCAAAACTACTTTCAAACATGAGTATTTTAAGGTTGTTCCTAATGAAGACTCATTCCAAACCTCTGAAAAATCTTTTACCAACTCTTTTGCTAAACAGTCTACATCAACTGATAAAAATATTGATACTATTCAATGTAGGGCTTCTCAAGGGTTTGGTCATTTTGCTAATCAATGTGTTATTTCAGTTTTTGGTGATCTTGAGACAAATGTAAAATCTTCAGAACCTGCTTCTGAATCCAGTGGACTAGCAGCTGATCAAACAGAATCTGCAGATTCAGGAAATTCAGACGATGTTATTCAGAATGTGACACCCAATATGATTCCGAATGTAGCTACATCGGAAGTCACATTGGACAGAATTTTGGGATATGCTGGAAGAGATTCAGAACAAGCAGAAAATTAGTCCAGTTTGACTGATCATGGACATGACATTCCAAGAAAAATCCAAAAAGTGCATCCCACTTTACAAGTCATAGGTAATATACATGATGAGATGAGGAGGAAAGGTAAGGTAGACTATAGAAAACTTGCTTGCTTGTCCACTCTTGAGTGTGAAGATATCCATGTCTCATGTTTTGAAGAACTTGATCAATTTTCAAAAATAATTTGGGTTCTTGGTTTAGTAAAAAACATAACTGTGTTGAGACAACTTTTGTGAACCAAATGATCAAAGATTATGAGCTTCACATTGATGTGTTAACCATTTATTGTGATAACACCTATGCAATTAGTATAGCAAAAAATCCAGTTCAACACTTTAGAACAAAACACATTGATATAAGACACCACTTTATTAGAGACATGGAAGCAGAAAATCAGTCCAGTTTGACTGATCATGGACATGACATTCCAAGAAAAATCCAAAAAGTGCATCCCACTTTACAAGTCATAGGTAATATACATGATGAGATGAGGAGGAAAGGTAAGGTAGACTATAGGAAACTTGCTTGCTTGTCCACTCTTGAGTGTGAAGATATCCATGTCTCATGTTTTGAAGAACTTGATCAATTTTCAAAAAATAATTTGGGTTCTTGGTTTAGTAAAAAACATAACTGTGTTGAGACAACTTTTGTGAACCAAATGATCAAAGATTATGAGCTTCACATTGATGTGTTAACCATTTATTGTGATAACACCTATGCAATTAGTATAGCAAAAAATCCAGTTCAACACTCTAAAACAAAACACATTGATATAAGACACCACTTTATTAGAGACATGGTTGAACAAGAGATTATTTTCACTGAACAAGTTGGGACAAAAAATCGATTGGCTGATATATTTGTCAAGTGTCTTGATTTAGAGAGATTTTTCAATCTTTGGAAATCTCTTGTGTTTTGTGTGCCATATGATTTTACACTTGTTAATTATAAAAAAAAAAATTAGGCATGCTTGTATTTTGTCTTTAGAGAGCACTCTAGATCAATTGACTTACATGTATGTGTCGTTTGTTGTTGCTTGGTAATTTCATTCAAAATCTATTGTGATTTTTTTGTTATGATTCTCTCTCTCTCCCAAAAATTTTGATATTGAAAAAATTTTAAGTCCACAAAGGAAAGAGCTACCTTTTGAAATTTTTGGGATGCTACAATTTGTCAAAGTACTATGGATCTTAGGCTCTCATGCATTGATCTTGAGAAAATTGACTCTCTTTAATTGAAAAAGTGTGAAAGCTACCTAACGGAAAAGAGCTACCTATGAACAAGGTTGTGGCACCTTTATTTTGGGACTATGAATCCTTGGATTTCATGGGTTGATCAAAAGTAAAGTGGCTTCCCTTGGTAAATAGTGTGAATGGTTCCAAGTGGCATGTTTTTATAGCTTGAAATAAAGTAGAGCTATATTCCTAGGGAAATAAAGTACCTATGGATTTTTGTTGTGAAAAATTTATGATCTTGGGAGAGAAATCTGGTTGAGAAAACAAAAGCAAAAGAAAAAGCAAAATTGAAAATAAAATCACAATTTTGGCAAATGAATCTCCCAATGCAGCTACATTAGGAACTGCATCCTTTGATCTGGTCTTTATCACTTGTGTGTGATTGCATTTTTTATTTTTTTGCCTAGCTTTTAGTAATCATGTTTTTAGACATAAAATTTTAGGACATGCATTGTTGGCAAGGATATCAGCTTGGTGAAATTTTGTCCTAAAATAAACTGTGCAAATCAATTTCCAAAAATCTCCATGTTGAAAAATATTTAGTGGTTGTCTAATTTTTGTGGGAAACTAAGAGGTATTGAATTTGGATATGATGTGCTCAATTATTGCTAGGGGTTTGATCAAATCATGGTGAACTCTTGATTGTGTTTTTCAAAATCTTTGATTTTTGAGAGTTCTTAAAAGATTGTTTATCTCTCTTCCTTTTCCGGTCAAATAGGGGGAGAGAGATCAAATGTTTTTGGTGATGGTGATGAATCTGATTCCTTGTAGAGTCATCATGTTTGTTTTGTATGCTTGTGATTGCATCATTGGTATATTCTGATTTGTGCTTAGTAGATGATTTCTGATTTTATATCTTGCACAAATTCAAGGGGAGATGAGATTTTCTAACCTATGCAGGTTAGATGGTTTGATTGGTGTTGAATAAACACTTGTCTTTTGATTTGACCAGAAAGGCTCAACAAAGGGGGAGATTGTAAGGGCAAAATAGGCATGACCTATTTTGGTCTTGTTTTCACCTTTCTTGGTCATAAAGTTTTGGTGGATATTTGGACACAAAATCTTTATGAGTCATTTTTGGAAACAAAATTTTCCTAAAGATTTTTGGTTTTATTTTTTGGAAACAAAATTTTCCTAAAGATTTTGTGGTTTCTTGGACCTAAATTCTAGGAGTCATTTTTGGTAACTAAATCATAGCATAAATCCTAGTCAAACCGAGATTCTTGACCACTTTCATATTTGGTAATAAAATCTCACAAGATTGGTAAGTTGTTGATTTTTCCTTAATAACTAATCCTTTTCCTTGTAGTACATGGACTGTTTTGCGTGTGTGTAGGACATCGCATAGCTATAAATAAAGGAGCAAGGAAACGGGTTTTGTGTAGAGGTTTAGAGAGAGAATAAAAGCCATACATCTGTGAGCAGAAGTTGTAAGATACTGAAGTTGTTTTCCAGACCTGAAGTTCACTCGTTTACTGAAGGCTGTCAATGTTACAATAGTCATTTGGAATGCCCGGGGGGGTGTAACAAACCTACCCGAACTTATTTGAAGCTTCTTATTAGGCAACATAAGTCGTTTCTATGTGCTGTTCTAGAACCAACAACTAATGGAGATAGGTTGTTTAAATTTTGTCGTATAGTTGGTTTTGATCACAATATGCATGTTTGCCCTGTCAATAGACACATCTGGCTTCTTTGGAATAATCCTGTTATGGTGAATCTTGTGAGTAGTTCGGCTCAACAAATTACGGTCATGGTGAATATCCCTTCGCTTATTCCAACAATGGCTTCATTTGTTTATGCACAATGTACTAGGCAAGGACGGAATGTCTTATGGAGGGAATTAGAGGACCTTTCAGTTAGTTGTGTTTGCCCGTGGTTTGTTGGGGGTGATTTTAATGTTATTAGTCAATCTTTGGAAAAGTTAGGGGGTGCTCCGTGTGATTTTGGTGAGATGGATGATTTTAATAACTTCATGAACCAGGCTGGATTGGTTGACGCGGGTTTTGAAGGAAGTCGTTATACTTGGTGTAATAATCAGTCCGGGGGGCATCGCATTTGGAAGCGTTTGGATAGAGGTTTGGTCAATGGTGAGTTTCAGCTGCGTTTTGCTCGGCTTCAAGTCTCTCATTTAGTTACGTCAGTTTCAGATCATTTTCATCTTCTTCTTGATTTTTGTGTATCAATGAAGCATAAGAGCGAGTTTCGGTTTCAGAGAATGTGGCTTGATCATCCGGAGTTTCTCACTTTTGTGGCTGATTTGTGGAATAGACCTAGTTGGGGTACAGGTATGGCTCTTTTATACTCTAAGTTACGTCGACTTAGAGTTGCTTTGCGTGATTGGAATTGGATGGTTTTTGGCCATGTTCAGAGGAATATTGTAGCCATTCAGGATGATATTCTCCGTCTAGAAATGGATGTGCAAGCAGGAGGTGGTATTGCTATGGAAGAAGGTTTGCAGGTAGCAAAAGAGCGTCTCAATCAACTTTTAGACTAGGATAGGGAACTGGCCGAGGTAAAATCGAGAGAATTATGGGTTCGAGATGGTGATCGGAACACAGCCTTTTTTCATGCTAGAATCAAGGATAGCGCTCATCGGAATGTGATTCGGCTTCGTTTACCGGATGGGACCTTAAGTGAGGATCCGGTGCAGTTAGGGTCTATGGCTGAGGAGTATTTTACTGATCTTTTCGGTTCATGTGGGCATGTTGTGGATGGGGATCTTTTTGACGGGATCCCTTGCTCTGTTTCCGCTAAGGATAATTATTTTATGACAACAGCACCGTCTGAAGAGGAAGTGTGGACAGCGATTAAGTCTCTCAGTCCATCTAGTGCTCCAGGCCCTGATGGTTTTACAGGATGGTTCTTTCAGGGTTGTTGGTCGATTATCAAGGAAGATGTCATGGGTGCGGTGTTAGAGTTTTTTAAGGGTGGGGCAATGCATCGGGGGATTTCCTCGACTTCCATTGTTCTTCTTCCTAAGGTGGATAATCCTAATTGTTTGGGGGATTTACGGCCGATTAGTCTGTGTAATTTTTCGGCAAAGATTATTTCAAAAATATTGGCCACCCGGTTAGCCACCTTTCTTCCCAAGATTGTTTCGGAGCATCAGACAGGTTTTGTTAAAGGTCGTAGCATTCAAGAAAACATTTTATTGGCCCATGAATTGGTGCAACGAGTGGACACTAAATCTCGGGGTGGTAATGTAGTTTTCAAAGTCGACAGGTCCAAGGCTTATGACCGGCTTGAATGGGAGTTTCTTTTGCGTGCTTTGCAAGCTTTTGGTTTCAGCCCGGAATTTTGTACGCTGATTCGACAGTTGCTTCAGAACAGTTGGTATTCTTTTAAAATTAATGGGACTTTGTCGGGTTTTTTCAAGGCCAGTCGCGGGGTGAGGCAAGGGGATCCAATCTCTCCAATGTTATTTATTCTTGCTCAGGAGGTTCTTTCCTTCAATTTAAGTAGGGTCGTAGCCAATGGAAAGATTCATCCTTTCAGACATGGTCGTGGGGGAGTAGTGGTAACGCATCTTTTTTATGTAGATGATATTTTACGTTTTTGTAATGGCTCAAAGCGCTCCATTCAGGCGCTTAAAAAGGTGTTACAGGATTATGAATATTCCTCCGGGCAGTTGGTGAATTCTAGTAAGAGTGGTTTCTTTACGTCGAGGCAGTGCTCGAGGAGACACATCTTGCGTATTGAGGGTTGGTCTGGATATCGACATAAAGTTTGGCCGTTAACTTATCTAGGGATGCCCCTATTTAAGGGTCGTTTTAAGCGAGCTTATTTCGAGAGTTTGGAAAGGAAAATCACGGGTAGAATCCAAGGTTGGCGTAACAAGCTCCTTTCCTTTGGTGGCAAAGTGACGCTCATTAAAGCCATTTTGTGTAGCATTCCGGTGTATGCCATGGCAGCTTTGAAAGTCCCTAAGTCTGTTCTTCTCCGGCTAGAACAGAAGATGTCCGGCTTTTTGTGGAGTGCAAGGGGTGATCATCGTACTCATTGGGTTGCGTGGAAGCGTGTGTGTCTGCCTTTGGAAGAAGGGGGGCTGGGCTTTCGACCTCTATCTCAGGTCATGGATACGCTTCACGCCAAACTTGCATGGAAAGTTTTAAACAAGGAAGGTTTATGGGCTAGGTTTTGTATGGGCAAATATGGTTTGGACAGGCCAACTGATTCGCGTTATGTTACTCCGTCTTGGAAAGCTATTTGTGACCAACTTTCCTTCGTTCGTCAAACTAGTAGGTGGATAATTGGGCAAGGGGCTGTCTCTTTTTGGGATGATAATAGGTGCGGTGTGATCGATGTATTTTATACGTCGATTTTATATACTTCTATGACTTAAATTATGCTATTTCACGAGTCTTTTGAGTACTAATATATGTTTTCGGTGAGTTTTGTAAGTTTCAGGATTATTGTGAAAATACGTGAAACTCCAGGCTTTTAAGTGCAAATTACAAAGAAAGAAAAATTGAAGAAAAATGAATACTGTCAATCTAGACACCTTGTGGACGCAAGGTGTCTCAGACCTTGCTACCGCAAGGTAGGCAGTATCGGTCCCTGAAGCCAGCAATCGAAGAGTCCAAAAACCACACACACTGGAGACCTTGCGGACGCAAGGTATCCAGCACCTTGCGACCGCAAGGTAGGCAGAATGCGACCTTTTCGGATTTTCACACAGTCATTCGATCCAATCACAACTCCCGAGTATATATAGAAGTCAGATGCCGAGCCTAAGCATAAGGAGGACGGCTGGAAGCTCTCTTTACATAGATTTTAGGTAGTTTTAGATTGTATAACATAGTTAGGTTTTGTAATTTCAAGTATTGAAGATCAAATCATGCCTTTCATCATCTCCATGTCCTGTTCATCGTCTATGATGAACTAAATCATCCCTAATCTAGGAGGTGGGAGGTAACTTGTATCGAATTTATGTTTTGATTCATATATATATATGTCTATTCAATGCTTGTTGATTGTGTTGTTTATCAACCCCTATATTATTTTGCTTTGAACAAATGAATGTAATCGCAAATAATAAAGGCTTAGAGGTGCGGATAACTGCATGACCGAGTGCATATGTCGTACACTGGCTCACCAACACAATAAATTGGACCTATCGAAGCACGAGAGTGATAAGTTAGGACCAGGTTCTTACATGATCTAGGTGACAGATAGATCATAAATCTAGGTGACAGCTAGATTGATAGTTCATGTGCTTAGGATATAGAATGGGTGAATTTTATGGGATGGAGGCTGAACCAATTGTTCAACAGACTATATCTATTTTAGTGAACGAACCCAAGACATTGAATGACATTTTATGAATTGAACATAAAGGAGATATAAGTGAAACCCGAATCCTAGATTTCCACTCACCATAAGATCTTCATAAACTGTTATTACTGTCCAATTAGTTAAACATCTATAACTAGTAATTTAGAGTAGAATTAAACATAAAAACCCCCTTAGGTTAATAATTTGCTATCTATAATTCGCACTGTTCGTGATCACTTGTCTCTGTGGTTCGACCCTTGCTTCCGAGTCTATTCTATAATAGTCTTGTACACTTGCAAGGAAATAGATAAATAAAACAATCGATCAAGTTTTTGGCGCCGTTGCCGGGGACAAGCTAGTTCACGTAGTTAGTTTGTAGGTAGCGTAGTTTTTAATTTAATTTAGTTTTTAGTTTAATTTTCTGTTTTTATAAAAAATAAAAATACAAAAAGATTTTATTTTATTTTAGTTTAATAGTTATTTGTTTTTAAATTGCTTTAATTTATTTGCATGCAAGGTCGTAGATCTTTAAATCCTGAATTGGTAGACTTAGATCAAGAGATAAATATTGTTAAAAGATACCAAAGATATTTTGAAAATCTAGCTTTCGAGCCTGATAATCAAGACAATCTGAATCGAGAGGATCCTCTGGTTGATCCTACAATGGAAGATAATAACAATAATCGTAATCCCGAAACCTAGTTGACCCGGTCAATAGGAATCAAAGACAAGAAGAGCCTGCAAGAAGAAATATGGAAGTAGTAGTAAATCAAAGAACTATTAATGATTTCAGTAGACCTTCATTAAATGTGGTGACATCATGTTTAGTCTTGCCAGATGTTGTTAGGAATTTTGAGCTAAAAGGACATTATTTTAATGCCATACCATCTTTTCATGGGATGCCCCATGAAGATCCTGTCAGTTTCTTAAGAGAATATGAATACATGATGAGTACTTTTCCTTTAGGAGGGTTAACTGAAGATCAAATTAAAATGAAATACTTTCCAAGGCATTAAAAGAATTGGCAAAGAGATGGTTTATGAACCTAACACCAAACAAGTGTTTTTACTTGGGCACAATTATATGATTTGTTTATGAGCAAATTTTACAAACATGCATCTCTTCTGAGTATAGAAAACAAATCATGTCATTCCAAAATGAACCGGGTGAAACATTCCATGAGTCATGGGATAGATTTAAAAATCGCTTATTATGTGTCCTCATCATAATTTGGCTCAACATGTGTTAGTGCTTCAATTTTATCATGGTCTTTCGCCGGGTTTACAAACTATGGTTGATAGTGCATTGGTGGTTCTATTAATAGAATGACACCAGAAGCACTAGAAGAATTATTTGAGATGCTAAGTATTAATTCCCAACAGAAAAGTGCTAGAGGTAAAAATAGGAGCCTATATCAATTGCAAGATAATTCAAATACACAAGCTCAATTTGAAAATTGGCAAATTCAAGAAGCATGTGCTCTATGTGGATTATATTCTCATGCTACTAATTTTTGTCCGTCAAGTGCTATGTATTCTGAACAGGCTAATGCTATGAATATGTATCCTCAAAGGCCAAGGAATGATCCCTATTCAAATACATATAATCCTGGTTGGAGGAATCATCCTAACTTTTCTTGGGGAGGAAATAAGCCTTTGCAACCTCAACAATTCCAACCTCAACCACCACAACCTCCACAGCTTGCCAAATCAAAATCGCTGAGAATTGAAGAAGTTCCAAGCAAGAAGTAGTAAAGGTCAAGCAACTTTGATGAAGTACATGCTTGAAGAAATTGAAAATCTGAAGAAACATATTGAAAATTCTCAAGCAAATAAAAGAGAAGAAGGGAAGTTCCTAGTCAAACCGAGCAAGCTAAGTCAATCACCCTGCGGTGTAAGGTGATAGGTGAAGAGGTAAGTGATCCCGATCCTTCTTCTAATATGCATGCTACAAGAGAAAATTCAAAAAGTAATAGAGAAAGAAATCAAAAAGATAGTGATAGTGATAAAGTGATTGATGACTTAAGTAATCAAGAGGTAGAAAAGAAAAAGTAGAAGTAGAGTTAGAGGTTCCAAATAAGGAACAAGAAAAAGAAAAGAAATTCAAAATAAAGATAATACAATTGAAGTAGATAAAGAGTTAGATCAAGAAGAAGAGGAACCTTATGTGGCTCCACCACCTATGTTCCTCCAATTCCGCTTTCCAAGAAGACTTATGAAAAACCGAATGGACAAACAATTCACGGAAATTTATAATATGTTATCCAAAGTAAATGTAATTTACCTTTGCTTAATGTTATTAAAAATATTCCAGCTTATGCAAAGTTTTCAAAGATCTTCACTCTAAGAAACACAAGTTTGAAAACAACGAAAAGATTGTTTTTCTAAAACGCTGCCTGCTACAACCCGAATTACCACTCTAAGTTGAAAGACCCGTAGCTTTAATATCCAAGTCTCCTGGGAAGCCCAAAAAAGATGAAAGCAATGCTAGATTTAGGAGCAAGTATTAACTTGATGCCTTTTCGGTCTATAAACAATAGAGTTTAGGAGAACTAAACCCACTAATATCTAATTACAATTAACGATTCAGCTATATCCCTATGGGAAGTATCCTAGTGTAAATAATATCACTGTGGGTTCTTGAGATTGAAAAGGAAGATATGTACCAATAATGAAACCCATTGTTGAAACAGTGAAATTTAATGAATGTGCTAATGGAATTGAATGAAAGTAATCGATGCTATGAATAGACCTA
>CM028384.1:5422146-5456268 GCA_013146195.2 Codonopsis lanceolata | reverse complement strand
ATGGCGGCATATAGTGTGTTTGTGCCATTATGTTAAGTATCTCTCAAGAGTTTAATCTTGGAAAAACTTGTTTTCGAAGAGTAAGGCTACGATACCAATGAGTCCCAATGAGCACAATAATAAGCTAGAAGGGGGGTTGAATAGCTTATTAGCACTTTAAAACTTTTAAGTAAGTTCCTTGAAAGTTACTTGAATTTTATGAAGAGTTTCAAGTAGCGGAAGACCTTCAAGAAAATTGTTCAGTCTGTAGATAAGGACTAGGTAGAACCTTTTCTGATTACTTAAGTTCTTTGAAAATGGATATAATGAACAAGAAACTATGCGGTTCAAGTAATGAACAAAGCAGAAGGAAATAACACAAGTATTTTGAGATGGTTCACCTTTGAATAGTGCTTCGTCACCACCAGGCGGTCAACCTTGGATTTAAATTGTGCACTATGTTTTCCACTTAGATCAATTACAAAGAATATCCCTAATGGATCGTGTACAAAATATTGACTTGTGTTTGGGTCTATGGAATTAAATATGCAGTAAATACAAGATATTTAATTAGATGCGGAATATAGTTAATGGAAGTAAACAACAAGAAGAATAAAACAATAAATGTTGAAGAAGCGACTTCTTGTTGTTGTGAGGACTTCTAGATCGTTGAGGATCTATTGAATGCAATGAAAGACTTGGAGTTGTATAGATTGAGCAATTCTTTAAGTGTTCGATTGATTACATGCAGATTCTGTTGTTCCGGTCTTCAATGGCGATATTAAGCGAGTGCACTTCAAAGAATCCGTTGGAAGGGCGAAGGCTTCAACGACTCTATTCATAAATGCATTAAATGCATGGGGGCATCGATCAAGAATTTGTCTTCACAGAGATATCAGGCGAGATAATCATTTACGAGATCTTCAAAAAGGTGGGCGATTTGGTGTCGGATCGAGATGAAGCGAAAAGTAGGGGCAGATGCAGCTACTTTGCTTTAGCATTCGGGGCGAAAAGTCTTCACAGCTTCGGAAAGTTGCTTTGGGCTTGACATGTTAGAAATGACTTGGATTAATTCAAATAATATATAGAAATAAGTTTGAATTAATCCAGACTAGCTATCTTTGAAGGACACGTAGAAGCGGATCAGTGGACACGATCTCACGATCTTAAGCGTTGGCGGGGAATTCGGTGAAGGGTCTTCCGAACACAAGAGTCCTACAAAAACTATACAAGGCAAAGTTCTATACATTGCCAATCGATCAGCCAGTTAGCCAGCGAAGTATAAAACTAATGTAATGTACTGATCAGATATAAATTTAACATAAGAATCAACATCAAGCTTACAACTATGATTTATAAGCCAAGTCATAATTTGGGTAAAACCCCCTTCCAAGAATCTCTACCAAATCAAGCTCAATACTCATGGATAATTCACATAGCAAAGTTTAATAGAACATTTAGCATATGAATTTCATACTAATCAAGGTCTCACATAGGTTCATCCAAACTATATCAACATTTGAAAACCTAGGGTTCATGGCATCTCTAACAACCCTAGAAATTGCAATTGATTGACCCACTTAGCAAATATGATTGTTTCCCTAGGGTCAATGGAGCCAAAAGAAGGAGAAAGAGGGGTAGAAACTTACCTTTAATCAGCCCCTATCAAGCTGAAATTTCGAAATCTTGGTGATGGGTGTTGTTCCCTTCAACCTTCTCTTCAAAATCACGGTAGAGATTGGGGAAAGAACGTCCAAGGCTATGGCCTCCATGATCGAACCCTTCAAGCCCTAGAAATCGCCTCTCTCAGCTTTCTCATACCTTGGTGAACTGTTCGCAGAAGACGGGGAGGAGAAGTCGTATTCTATGCGGCTGATATGTTAGAGAATAAATTGGGTTTGGTTTATATAGGTGGGATTATCTCTCCCTAATTAGCCCACTAATCCACCTCTAAAACTCCATTAGGTGTTTAAGACATGTCTCAGGTTAAGTAGGAGGGTTTAGGTTTAGTTTAGATTGGGTTTGGGTGGGTATAAGTTGGTCAGCATTTCAATCTTTCCACAAAAACCCGTAACAACACATCAGGGACCAATGCAGTCGCTTGGTGTTTGAGTGATGCGAGCGCATCACTCCTTACTACCCCTTCCCGACTTTTGTTGCTTCCTTGCTCGGTCCCGGCCTCTCCCGCATGCATCCTCGAGCCTTAAAGCTTTGAAATGGCTCACAATTGAACCCTTAAAGTCCTCAAACATTAAAATAATCCATCCAAGTCTCAAACCAATTTTAAAGTAGGTCTAAAATCCCATAAACAACACCCGAAACAACCCGGGGCAAAACCGAAGCAAGACGTAACAACTTGCTATCAAAACGTCGAATGAAACCACAAACCGACGGGTAATAACCCATGATTGTAAACACCTATAAGGGCTACAAAATAGGCCTGAATGCCTCTCAGATGATGAACAACAGATAGGGGAAATAAGTTCCCGAAAGACGAGACGATCGCCCGGCTCAATCTCAAACTACGCGAAAAGGAGAATTGTTATTCTCGAAGCGTCAAAACTTCACGAGACTTATGGAATGCATCCAATTAGAAGTCTAATACATCTAAAAATGTTATTTAATCATCATGTAAAGATCTAGGACCAAATCGAGGTCAAGAACACAAAACCCGAATAAACTCTCAATCGCGTCGCATTTCGACTATCGTCGGGTTACGACTTTTGACTTTAGCAAGTCAACAACTATATGACATCTCTTAAAAGTGTTTTGGTATTAATGTGATCTCTCATTCACATTTAGACTCTCTCACAAATCAAACGAGCAATCCACCAAAGAAGAAATGCTAGCATTGCACGCAATTCAAGCTAACCGGGAATCGGGATCTTACACATGGAATGTATTATCTCCTTAGGAACGCAGCCTTCGTCGGAGAACAAAGTCTTTCCCTCAATCCGAGGTTGTCTGCACCTTAAGGGAAAGTTTTCCAAACATCAAACAAATGCACAGAAAAGGAAACTACCTTCCTTTCCTTACCCTTGCTTTGCCCATGCGACCATCTTCCTGCTTGGCTGCCTACTCTTGTCGCTTTATCTTGCTTCTTTCGCTCATGCTGCACTTGTTACTTCATGTTGCTCTTGCTGCACTTGCTGGGGATTTTTCTTTTGCCGCAGTTCCAGCCTTTGCTGGAAATCTTTTCCCCTCTTTCCGATATATTTTTGGCTTTAGCTGGAAAATCTTTCTTTATGCTGCTGCATTTTTCTTCTCCTTTTGTCGCTCTTTCTAACCTTGGCTAGAAATTTTCTTTTCTCTGCTGCTGCATTTTCTGGTTCCAGCTGAAATTTCCTTTTCTTCTTGCTGCTGCATTTTCTAGCTTTAGCCGAAAATTTCCTCTTTTACCGCCGCATTTTCTTTTGTTGCATGCATTTATCTTTTTACACTTTTCGTCATTTTTCATGCATTTTCCCCCTCTCCTTTTTTGATTTTTTCTGTATTCCTCTTTTTTTTGTTTTTTCAATATTCCTCTTTTTTTTTGTTTTTTTCATTATTCCTCTTTTTTTTTCAATATTCCTCTCTTTTTGTTTTTTTATTATTCCTTTTTTTTCAATATTCCTCTTTTTTTTGTTTTTTTCAATATTCCTCTTTTTTTTTGTTTTTTTCATTATTCCTCTTTTTTTGCTTTTTCATTATTCCTCTTTTTTTTCAATATTCCTCTTTTTTTGTGTTTTTTTTTTGTAAAATAAAATTGAAAAAGATTTTTCTTTTATTTTTGATGGTAGAATAAGAATACCTTACCTTTCTTACCTTTTCATACTTCGGCTGCTGCTGCCGATTCAGCTGATTTTTCTATTTCTGCACTCCTTATTTCTTTTCTTTTTTTTTTCTTTCTTTCTTTTTTTTCTTTTCTTTTTTCTCTTTTTCTTTATTGTTTTTTCTTCATTCTTATTTTTCCTTTTCTTTTTTCTCTTTTTCTTAAATGATATATATACAAATATTTATTATGCAACGCAATACAATTTTATATGATGCAATAAATTAAAAATGCAGACTAAAAACTCACGCACAAAGTAAAGCTATACCGATATCTAATGGGTAATGGCACGATGTATCTCAGAAACGGATTTTAAAGGAATATACCTTCGGGCTCGAGCAGGCTTTTCTGATGATATGCGGGGAGGAAAAGGTAGCCGCCTCCTCCTATTCTCGGCCATATAATTGCTACATGGCTACACTTGGCATAAGGCTATTCTCATAGCTCCCCTGCTTTTTTCTTCACAATCAGACAGGGCAGCAGTGAATGGTCAAAACCCAAGTCGTCTGGCTGTTTCAGGACAACGGCAATGCGGATAATGAATAGGACGAGGACACTTCTGGTGCTTCTAATTCAGATGAAACTGAGCCTTTTATGTGCCTTGCAGAAGAAGTATATGGGCCCGGCTGGGCGGATGCCGCAGGCACTGATGGACTGCTCCAGGGCTTAAGCTGCAAATGAAGTATAGTTTTGGGGAAACAAGGGGGGTAGAGGCAATAATAGATATGTACAGGCAGCTAATGCATAGTCCAAATATCTTAATAATTATTCCTAAGTTGCACCTTAGGACCTGTAATATTATATTTTAGTGTTTTAATATGAGCTTTTGTCGTGGTTTTCCTTTTTCTTTTGTCAGTCGAGCTCCTCGCATGCTGAAGACTGGAGGTAGGATGCCGAGGATTCAAGTAGGGCCTTCCCTCCCCTTTTTCTCCTGATTTTTTTTATGCTCTAACTTTTGCCTAGGCTACCCTTTCGGGTTTTCAACCTAGTGAGCCCTTATTTCTCCTTTTTATTGTTTTTTTATTTGCTCCAATTTTTGCCTAGGCCGCCCTTTCGGGTTTTTAGCCTAGTGAGCCCTTAGTTCTCCTTTTTATTGTTTTTTTATTTTGCTCTAATTTTTGCATAGGCCGCCCTTTCGGGTTTTCAGACTAGCGAGCCCTTATTTCTCTTTTTTATTGTTTTTTTTTTATTTTGCTCTAATTTTTGCCTAGGCCGCCCTTTCGGGTTTTCAGCCTAGCGAGCTGGGGAGGGAAGCAACTGCCAGATAGATTGGCTTCAAGCATAATAGCTTTTAAGCTTGTCAAGGTTGAAGGGCTGAACGAGATCTTCTCCTTCTTGGTTCATGATGAGCACGACACCTCCTGACCGGATTTCTTTGACAATATACGGTCCCATCCATGGAGATTTCCATTTTCTTATGGATCATGTCGTGGAAGAGAGTGGTGGCAGCCCTTTTGATAAGTAGCCCCGGCATTTTTCAGCCCAAACGACATGACATTATAGCAGTAGGTCCCCCATGGGGTGGTGAATGAGGTCTTCTCTTGGTCCTCTGCTGCCATTTTGATTTGATTATAGCCCAGCATGCCGTCAACGAAGGATCTAATTTTATGAGCAGCAACGGCGTCTACCACAATATCAATATTGGGTAGAGGGAAGTCATCTTTGGGCGACGTCTTCTTGAGGTCGCGGAAGTCTATGCAGATCCGGACCTTCCCGTTGGGCTTGGAAACGGTCACTATATTGGACAGCCAGATCGGGTATTTTACTATCCGAATGAAATTGATAAGCAACTGCTTCATGATTTCTTCTTTAACTTGTAGTGACCATTCCGGCTTAATCCGGCGGAGCTTTTGCTTGATCGGCCAAGCATCCGGATATATGGGGATCCGTTGTTCGACTATGACTGGGTCTAGCCCCGGCATATCTTCATAGGACCAGGCGAAGATGTCTACGAACTCTTTGAGGAGATCAATAAGTGCTACCCTTTCAGAGCCTTGCAGGTAGCTGCCGATTTTGATTTCTTTTATTTCATTGTCTAGCCCCAGATTGATGATGGACAAGTCTTCAGTTGTTGCTGATGAATGGTGTTGTTCCTGGTGCTCAACTGACTTTATAAGCTCAAGCAAATAATTTATATCTTTTGGGTCCTTTTCATTAAATGACTCATCATTATAATTATTTAATGCGTCTTTTAATGTAGGTGCAACTATGGAATAAGCAAAGACATTTAGATTATCATTAAAAGCAAACTGTACAGGGTTTATTACATTATTGAGGACCTGGGGTTTGAGATCCTCAACTTTAGGGAGCGGATCGGTAGATGACCAATCTGCAAAGCTAGGGAAAGGAATAGGGATAGTATATCTGAAGCGGTCCACCAGTTCTGCAGGGGTCAAAAGCGGGCCGATCGTAGTATACCAGTTCTGTAGAGGCTTATTAGAAATAAACTCAAACTCAACAGGGAGCTTCTCATAATCAGTGCCTCTACCTATCATACCCAGGAAGCTGTCGCTTGGTCTTTGCCAGAGTGATCACCTCTTTCCAGGTTTGGTTTGTAGACTCGGCCAGATCGGGTAAAGTGGCTAACATCCCCACCGACCCAAGTGTTGTTTTCAATATTACAAGTATTTTGGATACCTAGGATAGTGTCCCAAGAGAGCATATTGCAGCTAGGCTCTTTTATGGATGTGGATAGAAAAAAAGGAACAAGGATATATGGTAATGGGTGTTTATTTGTTTCGAACTCGGGTACACAAAAATTTTCATCAACCTCAATCATATTGATTTGAGGTAGAGGGTTATTGACTATATTTGGTCTGGGAGGAGGCTTTTCAATAACCTTGTCATCTATAAGATCCTGGATAGCATCTTTGAGCAAATAACATTTATCGGTGAGGTGACCACTACAGGGATGGTATTCACAGTACTGGGCATGATTCCAAGTCTTGGGCAGGGGGTTTGGTGGCTTATAATTTTCCAAAGGCTTTAGCACTCCCTGTGCCATTAGCCTCTGCAGAATCATAGACTGGGGGATTGCAGTTCAGCATAATACCGGTTCACCTTGTTCTGATTTCTGAAATTTCTGTTCGGGCCATTATTCCATCGTCTGATTGTGTTGATAGACCTGTCCGCTCCATAAGATCATGGAACAGTGCCATAATTTTGGGTAAGAAAAGTGGCTGATGCTTTTCCTACCATATTGATGGTTGCGGCTGTCTTTCCTTTAGAGTAACGGAAAGAGCTGGGAGGCGTATTGACTTGTAATTGCCCCGTCCGTATATCTTCATCAATACGGGTTCCTATCTCCACAATTTCTTTGAAATTGGTTTAGGGGAGATACCGCATATGTTCTAGGTAAATGGGCTGGAGGTTTTTGATGAACATTCTACATGACTCTAGGATCGAGTGCGTGGTCCGAGCCAACTTTCTTTTCCACTTGACTGCGAACTCAGCACAGGTTTCTTTTTCCCTTTGGGTACACGACTCAAGGTCTCTTTTATTTTCAGGGCTGGTGTTGTCTTTGTACCGTTCAAGGAACCCTTCAGCTATCTGGTCCCAAGTAATCATAGTGCTACTATCGGACAACATTAACCATTGCTTGGGAGCCCCTATCAGAGTGAGGTGAAAATTGGAAGCCATAGCCTCAAAGCTAGCTCCCTTGACTGCATGCCAGTGGAGTAAGATTTCAAGTGGGATATAGGGCATCCAGTCCCATCAAATTTTTCTATGTCGGGCATTTTGAATTTTAAAGGCAATACTGCTGAATGTTGTAATTCAAGTGCCCGCGTAGAAAATTCACCTTTGTTGAGAAGTTTGAGCATCATGGTCTTCATATTTTCCATGTCAGCCTCCATTTTGGTGGCTGGGGGCGTTGGCTTTTGGTATATGTTGGCAGGATTAGGGAAGGCTGGGTTAATTTCTGGCTACAGTATCTGGTAAGGATTTTGGGTTGGATACGGATTTTGGGTTGGATACGGATTTTGGGTTTGATAAGGATTCTGGGCTGGTAGATTTTAGGCAGGATATGGATTCTAGGTTGGATAAGGATTCTGGGCTGGTAGGTTTTAGGTAGTATAAGGATTCTGGGTTGGTGTATTCTGGGTAGGATAAGGATTTTGGGCTGGTGGATTTTGTGTAGGATAAGGATTTTGGGCAGTATAAGGATTTTGGGTTGGTGCATTATTGATGGTTTCGGCTGGGCGGCCAGGATCATGAAAGGTAAGTAGGTGGTAAGTTGGCCTGGCGGGCTATAGCTTTGTGGGTCCATATGTGGGCTATTTTTGAGTGGGTTGGTTATGGGAAAAAGGAGGTCATTTGGGCTTTGGGGAATATTGTTGCTTGAGAAAGGATATGGAGAATAGGACGGGTAAAGGTTAACATTTGGGTAGTAGGGACTTGGTGGAGGATTTGGATTTGGGGTGGTGGCAGTATTTGGTGGGTTAGTGTTAGGCTGGGAAATTGGGTTTGGAGGCACATGGGAGGTTGATGCTTCTTTGCCTTTTTTTTTTGACTTGCGCACTTATATATATATATATATTCAATTTTATTTTTTTTATCTCATTTTTTTGCAGGGGCTGAGTCACGATTCAAAGATGCAAAAACCGGTCAGTCATTAAAGTGTCCTGAAAATATATATGCATTCTAACGATGGCTTATGCAGGGGGTAGGCTGGCCATGGTGTAGGGTAGCAATTCAGAATATACCTATATGCGTGCGCGTGTGTGCAGCCTCTAAAAAACAGTAAAATCTTTTTTTCTTTTTCAAATGTAAAAACGGAAAATAAACAGATATGGTCTGTCTTGCTGTTATGTGTAGATTTTCTCGGCTTTTTTTAATTTGAGCGCAAGCAAACAAACCAATCACATCAAGAAATAGAAAGAAAAGCGGAGAATCTATCTATTCCTATTAATTACAAATTGGTCCTAATCCCCAAAATAAAATGGCAGAATGAATGCAAATATACACATATTTTGCAGAATAAAAAGAAAATATTATACGGAACAAAATAATAATATATGGCCGAAAATGAAGCAATATTAAAAATAAAGCTCCGACTTATATATATATATATATATATATATATATATATATATATATATATATATATATATATATATATATATATATATATATATATATATATATATATATTACTTTGAATTTTTTTTTGTTTGTTTATACAAAAAAAAATATTTTTAAACATACCTGTAACAGTTATCGGAACGAAATTGCTGCAAGATGGAGGATCATATCCACAAATATAGACACGGACGTATAGGAACACAATATTTAAATGTATAAATTAATATAACAAGCATACTTTAGCCAGAAACAAAGAAAAATAAAAAAAAGTTTTTTTTACGAATCTAGCCCTCCATTTTATTTAAAAATAAAACGATCTCCCCAGCAGAGTCGCCACTGTGGGTTCCCGGGAAATGCGCTCGCACCCCGCGTGCCCTTGGATAGGGGTGTGCATATGTACGGATGCGGGACACCACTGCTCTTATTCAACCCTCCCTTGTTTAGGGGAAGACGAAATTAAAAGCGCGAGAGGAGTGATGTCTAAGATAGCGCATTTGAATACGACTCGGTAACTTTCAGTGAATTTTTGGTCCAATATGGGAACTTTGAGTTTTCTATATCATGTTATCCTTTTTTTAAGGGATACCAGGATATAG
Source organism: Codonopsis lanceolata (assembly GCA_013146195.2). NCBI lineage: Eukaryota > Viridiplantae > Streptophyta > Magnoliopsida > Asterales > Campanulaceae > Codonopsis > Codonopsis lanceolata. Next base: position 5,446,800 of record CM028384.1, on the reverse strand, counting down.
GAATACATCACCCTTTCATTCTCATTCTCCTTTTTTTAGGGGAAACGAAAAAGTGCAAGAAATGAGTGTTGTGAGGCCCCTCTATGGATTTTATGAAAATAGCCTTATGGCCTATTTCGGATCACTATGGGTCCTTTGGGTTTCATGCATCAAGTTATCCCTTATTTAGGGGATACCAGGATATAGGAATACATCACATTTTCATTCACATTCTCCCTTTTTTAGGGGAAAACGGAAAAGTGCAAGAAAAGATGTTGCGAGGCCTCACTGGATCCAAAAAAATTTATAGAGTCGTCATCTTTATTTTATGGAAGAAATAAAGAATAACCAAAAAAAGAAAAACCAGAGATTATAAAAACGGGTTCGGAGGCTAAGTTACGAGTTGGGAAGGTGCTAGGCACCCAACTCGCCCTTTCGGTCTCAAAAATGGTGTTTGGCTAAATGGTGCTTTTTGTTATATTTATTTAGCAAATAAACAAAGCATTAAAAGACAGGAAATAAAAGCAAATACATCCACGGCTACATTATTTACGGACTTGCAGTCATCTCCTTACAATAGTTACAAATATATTTAAAAACATTTGCCCATAATAACGGCTCTTTTACATAGTATTTCTTAACTAAATCCGGGTAGCACAATGGCTTATATTTTTTACATTGGGCCGGATTTGAAAATAACTTTTTAAAAAAATTCTCTTAAAGGTTTTACCTTTCAGAGCGGGGTGTGCTCGCTCTGTCTTTCTCGAGAGAGGGAGACTTTTTATGCTGCTGCGGTGGTCTGGGCAGAAGTAACGGCTTATTTTTTGTTGTTTTGGCCTATTTATTTGAGCAGAATAACGGCTTATTTTTTGTGGTTTTGGCCTATTTACTCGGACAGAGTAACGGCTTATTTTGAGGTTTTTGGATTGGGGAAATAGGGTGGATACCTAACTAAAGGGCTAGGGATCACTTTGACCGGTTGGTTTTAGGTTTGACGGAGTTTTGGCAGGGTTTCGAGGCTTTGGAGAAGGATCGCTCACTATCTCACTTCGCTCTCTATTTCTCCAGCGTAACAACGACGCAGAGAATTCTTCGGTGAAGAAAGGTGTTCTGAAGGCGAACCCCGAAGGCTCTATTTATAGCCTGGAGTGAGGACTCATCCGAGATTAAATTTCCTTCTTCCGTGCTTCACTCAGTTGTACAGAACGCCGGAAAAATTGGACTTTACGCGAACTGTAGCAGTTCTGTAGCACTTGGGACTGCACTGTAGCTCATTCTAGGCGCCACCCACATTGAAACTGGGCGCCACCCCCACTTTTTCCATGGGTGGCGCCAGCTTTGCTTTGATTCTTTCTTTTTTTGCACTTTAACCCCTGCATTTGACTGTTTTGCGCATCCAGCTATGTCCTTTTGCATTTTCAACCCTGTAACTTGACATTTGTTAATGTTTTAACAGGTCTTAATATGTTATGTCTCGTTACATACCAGGGGTACAAAATTGGGGTGTCTATACCAACATCGATATTGTGGTAGACGTCGTGGCCTCTCACAAAATAAGATCCTTCGTAGACGGCATGCTGTGTGACAGCCCGACCCGGACCCCAATACGAGATCCCGAGTCGTGCCGTCCAAATAGGCAAGATACAAGCATGCGCAAGTAGGATTATAAAATTCATGTGGCGCAACATCGCATACAATTAACGACTCGGCTACACTTGGCCGGAAAAATAACTTAAATTAAACAAGTCTTCGGCGACGTTACAGCCGGAACCCAACAACTACTCCTACAATTTTAACACATGCTTATAATAACCTCAACGGCCACAACATGCCGGAGACAACAACAACAATAATACTTTAAACGAGCTTAAGCGGAAGGAACTGTAGTGAACCATTAACATATAAACAGGCTCGACATATAAGTCGGCATACAAAAGATTATCAGTATCGAGTCATTAAGTTTACTACAACAACAAAAACCCCAAAGTCAAGTCTAGATGACTTGCTTCCCAACGTCCTTGCCAAAATAAAAGACTAACTACCAAAAGTCCAAAAGAGCAACCTTGAGCTCGCAAGCAACCAAACGCAAGTATGGCGAGTCTAGCGTGAACCGTCTCCTCGGCTCGGATCTAAGGAAAACAAAGCAAACAAATAGGGTAAGTCGAAAGACTTAGTAAGTTACTAAAAATGCATGTTCATGTTATAGCATGACATTATCACAATTATGGTACATGATCATCATATAGCACTTAGCACATTGTTCACATAAGTGCGTAAAGTAAATCATACAAGTAGGATATGATATAGTCACGGCCGCTTCGTAGCTCCTGAAATAAACTTTGTTATACTGGGTTGTGCCATCGATGTTTTGTGAATTCATCGACTTATACCGAGAACCTACTCGATTTAATTAGCAAGCCAATGCGGCACGTATTGATACGGCAAAGGGGCTACTTCCCCACTGCGGCCCACGGTGGAGGTGTGTGAGGTCAGTGCGGCGATCCATAGCGAGCACAAATCTCACAATTCGTGAAGGCGATGCATCGTCCCACCCTGACTTAATAAACAAACCAAATAATGCCAGCTGGACTCAATGTGATGCACAAGTAGATGTTTACTTGACTTAAACCAATTAAGGATCGAATTCGACAAGAGCGAACTCATCCGACCAAGTAGGTTATGAATCTCTACCATAAATCATGTCAAGGCAATTAATTGCTCAAAACCCAACATACATATCAACTTGTTGCAAACAATTAGACCAAGCTCATATTTGAGTAAACTCAATCAAACGGTGTCCAAACTTCGTAGGGATTGAAATTAGAGTTCAACATGTTCAAATCTTCCCTAGAGTCGACTCCGTTGAGTCTTTACTATAAATTCCCAATTTTGGGGAAATTGAAGCTATGTGCTTCATAACCCAACCTAGGCCATTTCTAAGTTCAACAAGGTTATAAATTCACCAAGGCATTGCAATGTGATTCATATACATCATAGAGTTCAATTTTGAGAATAGAACACACAACAACTTCACCACATATCATGTAGGCATAAATTAGGGCATTCTCATGTAGCACCTATTCAAACAACACACAAAATAATTATTTCTAATATGTTCATAATCCTAAATAAATAAGATGAAAGAGTATTACAAACTTTATTAAGCATAAAATCCTCCTATACATGCTCCTAGCAAGTTCATACTTTCAAAATACAAGAAGAAGGCATAGGAAGCATATATGTGTCCTCATTGACCTCAATCATCATAAGCTTTGTTTCCTTATGGTCAATGAGAACTAAAAAGAAGAAGAAGAAAAGTAACTTACTTGTATTCTACACCCAAGAAAGCAAATGAGAAGATTAATCGGTTGAAAGTGATCTACTCTTCAAGCTCTACTCTTCTATGGTGGTGACTTGAGCAATGGAAGAAGGGATGAGGGAAGACCAAGAGGAAAGCTTCAAGAAGCCATGGAAACTCTCAAGAACTCTCTCTCTCTCTCACGTTTTTGGAAAAGCCTATAGCAAATGAGGAGTCTCAAGGCTGAATTGTGGTGGTAATGAAGTCAAATGTTGAGTGGGACAAGTGTCAACATGATGTGGTTGATAAATATCTGATTTTGGCTTGTTTAATTGATCATTAAAGCACTCTTAATCCACCCTTAAAACTTGTTATAGATGTTAGGGTATAAGTAAGGAGGGTTAGGGAGGTTTAAGTGAGGTTTAGAAAAGGTTTTGGATGGGGGTTTAGGAGCAAAAGTCGCATAACAAAGAAACAGGGAAAATTCAGGTAGCTGCACTTGAGGCGGGCGCTCACTCAAGGCCGCGGGCCGGACTTCGGACCTCGCTTATGTTCATTTTGCAATGCTCGCATTGCCCGAGCCGGGTGATCGATGCGAGCGCATCGTCTAGCCCTTGAACTTGGTTTAAACATGTCCTAAATGGTACCAAACTCATGGGCAACCATTCTAAGGTCTAACCCAACTCAAAACAAGTCGGAAACACACCCGAACAACATCCGGAACAAGGTAGAACAAGGCTCGAATCATGCGACGAATGGTTAACGAATCAAACACCAATCAAACACCAATCGTACTAGGATAACTTGGACATGGAAAAGGCTTGTTTAAACATGGTTATGACCTGAATACAAGTCCGAGAACTCAACGAACACTTCGCACGACGAAATACAAGCAATACGAGCAACGAGGGAAAACGCTAAGGCCAAAACAAAGCAATCGAACCGGCGATTCAACAAGCAAGCATACATGATTCTAAACATGTTAAGAGCTTCATGAATGACTTATGAATGATTCTAAATCATATATAGACTAAGTAAACATGCTCACAATCAACAAGAAAACATGAAGGCAAGCACACAATACTCATGCAAGAATCCGGGGTGTTACATGCTGGGCTACAACCAAATTAAATTGGCAGCAGAAGACCATGAAAAAACTTCATTCACCACCCCCTGGGGAACTTACTGCTATACTGTCATGTCGTTTGGGCTAAAAAAATGCTGGGGCTACATATAAAAGAGCTGCCACCACCCTCCTCCATGATATGATCCATAAGTCGAAGTATATGTGGACAACATGATCATGCACTCCAACGACGCCGACAGTACCCATATCAAAGACCTTCAAAAATTCTTCGAAAGGTTAAGAAAGCTTCAGATGAAGCTTAACCCCACCAAATGCACATTCGGGGTTACCAAGGGCAAGGTCATGGGATTCATGGTGATAGAGCAAGACATTGAGATCGAGCCAGCCAAAATCAAAGCCATCATAAATATTTCGCAGCCAAGAACTCCAATAGAAGTCAAGGGTTTCTTGGGTCGATTACAATATATCAGCCGTTTTATCAGACAACAACTGACCTCCATATGTGAGCCCCTATTCAAACTCCTAAAGAAAAATACTGACCAAGTCTGGAACGAAAAATGCCAGCTAGCCTTCGAAAAAATAAAAGCCTACCTTGCCAATCCACCAGTGCTAGCTCCTCCCCATACACAAACCTCTCCTCCTATATTTAACCGTCACAGATACATCAGTAGGGGCTATGCTCGCCCAAAAGAAAGAAAACTCCTACATCGAAAATGCCATTTACTTCATAAGTAGGAAGTTACAAGGAAGCCAGCTTAATTACTCAACTTTGGAAAAAAGCTGCACTGGTCTAGTCCGGGCAACAAAAAGGCTCAAAACTTATCTGCAAGCTCGATATATCAAGCTCATCTCCAAAATGGATCCTATAAAATGCATCTTTGGCAAGCCCTTGGTTTCCAGCCGACTAGCCAAATGTTCATTCCTCCTCAACGAGTTTGACATCACCTATGTCACGCTTAAATCCATTAAAGGCAGCGTGATTGCAGACCATTTAGTTGATCTGCCTCTAGAAGTAGAAGATGCACCTGAGCCCAGTTTCCTAGATGAAGGTGTCCTGGAAATCATCAATCATGACACCAAATGGCAAATGTTCTTTGACAGAGCCGCCAACAAAAAGGGCTTTGGCGTAGTAATCCTGCTAATCGATCCAGTTGATTCCCACACTCTGCTGGCCATAAGGTTGGAGTTCGAATGCTCAAACAACATAGCTGAATACAAGGCATGTATTCCCGGTCTAGAAGAGGCTCTACGAAAAGGAGCCGAAGATTTGAAAGTCTATAGTGACTCCACTCTAATCATAAATCAGGTCGAAAGGAACTTGAGAACCCAGGATCCCCGACTGCAGCTCTATCATGCCAAACTGACAGCACTAGCAAGCGAATTTGATAATATCTCGTTCCATTATTTACCGCGATATAGAAATCAATTCGCCGATGCCTTGGCCACTCTAGCATCATTGGTCCAAATTCCCACAGAAATCAATGTTCAGCCATTTATAGTTGGGAAAAAAATCACTCTTGCCTATTGCTTCAGAATCAATGCTGCTCCTAAAAAGGACAACTGGCCCTGGTATTCAGATGTTATGAACCAACATCAGAAAGGAGTCTACCCGCCCAGCCTAGACAAAAGAGGGAAAGTCTCCCTACAAAGATGGGCATCGCAATTTGTAATCAGCGGAGGCAACCTATACAAAAGGCACTACCAGGGCTTAAATCTATTATGCATCGATCAGGCCAAAGCGGAGCAAGTCATGGACCAGCTTCATGGTGGTACTTGTGGGCCATACATGAATGGACACATGCTGTCAAAGTAAGTCATCCGACAAGGGTACTATTAGAGTACACTAAAAACTGATTGTATCCGGTGGGTACGTCACTGCGACAAATGCCAACGCTTCGCAAATCTACAGCACGTGCCCCCGTATATATTATAGAACTCCACAGCCCCCTGGCCCTTCTCGACATGGGGAATTGAAGTCATAGGTCAAATCCACCCGAAAGGATCTAATGGCCATGAATATGTTTTGGTGGCTGTCGACTATTTCACAAAGTGGGTGGAAGCCTCTTCTTACAAAGTACTGAATGCCCGAAAGGTGTTCGAATTCATCAGGACCAACATCATATACCGCTACAGGGTACCTTTCGAAATCATCTCCGATAACGGCATGCACTTCGAAGGGGACATGAATCGTTTACTCGACGAATTCAAAATTCAAAGGCATAAATCATCCCCATATCGACCACAAGCAAATGGTGCTGTTGAAGCAGCCAACAAAATGCTGGAAAATATCATCAGAAAAATGGCTGACACAGGAAGAGACTGGCCGGAAAAATTGCCGTAGCCCTTTGGGGCTACCGTAATTCAGTCTGCACACCCACTGGGGCTACCCCCTATTCTCTAACCTATGGCATGAAAGTTGTGCTGCCCATTGAAATAGAAATCCCATCATTAACGGTCATGATGGAATCAAACGTAGCTGAAATTGACTGGGTCAAACAGCGCTACGAAGAATTAGCCCTAATAGATGAGCGACGACTGCTAGCTCTAGAACATACTCGGGCGTATCAGACGCGAATAGCTCGGTCATTCAACAAAAAAGTCAAAGGTCGCGACATCAAAATCAAAGACCTGGTACTTCGTGAGAAACCCCCTAGTTATGTTGATACTAGGGGAAAATGGAAGTCTCCCTAGATGGGACCATACATTGTCAAACAAATCCATTCAGGAGGTGCGGTGCTCCTCACCAATCAAGATGGGGAAGATCTTGTTCAACCCTTCAACCTCGACAAGCTCAAAAGGTATTATGTGTGAATCGAAAAAAAAATTATCTTGCAAATTGCTTCTCTCTCCAGCTCGCTAGGTTGAAAACCCGAAAGGGCATCCTATGCAAAAGTTAGAGCACAAAAAAAAACAAAAAAAAAACATCAAAAGGAGAAATAAGAGCTCGCTTAGTTAAAAACCCGAAAGGGCAGCCTAGGCAAAAGTTAGAGCATGAAAAAAAAAAAGAAAACCAGGAGAAAATGAGAGGGAATGCAGTTTCCAAATCCCCAGCATCTGAGCTTTGGCCTGCCAGAGTCTTCAACATATTCAGAGAAGATGGTCTTGAATGACCAAAGAGAAAAACCACTACATAGCTCGTATAAAACATCAAAATATAATATAATGTAGTTCATAAGGTGCAACCTAGGAATAAGTGTCTAAGACGTAAAGATTAACATTTATTTATGTACATTTGCCTATATACATTCTACCTATATCCCCTATTAGCCTCGGAACGGTCCATCAGCGTCTACGAAGTGCCAGCTGTGACCATATACTTCTGCGAGGTACAGAAGAGACTTCAGTCTCACCAGCGTGGGAACCCCCAGAGGTGTCTTCATCTTCCTCGTCATCAGCATCGTTGTTGTCTTGAATACCAGGACAACTTAGGCCAGCGCCATCACCTCTATGGGAAGTACTTCGTCTGCCAGCCTGAGGAGGATCAGCCTCATCTGCCTACCGGGGATTGCTCCGCCGACTTGCATTGCTCAATCGGGGAGGCGCATTACTGCAGAGCCTGAGGAACTACCAGCCCCGAGCTTTCCAGATCCTCACTGATTTCCATTAGGCGAGTATCAATGCCACTGCTCACTCGTCGGCCCAGCATCCACCTCCGTACATGCCTGATGACACGAGAGTGTCCCTCAGCAGCCACCAACACCCATGATAGATAATCATGGGATAGAAGCATATACTCAGAAAATGCGTAAGCTGCTTCCCGCAGAGGAAAGTTGAGCGGCCATAATGTCACGGATAAGGTTGCCCACGTCTCTATTCATCTCCAACTCCTCGCCAGGGACAGCTCACATCCGGAATAACCCGCTCGCCTCGCCAAACTAGCGAAGGACTCAGACGCTGTGATAAAAGGTGGTCTGCTCGAGACCCGGCAAAATAACCTGGGCATAGACCTCGGTAAACATAAAAAAGCTGCGGATCCGCCAATGGCTGACTACCCAGATAATCTCCGTGGAGCCGATGCGCAAAAAGTACTCAATCGAGTCATGCTTCAAACTATTGGTCTGGTGATAATGGCCGCGAGAGCCATAGATTCCGGGATCATACATTTCTCCCATGAGCACTGGGCCCATCACCTAGTTAAGGTGCTCCTCCAGCCACATATGAATCAAGAGAGGGCTACCAGAAGGAAACATCTCATCAACAGAAGAAAAGGCGTCCAGGCCAAACAAGGTTTCAGCCAAAATGACTGGGATAATGTTTACCCGGCGGTCCCGAGCCCACAGCACTAGGTCCACGACCCAGACATCTATAAATCCAAGTCGGCCCACCAGAAGGTACCATCCTATAAGGCAAAGAAAAAGAGCAGCCAGCCGACGCCGCAGGTAGACTGGGTCATCTTCCCTATACTTAGTATAAGTAGCGGGAAGGACAGTCAAATTAAAGTTTACTCCGTTATTAAAACCTGGAGTAGCTTCACGGGTTGGGCCGAACAACTCCCGTATTGCCATAAAAGGACGCCTCCGCGCAAAAGGCATAGCAATGGGCCCAATGGTAGGCATCCCCACCATACCGCAAAATTCCTCAAAGGTGGGGCACATCTCGCTCAAAGTGTGGTTAAAAGGTGGCTTTGCGACTTAACCCGATGTTCCCCTCAGCATATCCCAATTAATGCGCACGGTCCGCCGTGATAGCAGGCATCGATACCCATAGATGTGCTCAAACCACTCTCGTTCCTCTGCCCGCAAGGAAAGTACCCAAAAGTCCAGAGAATTCTCATAAACCTCTATCTCCAAAGCCGTGTGAACGGGTGCGACCATCTCTAGAAGAAGGAAATTTTTTTATATTTGATTAAAGAAGAGGTAGATCGAGCAAAGAGAGAACTCAAATGACTTAAGCAAAGAAAGAAAGCAGATGAATGAAGAAAATGGACGTTGCTTTGGATTCCTTTTATGCTAAAAAACGAAGAAACGGACGAGTTCTGAGCACAGTGCATGAACAGTAGCTGAAACAGGAGTGCATAGTAAAAGTTAGGGGCGCCACCCATGGCCTCACCTAGCGCGGCACCCACTGCCACTATGGGTGGCACCGAGGAGCCCCACCTCTGTTCCTCAAAACTGTCTGGTATCCTTGTTTCGGACTACGGCTGCTCCACTGGTGGCTCTGTTTATTCACGAGAAATGGAAGAAAATGTTGAAGCTAGGCTGTAGCCCTCGCTGGCCAAAGAAAGATATCAAGCACAAGAAGAGGCGGCTGCCTTTTCTTCCCCACAAAGTGCCAGAAAAGCCCGTTTCAAATCTAAAGGTGTATCCCTCCAAATTTCCATCCATAAACTGCAATGTGCTGTTACCCCTAGATAATGGTCTAGATTTCTTTTATTTTTAGAATAATTGAGTCTGTATTTTATATCATGCATCATATAATAAAGTAAATACATTGCATTTAGAAGTGTGTACTGAGTCTGGTACAACAAAAGAGCTAATAAATGCAGGTAAAAGGAGCTAATGACCGCGAGAAGATCTGCTCCTACCAAGGCTGCCACCCATGACTCGAGGGCCGGTCCCGCCAATCCTATACTCCCATCCCCTCACCCGACCATGACTCGGTCCGCCAGCATCATCATCATCATCCTCACCACGGCACCTAGTCTGCCTCACAACGTCATTTCCCCGGCAAGTGAACTCGTCCAGAAGTCGCTGATATAGTTTGTTGATGCTGAAAAAGCCCCTCAACAACTTCTTGTACGAAGACGCATCAACCTGGAAAAAGGTGTAAAACATAAAAAAAAATGTGTCAGCTCTGAAGAGAAAAAAAGAAATGAAAAAAAAAAGAGAAAGAAAAAAAATGAATGAGCCAAGTATGAAAAGGAAAAGAAATATACCGCGCGGGCCCACTCTGGGATTTGATACCGCTAAGGGATGTCAACATCGGGCAAAACCTCCTCCACAAGTCTTCCATCACAGCGATACTGGAAGGTGGAGAAATCCTCAACAGGCATAAATAAATCTGACTGCACGTCAGAAGCTGGACAAGAAGGAGGCCTATCAGAGACGTTAGATACACGCCTGGCTACTTTGGGAGCAGGATTGAGCACTGTCCTCAAGAACTCCTCATATGCCATAACAGGATAATCACTCGGAGGCATGAGATATCTCGACAGGTACAGATACCTATTTGGCAAGAAATCTGGGACAATCACCCAGGGAGGAGGTGCAGGTGGTGTCACTAGAGCCACCGGGAATAAGACATGTTGACGGTTAACTCGCTCGCCCATATTCAATGAGTCGACCATAATCGACACCATCAAAATCTGGCATTGGCTCATCTCTAAGGAAGTCAAATAAGGCCCCACCAAACCCCTCCATGGAGATAAATATATAGTGCCCAAGATCGAGCTTGCTATCCTGTCACTCATTATTGCATCCAAGCAGTGGCTATCCCGATCATGCTCTACTCGGTTGGCATTCACAAACTCAACCAAATGAAAGATAGAATAATCCCAGACCTGCAAGAATAAAAAGAAAAGAATTAGCCAAAAAGAAAAGAAAATGCTGACAGAAAAAAAAAATCAAAACTAGGGAAAAGGAAAGGATACCTCCCCTCCCAAGCCGGAGCAAAACCATTAAGGGTCGGTGAATCATTGCAGCTGGACCGATCCATGGAAGCATAAAGCTCAGCTAGCCCTGCCTGCCCCCAGTTATACTCAATAACGTGGTCTAGATCCCGCATACATCCCAGGAGGAAAACCCTCAAAGTGGTGGATGAGTTAGCAAAAAGTGACATCCCCAGAAAGAAGAACAGAAACGCCCTGGCAACGCGAGCTACAGCCTCACTATTATTCTCATCAACTTGCCCGGCGTGTGCTAAAAGCCAACTCTTGACACTACCAATATGGATATCATCTGCAGTCTTATACTCGGGTTCAAAACCCAAAAGGTCCTCCACCACGTCGTGATGATGTCGAAGGGTGTAATCTGACTCCAAAGCTCGACCAATGCTGGTGGAAATACCCGTTATCGCAGCAAAATCACACGGGTTCAAAGTAGCCTCCCCCCAGCTGAAATGAAAGGTGTGGGTGGTGTCCCACCAGTACTCCCGCAAAACCTCAAAAATGGGTATACAGTTGCGAAAGGGAAGGAAAGTCGGCAAGAACTCGCTGAAACCGGAAGACTCCACCAAAATCCGTGCCGGCAGAGGCTTTGAATTATAGATGGTCAAGACTTTATCACAGCTTGCCCGAATCCTGACCAAAGCCCTGCGCGCCTAAAAGAAAAAAAATAGAGAAGAACAAAAAAGAACAGCAGCATCTCAGCATCAAAAAAGTGGGAGGAGGTAAAATTCCTATCTTTTATTAAACCTCTTATGCATGTCATTAAATTATGTCATATTCAAATATATATATATATATATATATATATATATATATATATATATATATATATATATATTGCATTCTTGCATTCTTGCATTCAAGAAAATAATTTTGCATTTTTACAAAAAAAGAAAAAAGAAAAGGTGTTTTGCATTTCTGCATTTAAAAGAGAAATACATTTGCATGTTTAAAACAAAATATCCATGTAACATTTTAGCAGATATTTAAATATTTCCATGTTGCATTTGCATTTCCATGCATAATAATGATAAAGTGTGATAAATGATATATTCATACATTAGCAATCCATCATATGTGATTAACCCCAAATAGTTGCCTATTGCATTTGTTTGAATAAAAACATTGCAAGCATTAAAAAGAAATATTTCTATGGCATTTTGCATACAATATATCTCTGCAATATGTGCATGTATTCAGAAAAAAAAATGTATTTGAAAAAATGCGCCATGCATCCGAAAAGTCTACTGTACGAGCACGCATCATAAAAAATATTTTGATACTCAAGCATGCATCATATAGTTAAAATATATCAGTTACATGAAATATGCATCGCATAATCAAATAGTGTCGATTGCTCAAGTATGCATCGCAAAATTAAATAACACGAATTTCATATTTTTGTAATTGCCAAATTGCATTATTTTAGCATATAATTTGCATGCATAATGTTGGTCCCAAAATAGGCTCAATCTAGGCTAGAAGGGGGGGTTGAATAGCCTAGTAGATATATTTAAATTTTGTTTAATTTGTTTCTTAAAACAGACTTTCTTCTTTTCCTTTTAAAAAAATAACTTTTTCAAGAAGGGATAGAGCAGCGGAATACTTATAAGAGGAAATAGATCAAGGTCTGATGTTGATATAAACACAGTGGCAGACTTAATAGATAGATGCAGTAGCAGTTATAAGAAAAGCAGAAATAGATCGGACAGAATACAGAGTTTAGAAGTGGTTCGTATTGTAAATAGTACTACGTCCACTACCAAAGTGGTTAGCTTTGGATTTTAAAAGGTGCACTTGTTTATCCACTAGGTGTGAGAGTAAGATCTTTAATAGATCGTGAACAAAATAGTTTTCAACCAAGTGTATGATGATGAGAGAAAGAATTAATGAATAATTGTCCTCTCAAGTGCTAAAGTAAAGAACAGTTTAAATGCAAACTAGATGAAGCTGAAACAGAGTAAAAAAAAACTGGTAGATCTGCAGCTTCAGGAAGTTTGGTGAAGTTGTTAGTTCTTGTCCTTTGATCTCTTGAATACTTGAGTTATGAAGATGAAGCTTAAATGTTCAATGTGCAAGAGTTGTTGTTCAAATCTTCAAAACTCGAATAAATACCAGGGGAGATCTTTAGGACCATTGGACTGAGGATGGGCAGGTTGTGTCCAACGTTATAATGCATTAAATGCATTTCGGCGCCTTGTAGGATGCATGCAGCAACATATATCAGAGATTCAGAGTTGCAGAGGCACCCATTCCAAACAGAGTAAGTTTTCAGTCTTGCAGGCATTTCAGCTTGAAAGTCTTCTTAGCCAAATAAGGAAATGTCTTCAGATGTCATTATGCGGGAGACAGATTGGACAGATATCGAGTTGTCTACAGAGTTGACTTCTTTGGAGGGAAATCTGATGAAGATATATTTTTTAAATATTATCTGACTTAGATATTTAAAAATATCTAAATCAAATAATATGTGACTTGATTCCTTGATTTGATTGTCTTTGATTTTGAACCTTGAGCAGACTTCCAAGTGCTGCTCGAATCGAAGCCAGATGCTGTTAAAGCCCGCTTGTCCGCGCATCAAATGAACTAACAATAAACTAGTTCTAAACACCCTTGATTCTATGACAGTTGCCACACTAATCGGTACGCAGACCTATTAGCCAATGTGTAATAGAATCGGAGGATGACTTCAACCAAATCTAGAACCTATGAGGGTAACACATAAGCATCAAAATCAATAGCAGGTATACTCCAAAAGCCCAAAACAGTAAAGAAATCCAACAGATCTGAAAAATCGACCAAATGGGTTTGTGAAAAAAGAAATTTAGAGAGGGAATCGGAAGATTAGACACGTGCAAATGTCGATCACAAAGATGTTGCCCCAATCATCCTTCGAAAAGAGATACTTGACATGATTTTGGGTCAAGGGAGGAAGTTCTCGCCTCTCCTCGTCCAAATCTGGATACATCGGTGCTTTCCCCTTCCGAGTTCTTGAGGAAGAAGCCATCTATCAAGCAAGACAAACAATTTGGCGGAAGAAAATTTAGAAAAGGCAAAGAGACGAGGAAGAAATCTCGCTGGCAATAACGGAGGCAGAAGAAATGTCGAAGAAAATGGAAATGGGTGAAGTGAGTCACTGCTCACTCTCTGCCCGTCACTTATGAGAACAAAATTGGGAAGTTTCACTTTTCCCCCTATGAAGTTCAATATGCAGCATCCAAACTCTCAACTTTGCCCAAATTGCAAAAGGGCCCTGAAAGCTTAACGGAAAGTTAACAAAGTTGGCTTTGTTAACAAAAAGTGACGGGCATCCATCATAAATCAAAAGAAAGCTCATATCCCCAGCAGGATAGCCGCAAGAAGGTCAGAGAAGCAGAAATGATGTCTTTCAAATCCTCAGTAAGATACCTGCAGCATCCACAAAAGAAATGCAACGACAAAAGCAAAAGAAAGAAAGAAGAAGAAAATGCAAAAAGAAAGAAAGAAAGAATTAAAAAAGGGGGCAAAAGAAAGAAAAAAATGCAGAAAGAAAGAAAGAAAAAAATGCAGAAAATGCAGAAGAGAGGAAAACTGCAAAAAAAAATGCAGAAAGAAAGAAAGAAAAAAATGAAAGAAAGAAAGCAAAAATCAAAGCAGTGCAAGAAAAGAAAGCAGCAAAGCGAAAGAAGAACAGAACAAAAGCAAAAGAAGGTAAGAAAAGGTAAAGTATTGATATTTTACCTGCATGCATCTCATCTGGTTGTTGGATCTTTTCCACAATGGGTGCATACCCCATGTCACTTAGGGAAAAGATTGGTCCCACCATTGTGTTCGATGAAGGGTGCCTATCCCTGAGGATACAATATTTTATGATGTGATCCACCTGGTTGTTGGATCTTTTCTGCAAGGGATGCATACCCCGGGTCACTTAGAGAAAAGATTGGTCCCACCATTGTATTCGACGAAAGGTGCCTATCCATAAGGATACAATGTTTTATGATGTGCTCCACCTGGTTGTTGGATCTTTTCCGCAAGGGGTGCATACCCTGGGTCACTTAGGGGGAAGATTGGTCCCACCATTGTGTTCGACGAAGGTTGCCTATCCCTGAGGATACAATGTTTTTTGATGTGTTCGACCTGGTTGTTGGATCTTTTCTGCAAAGGGTGCATACCCCGGGTCACTTAGGGAAAAGATTGGTCTCACCATTGTGTTTGACGAAGGGTGTCTATCCCTGAGGATACAATGTTTAATGATGTGCTTCACCTGGATGTTGGATCTTTTCCGCAAAGGGTGCATACCCTGGGTCACTTAGGGAAAAGATTAGTCCCACAATTGTGTTCGACGAAGGGTGCCTATCCTTGAAGGTGCAATGTTTTATGATGATATCCCGCCATTATGACTGTTGTTTGTTCGCATCGGGCCAAACTACGTTTGGTCTGATTTCTTTTATTAAGGGATACGTAGGCAGCCTATTTCAATAGGTCCGACCATCAGAGCATTTAATTTGCATATCTTCTTAAAAACTACGATAACCTGCTATAACCGACTAAATATGTCTAGGATATGTGAGATTTGAAATTAATTATAAACTGATGCATTATAGGTAAGCTGCGGGTTACCCGTAAACTCCATCGTTGAGGGGCTCTGTAGACACCCCAATTTCATACACATGGTATGTAACATGACATGCGATATCAAGACATGTTAAAACTTACAAATGTCAAGTTACAAGGTTTAAAAATGCAAAAGGAAAAGTAGGATGCGTAAAACAGTGAAATGCAAAGGCTAGAGTGTCAAATAATAGCACAAAAAAGGAGCCAGACACCATCCATAGCAACACGTGGCACGACAACCACTCCTCCTATGGGTGGCGCCCAATAGTGCTTTACACACTGTAGCACTTTACCTAAGGTGCAACTCTCTAACGTACGGTACAAGCTGGTGAAGCACAGAAAAGAAAACATAATGACGAAGAAGTCCCCATCTCGGCCTATAAATAGAAGGCCACGGCTTCAGTGAATTCATTCCACGGACTTCAAAAACACAGTTCACACACCGCGATCACGCAGTAAAGTTTCTCTCGTAGTGAGTTCTAAGAGAGCGTTGTGAGAGTTCCCCTCCTCTAAGCCTCGAAGCTCCGTCAAATATCCTCCAAACTCAAATCCAACCGGTCAAAGTGAACCTTAGCCTCCCCGCTAGGATTCCACCCTATTTCCCCGATCCAAAAATCCCAAAAAGAGTTGTTTCTCTACCCGAATCCAGAGGCCAAATCCGCTAAAAGCAAGCAGTTGTTCTGCCTAATTTCCGCCAGCAGCAAACAAACAACAACAAAAAGCCAGCAGTTGCTCCGCCCGTTTCCCGAGGCCTAAAAGCAACTTTCGGAAGCAGTTATTCTGCCCGAATCTCCACAACAAAAAAAGACTCCCTCTCCCGAAAGGACGGAGCGAGCACACCCCACGCTCTTAAAGGTAAGCCTTTAAGAGGTTTTATAAAAAGTGATATTTTCAGCCAGCCCAATGTAAAAATATAAGCAGTTACGCTGCCCGGATTTCTACAAAAAATAGCACTAAAAAGAGCCATTATTATGGCCAAATATTTATGAGTATATTTGTAATTCCTAGAAGGAGGATGCTGCAAGTTTGTAATAATGTAGAGACAGATATATATGTTTAAATGTTTTATTTCATTTGCTAAATAAATATAATAAAAGCATATATTAGCCAAAAACTATTTTTGAGATCGAAAGGGCGAGTTGGATGCCTAACACCTTCTCACCTCGTAACTTAGCCTCTAAACCCTTTTTACAAACTTTGGTTATTTTAGTTTTTCTTTATTTATCCTTAAAATAAAGATGACAACTCTATTACAATATTTTGGATCACAGTGAGGCAGGACGTGTCCCCACGTGCCTTCGCAACATCTTTTTTTTGCACTTTTTCGTTTTCTCCTAAACAAGGAAAAATGTGAATGAAAAGGGTGATGCATTTTATGTATCTTGTTTTCCCCTAAATGTTGATTCTTTTTGTATTAGATTTATATATGTTCATACATTACACTAGTTTTATACTTCAGTGGCCAATCGGGCTGCGTATCGATTAGCGTGGCAACTGTGTATAGAACTTTGCCAAAGTATAGTTTTTATAGGACTTTACAGGTTTAGCGAAAGACCTCTTCAAAGCTTCATCGGAAGACCTGCTCAAGCTTACAAACGGCAGACCTTGTGTACACCTGGTCAATCATGACGTGTCCAGCAAAGATTAATGGATCAATTTAAATTTATCCTTATCTATGTTTGAAATTAAATTGAGACATTCCCTGACACCTCAATCCCGCCGAAAGCAGCTTTCCGAAAAGCAAGAAGACTTTTCACGCACGAAAGGTGAAAGCGGGTCACCTTGCTCGCAACAACTCTCTCAGATCTGACATCTAGATTGTCCAACTTCCAGAAGATCTCAGTAATCATTCCCTGCTCTATATCTGTGAAGACGAAATTTCTAATTGACAGCCCCATGCATTTAATGCATTCAACCTAATAGAGCTGTTAAAATCTTCATCTTCTCCAACGGATCTCTATACTGCACCTGCTATAAATGCTGCCATTAAAGACTGAAGACAGACACACATCCAACACTTGAAGAATTGCTTTGAATCTCTACAACTTCAAGTCTTAATTATTCAGTGCATTCAAGAGATCCTCAACAGATCCAGAAGTCCTCTTCAACAACAAGAAGCTGTGCATCAACATTTATTGTTTCTCTTCTTGTTGTTATTCATTCAATAGCTATACTTTTGCACGAATTAAATATCTTGTTTTCACAGATATTTAATTCCATAACCCCCAAACACAAGTCAATATTTTGTACACGATCCATTGGGAATATTCTTTGTAATAGATCTAGTGGAAAACATAGTGCACTATTTAAATCCAAGGTTGACTGCCTTGGTGGTGGACATAGCACTTTTTATAGTGTGAACCATCCCAAAATACTTGTGTTAATTCCTTTACTATTAGTCTGTTCTTTAATTTGTTTATTACTTCATTTATCTTTATACTACAGCAAACTTAAGTAAACTGTTAAGATCTACCGGTAGTCCTTATCGGCAGACTTGATTCAGCTTTGTTGAAAGACTTCCGCTACTTCAATCTTTTAAATAGTTTGAAAGTACCTTTCAAAGAACTTACTTAAAAGTTTTAAGTGTAAAATAAGCTATTCAACCCTCCCCCTTCTAGCTTATTATTGTGCCCGTTGGGACCCACAATTGGTATCAGAGCCTTACTCTTTGAAAACAAGTTTTTCCGAGATTAAACTCTTGAGAGATTCGATCCAATGGCACAAACACACTACATGCTGCCTAAATCTAATGCGAACCACGTCCCAATATTGGACGAAGGCCATTTCGATGTATGGAAGGATAAGGTAATGCGTTTTATGAACTCTATTGACAACAGGTTGTGGAAATGTGTTACTACAGGACAACATGTACCAATGAAGGCCAACCATCTAGCCTCCATCGCTGGGAATCCTGCAGAAGTTCCCAAAGAAGAATCAGAATGGACAGAGGACGACAGAAAACTGGAAGAGCTTGATAGTAAAGCAATTAATATAATTGCTAGCTCTCTAGACACAAGCACATACCAGCAAGTGATTCGATGTACAACTGCAAAAGAGATGTGGGAAGCTCTTGTGGAATACTTGGAAGGAGACCAAGACACAAGAGATATATGAAAAGTACACATACATCCAGCCGGTTTGATTCCTTCAAAAGGATCCAAAGGAAACCTTGAGACAAGCATACGATCGTTTCAGTGAGGTAATAAATAGCTGCTTTTCTCTTGGTAAAACTTATGACAAAAAGGAAATGAACATGAGGTTTCTAGGCTCTCTAGGTAGCTTATGGCATGTTAAGACCACCGCTATGAAAGAATCCAAAAACTTAAACGAGATGACTCTCCGTAGTCTCTACGCAAGTTTGAATGTTTATGAGCTTGAAGTAAATCAAGCTCTAGAGCAAGACAAACAGTTCAGAACTGTGTCCTTGCCAGCCATGGTCCAAGAAGAAACCACTATTGAAAACAAACCTTCCACTTCCTCCTGTGAAAATGATTTCCTCTCAGATGAACAATTTGCTATGTTTGTAAAACTCTTTCAAAAATTTGCAAAATATGGAAGGAAGAACACACACCAACAACCTTTTAGAAAGACTGGTGAAAGTTCATCTAAGGAAGAGCTTGTGTGTTACAATTGTAGAAAACCTGGTCATTTTGCCTCCAAATGTCCTAAGCCAAAATTTGAAGCATACCGAAAACCTTCTTATAGAAAATTTCAAAAACAAAAGGGTATGTTGGCTGAAGACATAGAAGACAAACAGGTTGCTACATGGTTTGAGACTGATTCAGAAGAGGAAGAGGATGAGTGTGAGCAAGCTAACATATGCTTAATAGCTCATGACTTAGATCCTACCTATGACTCTGAAAATGAAGTCGAAATCTCACCTAATCCCTTGGATAAAAGTGAGATCAACAGCGACAGCTTCAGTAAGGAAGAACTTCTCAAGGATAATCAAGATATGCTTGAAGAATTTAATTCCTTTAGAGTAGCCTATGTTAAACTTGTCAAGAACTGTGAGAAACTTATTGCTGAGAAATCTCTGATGGCAGCTGAGATTCAAAATCTCAATAGTTGTCAACAAGAAAGTATCAAGCTCAAAGGAGAAAACAAATTCCTTTGTGACAAAATTGAATGTCTAACTGAGCACATCAAAGGACTTGACCTAGAGAAAATTGCCTTGCAAAAGACAATTGACTCCTGGAACAGCTCCAAAGATGCCTTCGAAGAAATCCTTTCAAGCCAAAAATCTAGTAATGATAAATCTGGCATAGGATATTCAGATGAGCCCTTTATGACATTCCCATCAGTCACAGAGAAAGGTGAATCCTCCGAGACTGCTAATGATATGTCTTTCTCTAGATAGACATTCAGAAATAAAGGGAAACAAGGCCTTGGCTATTCAAGTGTTCCTTATGTTTACCCCAAAGTTCAGAAAGGAAAAGCCAAAATGACTGATTCAAATGAGAAACCTGAAAAAGTAACGGTAGAGAAAGTAAAGTCTGCCGGCAACAACTCTTCTAAGGCAAAGGCTGCTGGCGGTAGACCTACTAAATCTCTACCAGTGACTATCAGGTTTGTCTATGAAACAAGGCTCCTCTGCACATTGAAAGTAAACTTAAAGGTATCCTACCGAATCCTCCTAAAGGGTAATCAACGACAAGCTAAAGCTAAGTCTGGTGATAACCTACCTAGGAAGATTCAAAAGAAACCAATTAAGTCTACCGTCAACAAGCAAGCTGAACCAAGAATGAATGTCAAGAAAAAGGATAATCATAATCACTCTTCAGCTAAAGCCACTTACAGTTCTCTATGGAATTTCCACTTATGTCATTCTTGCAATTGCCTAGGCCATCTGGCCCCAGAATGCCTGCTAAGGTTCACTCCAAGATCTGAGAGACCTAGTTCTCTTAAGGTTAGGCAGGTATGGGTTCCAAAAGGTTGCTAATCCTTAGGACCCAAAAGAAAATAAAGGGGACCTTGTTGCTTTAAATCTTTTTCGTGAATGCTTCATGGCTATAGAATCGAAAACAAAGACATCGGTATTTATGGTGTCAAGACACATGACGAAAAAAGTCTAAGTCTACTTACGTATTTGAAGCCAAAGGACCCACCGTTATTTTTGGAGACAATGCAAGAGGAAAGACAATTGATATGGCTCAATCACTAGAGGAAGTCTCTCCATCAACAAAGTCTCTCTAGTGAGTGGTCTAAAGCACAATCTTTTGAGCATATCCAATTCTGCGACAAAGGATTACTATGCCAATTCAACTCCAACGGTGCCTCATCAAAGATGAAAGTGAATCTCGCTCTACAATACCGACAATAGACAAGGAAATGTCTATGTCGTGGACTTAAATCTTCTAGGGAGATTCTCAAGCCTTTGCCTAGTAGCTAACAACGTTCGTGACAACAGTTGGCTATGGCACAAGCGCCTCGCCACCTCAACTTCAAGCACCTCTCCAAGCTCTCAAAAGATGGGCTTGTCAAAGGTCTACCTACGGTTCCGCCGACCATGACGTAAGTTGTAAAGCTTGCCAACTAGGAAAACTTTCCAAGTCTTCCTTCAAAAGAAAGTCTGTCTTGTCAACAAACGGACCTCTTCAACTTCGCATATGGATCTCTTTGGACCAATCACAACAAGATTTCGTATTTAGACAAGTATACACTTGTAGTAGTTGACGACTACTCTAGGTTCACCTGATTGAAACAATGACATCAAAAGATGAGACGTATGATCTAGTCACGTTCTTTTCTAAGACTTCAAACTCAAAAGCTTGAAGACATTAGTGACATAAGATCGGACAATGGCATCAATTCAAGAACAATGGTGTAGAAAGATCTTGTGATGACCACGGGATCGGCCACAACTCTCTTGCGGTACTCCTCAACAAAATGGTGTAGCCGAAGCGAAGAACGAACACCGATTGAAGTAGCAAGAACAATGCCCGCAAGCTAAACTTCCAAAGTATAAGGCGTAAGCCGCCAACTCGCATGTTTTACCCCATCCCCGGTAAACAAGTTTCATAATAAAACTCCATATGAAATATGGAGAGGAAGAGCCCCCAATATAGGATTTCTTAAAATCTTGATTACGTAAATGTTTTATTCTTCATAATGGAAAAGAATATAGAGGAAAATTTGATGCAAAATCGGGCGAAGGAATTTTTCGGTATTCCAAACATTCAAAAGCATTTCGCATTTTCAAGATAAAACTCATTTGAAAATTTTAGAATAAATGCATGTTTCTTTTGATGAATATGACTTGTTAGAGCCTAGAAAGGCTCGAATGTTGCTAATGATTACGATAATGATGAGGCAGTACAAATACATCATCTACTTCCACTCCTCATCGAAAACGGCAACCTGCAGACTCTTCCAAAGCATCGCTAACCCTTCATCGGCAGACTTGAACTGCTCGCCGGTTAACTCCGGTTCCAACTCTTCCGTTAACCCGAACCCATCTCTCTTGTTTACCCCAAACACCTTTACAGATCACTCATCCTTCTTGTTCACCGTAAAATGAAGGTTTTGAAGATCCTATCTCTTCGAACTGATTTTGGTGAATCTCATTCTCAACCTACTCCTGAATTCTTAAGGGAAGAACCCACCGTAAGTGATCTTCCTCCAACCATTATTGAAACAAGAGATCATCCTATTTCTCAAATCATTGGTGATCTCAACAGTGAGTAAATCGCACGAGGAATAAAGTTTGAGAAGAGACTATGTTTGCATATGCATTCGTATCCGAACTAAACCAAAGAAGATTGATGAAGCTATCGAAGATCATAAGCGGATTGAAGCTATGCAAGAAGAGCTGAACCGCTTTGAAAGATGCAAGGTGTGGAGCTTAGTTCAAAGACCGATCGATCATCCAGTTATCGGCACAAAATGGGTTTTAGAAACAAAAGAGATGAAGATGGAAATGTCACCGTAAACAAAGCTAGACCTGGTTGCTCAAGGCTACCGACAGAAGAAGAATTGACTTCGATGAAACATTTGCTCCTCATAGATTAGAGGCACCGACTCTTTCTAGCCTATGCCTCGCTCATGGACTTCAAAGTGTATCGATGGATGTAAAGAGTTCTTTTCTCGAATGGTGATCTTCAAGAAACGGTGATACGTTGAACAAATCCGTGATTTGTCTTTTCAGACAACCGGATCATGTCTACCGACTCAAGAAAGCTCTCTATGGCGCCCAAAGCAAGCTCCTAGAGCTTGGTATGAAACTCTATCCAAGTTCTTAATAGAACAAGGATTTGTGAGAGGAAGGATAGACACTACTTATTCATCCTCAAGCACAAAGGTCATTCTCTTCCTCGTACAAATCTATGTGGATCTACATCATCTTTGGATCAACTAACCAAAGCTTGTGCAAGAGATTTGAGAAGCCGATGCAAAGCAAGTTCGAGATGAGCATGATGGTGAACTTACCTACTTTCTAGGACTGCAGATTCAACGCATTCCGACGAATCTTCATCACCAAACCAAATATGCAAAGGATCTAATCAAGAAATTTGGTCTTGATTCAGCCTAAAGGATTTGAGACTCAATGTTCACCGACCATCTTGACAAAGATGAAAAGGGAAAGCAAGAGAACATGACCAAGTATCGAGGAATCATAGGTTCACTTCATTACCTACTACTAGTAGACCCGACATTATGTTTGTTGTTTGTGTTTGTGCAAGATTTCTCAGATCCAAAGGAATCACATTTGTTGCCGCCAAACGTATCATCGATATGTTTCAAAAACAACAAATCTAGGCATCCGTATTCCAAACACAACAATTTCGATCTAGTTGGATACTCGTGATGCAAAATGCACCCAAAGTGAGCGTAAGTAAGCACCAAAGGGACTTGTCAATTTTGGAAATAGACTTGTCTCATGGTCTTGCAAGAAACAAGGTTCGCTTGCAACTCAACCACGTAGGCGTAATATTGTGCGCAAGCACTGCTGCTTCAACTCCTATGGATGAAGCAACAACTAGTGGACTACAACATCAAGACCGCAAATTGTCCAATTATGTGACAACACATCAACAATTTCGCCTCCAAAAATCCAAAGATGCACTCAAAGACAAAGCACATTGATATCCGTTATCACTTCCTCAAAGATCATGTGGAAAAGGTAACATCGCTTCGAATATGTTCCAACCGAGCATCAATTGGTCGACATTCTCACAAAGCCACCGGATGCCACCGTGTTTGCTTTATTTAAGGAGAAATCTTGGTATGATTGATCCTACGCTTAATTTCAAAGTTTTATTAATTTCTTTCATATCTAAGACTTAGTTTTAGACCGACTAGAAGACGTAATTTTCCCTTTAGCTGAAGACTTAAAAAGGTTAGTATATTTACTTAGTCTATTTTTTTAAGAGGTTTCTAAAGCAATGAGGGGGTCAAGGATAAAAATTGGTACTTAGAAAATATCTTAAGTTCCCGCTATGCGCTAAATTTTCTTCTTTAAATAGACCTTGAACCGCCTTTTCCAAAACTTTACGAAACCCCCTTTGTCTAAAAATATTTCTCTCTCTATTCAAACTCTCTATTTGTGTAACGCTTCTCTTCATTCCCAAAATCTTCTTGTTTCTTCTTCTCATCAACATCAATGGTATGTTCTTTCTTTCTCTACTACTTGAAACTTATCACTTATCAAGTTTTGCATTTCATTTCATAACCTAAATTGTTTTGGAATACAAACGGTCACTTTCGAAGTTTCTAACAAGATTCATTGTTGTTCTTAAAAACCTAGAAACTAATAGTCGCTTACATGCTTTCAATGCTTACTCTCTTGAAAACTTCGTTATACATTTCTATGGATTGCTTACTCTAAACATTCTAGGTTTCAAGTCTTCATTCCGAAAATTTTCAATTATCTCAAAAACCTTGAAATCTCGCTTGTTTAGCTCTTGAGGTAAAAAGCCCTAATTTTTTATTGCATTTCTTTCAGCAAATACATCAAAATCAAAGCGTGACAGCAGGAAGAAGCTAGACCCGAACCGAATTCCTCCAAGTTTGATGTCAACCTTCCGGGATATCCTACCTTTCCCGCCGCCACATGACGCCATCATTGCCCCGACCCAAAACTTATATACCCGG
>CM028384.1:5263479-5422046 GCA_013146195.2 Codonopsis lanceolata | reverse complement strand
TGAAGTTCATGAATTTAAAGTGAAAAAAATAAAAGTAAAATGATAAAAAAGTTTTCTTAAAACAAAAAGTTAAGAATATATGAAAGGAAAGAAAAAGTAAAAAATAAAATGGTAAATCCGAACAACATGAACAATGAAGGCCAATAACCGCATTACAAGAAGGGCCTGTGATTTAAGGTAGAGTTTATCTTTCAAGATTTTCTCAAGGATTTATGCACATTTGCAGTTTTACGTCCCATTCTTTTGTTAATTTTGCGTATACGGTTGTGTCATATTGGGTTATTATAGTTGCTTTATTTCCTGCTTGCCTGGATACGCTCTACTATTGTCTATTTATGTTCTACAACATAGTTTGACATTATACTTTAAACAGCTTTTGTAGGACTGATTTGAAATTCTGTTCCTGTTCTGATGACACCACTATTAAAGTGTGGGAGTGTGGGACTTCGCCGTTGTCAAGATGAGCGCCATTATCCGGTAATGTCCCCACTGCATTGATAAAAACATTTATAATGGAGCTTGTTTTCTATTCGCTGCTTAGTTAATGCTTTAGAGTTGGATGTATATGTTTTGTTGGGGTGCCCTCGTTTGATGGGTGTGCACCATTGCTTTGTTGGCATTTATTTTTTATTTGCTTTGTTTGGCCAGTGGTACGGCATAATTTTGCACAACTTCCATCTCTAAAATTCATCCTTCAACATTATAGTTGTCCAAGGACTTAATACAAAATTGGGTCAGGAGTCGTGACACTGTGCCTGCTAATTTTCGATCCCAAACCAGAGCTATCTATGTTCATCCTCTGCATATGCAATGTCTAGACTAGTAGCAGTTCAATTGGATGCTTATCAAATGCCTCTGAAAATGAAAGCCCCAATACGTTTGCAGCTCTTACAACAGATACTATTCTCCTACACAATCCGCTGGCCCTCTACCTTCAGTGAAAATGGCAACCAAACTCTCCAATACCTTGAATAGAAGAAAAGAGCTCATACATATTAGTTTAAAAGTGGATGGCAATACAGGAAAACTGGAAGAACTTTCTTAATATCTAGGCAACACCCAAATATATACATATATGTGTGTGTAAAAGTATATCAAAAAACAAAAATTAAAAACATCTAAGAACACCGAGAAAATAAATTTGTTACTTTGAGAGCCTCCTTCTCATAGGTGTGAAAGGTCATCTTTTAGTTATACTATATATCAAGGCAAACATACATTTCGGTCTAATAAAATCCTAAAACTCCTCCGCATAAATTTGCTAAAGATATTTGAGATTCCTCCCAAGCGAAAAGGCATTAGCAACACTTCCGCATCTCCTATTCCATGTAAACCTGCATAAAGGAATGTGAAACCCGAATCACACATGAGATATAACTTAGTGGAACAATTGCTCATGCTAACAAGATATTGAACAAGAAAAGATCCCGAAAGCTTCAATCCAACCCTGTCTACCATTCTTTAAGACTATGAAAGTTATCATCTGCTCTTTTACCACATCATTTTGTATAACCGCTAAGGCATCAACAAAGGAACAATAGATGGATTTCATGAGAGTCCAAGACTTTGTTCTTGCCATTTGCCAGTTGCCCGAAATGTAAGAGGGCTAGCTAAAAACAAGAGGGATAGAAATCTAGGAATGACTCATTTAAGACAGTATAGACACGGAGGGAGAGAAAAGGAATAGATGAAGAAGAGAATGATTACCACATGTATCAATACCTTCCAAAGGCCAACACTAGCCCATTTAATTCAAGACAAACACCGAATATTGCTATACTAAAATCGATATATGAAGTCTAGCTCACACTAGCATTCTCCTAAAACTTTTAATCATATAGGTTATTCAGATTAAGCCATCTATGACAATGCCCGCTTATAAAACCGTGAAGTAGAACGAGTAGATATGCCCTAAATATTTGTCATACACTGCTCATTGGGAAACTTGTCACTGTGCCCATTATTTACAAATGCTTGGAATAGAGTTAAGTGAAAGATGCGAATGAGAACCCCGCATTGGATCAGCAAAATGGTGCACAGTTGGTAAGTTGTAAGACTGAATAATTGAGCGCTCTTCTTCATCCAACATCAATATGGCAACTTTGCTAGTAGGAGTTGAAGCAGCTGCAAGCTTAAGAGCTACATCCACAATAACAAATTCGGATGGTACATGTGTGCAGAGAGAGCTTGTGCCGAAGTTGTCTAGCGCCAGCTATTTGTCCAAATTCTATCAAAGAAAGAAGCGCTCTTTCCAAAGAGGTCCAATACTTTCCTCCCACCTTGAAAAAGATAAATCCATTTTGATATTTTCATCTTGTAAGTTTGTGTCGTTTTGTAAGAAGAGGCAAGAGACCATCTTCGTAATCTATATTTTTGTCAACAACATCAATGAAAGAATGTAGCATCCATCTAAGTTATCATACATTGGCACTTGCCACAACAATCTTGCACAGTTCTTCCATCTCTTTTGGTGAACCTTGATTGTCAAAATGGATTTGTGTACAGAAAAAGTGGTTTCGATTTTCTATAAGGTGACCTGTTAATTGTGATTTGTACCTTGGAGGTGGCGCAAATCGTGTTTGATCTACCTTATAGGGGATGCTCTTTATTTAGAAAAAGTTTTGCATCATCCAAAATTTCAAATTCAACATCACCTAGTTTCACAGGAAGCCTGATTTAAAAACCATGAACATGATTTTCATGCATTGACTAAAACATCTGCTCTTGTGACCATTGTATGTTGAAGCGAGGTGAACCAAATTTAATCAATTTCAAGTTTGAAAATAATGCTAAAAGCAAAGCTCACTAATCAGATAATCACCTTGTAAGAAAAAAGAACAGCTGAGAAGAAATAATTGTCCATTTGAAGAGTCCCATTTTGACAAGTTAACAAGTCAAGAAACAAAATAGGCCTTGTATATGAGTTAACACTTGGGTTCTTTGCGAAATGATTGTTGTGGTATAATTGCTAACAAAGGATCGGAATATGTTTTTCTTTTAGATGTCTGAGCTGGTCTAATTTTCTTTCAGCTTGGTAGTTCCAGAGCAGGACGATGGTATCAAGTTTCCTTGTGTTGCTAGAGGAATAACAAATGCAATTCAAGGAAAATTTGTTGTCGGTGAGGATGGTCCCACATGGAAGAAAGTATCCGAGGAGATGAAAGATTACTATTTCAAGGAATGTTATGTAATATTTACATATTCAATCCAATTAATTAGTTAATTTATATATGCTTACTATAACATATATTTTTTAACTTCCTAATTGCGTAAACATTACAAGTGCATTGAAACTTATCCGGAAAGACAAGTTCGGAAAATTTGGAATACGATGGCTTCTGAACAGTACAAACGGATGTGCCATAGGGGACGACAACAATTCACGCGTAGTGGGCACCCATCTTGGTGCACGCAACATGAATGGAACCGACATTTGCTATTTTATGCAAATGACAAGGCGAGGAAAAAGTGTGAACAAGGAAGAAAAAATCGTAAGTCAGACCGCAATGGCTTAGGATTAACTAAACATTCAGGGGGGTCAATGAGTTTTGCCTCACATGAGCTTGCGATGGTAAGAGTTTATCTATTGTCTATATAGTCTTTGTGGATATGCTCGCATTTTAGTACAATCTTGGTTGCTACACTTAATATGTTTTGAGGTTACTCTTTATTGTGATAGAATATAAGAGGGAATTATTATTCTCTGTCATTACGTATAAAGAAGAATCCCGACAAAGTGATCACGAAGATGATGTTTTCCTTAGAACCCACAAGAGAAAGCAAGGAAGTGGCGAGTTTGTGGATGCTAAGTCCAAAAAAATCTTTGTGAGTTTAATCTAAATGTTTTATTACTTTTATTAGTTCACTCTAAACATTTAATTATACTCGATCGTTATTGAAAGATGTATCTTTGATCTTAATGCTCTTTTTATTATTTATAAAATGCAAATAGAAAAGTTATAATATTCTTTTTTTTTTTTTACATTTTAGGAGGATTATCGCTCGAAAGAAATGTGATGGTTTTGATTCCACTTGGGTGGATGTATCGTGGTGTTGTAAAGAATCGCTTGTACGACTTTGGTTCATCGGTTCGCATCGAGATCTTGAGTAGCGGCATGATTTCCTCATCTACGCTGCTCAAATGGAGATTTCACTCGGCACCAAAGAGTTTGAAGATAAGTTGACCGAAAGAGTTGAAAAATGAGGGATGAAGTCACGGCACAAATGAATTCCAAATATGAGGCTAAATTTGAACAAATGAAAAAGATTTCCGATTGCAATTCAAGAGATGCGCAATTCGAGGACTTAAGAGGCTCCAGAGCATCGTCCACGAGCTCCTATTTAGTTTAAAGTATGACAACTTGACAATTCTATGTAGTTTAACAAAGGCGACAGTTTAGTATGACGGTTGCCAATTATTTTGAGCGTAATGTTTGAAGCTTTGTTGACTTTAATTGTTTGATTTAAGATAATTTAAATGAAATGTCCAATCGGTACAATTGATAAATATTTATATATATAATATTCGTAATATTTTATTTTCGAGAAAATAATATTACGCAAATTTTTCGTTGCAAGTTTTTTCTTTTTTAAAAAAAAATTTAGTTACAAACCAACAACGGACTTTTGCAACCGAAACATTAGGTTGCATACTTGAAACTGAAAAATTCAGTTGCTAGTTTAGTTCCATGTATAACAAATTTGAAAGCAGAAAAATCGGTTGCAAATTAGGTTGCATACTTGAAGCTGAAAAATTCGGTTGCTACTTTAGTTCTATGTGTAACAAATTTGAAAGAAAAACTTGTTGCAAATTAGGTTGCCTACTTGAAATCGAAAAATTCGGTTGCTAGTTCGAGTTCTATGTGTAACAAATTTGAAATAGAAAAACCGGTTGCAAATTAGGTTGCCTACTAAAAGCGAAAAATTCGGTTGCTAGTTTAGTTATATGTGTAACAAATTTGAAAGCAGAAAAAACCGGCTTGCAAATTAGAAAGCGTAAATAAATCGGTTGTTGTTTGCAACGGATATAAAAAATGTCCTAGGAAACACATCGCAACCGAAACTACAACTACTTTTTTCCGTTGCAAGGTTTTTGCAACCGAAGAAAGTGGTTGCACAATTTTGGGGACGAGGCTTATTGCTATGGACTTTGTTACGGACATTTTCCGTTGCAAACATCAATTTGAAACCGATTTTCTGAATTGCAACCGAAAAATCTGTTTCAGTTGCCCTGTTTTTTTGTAGTGTATATGTGCCTTTGAATATCAAACCACCCATAAATTTCCTCCATCAATCAAACCCACCAAAACCCATATCCAAAGACGAAGAGGGTTATACATCATAGCCAAAGATCAGCTGAATTTGAGAAAGAACGGAGGACGGAAGTGACCTAGGAGAAGCACATAGGACAAAATTGAATTCGTTTTAATTTAAGTTTGAGTATTTATATTTTATTTTCATTTTGTATTTATTTTTGATAGGGTAATATTAATATGTTTAGAAGTAGATTTAGGCATCGATAAATGATGAATTTAAGTCCTATTAGGTTACAACGAGTCCAGATCTCCTGTACCACTTGTATGTACCACTGGTGTACCACTTTTCATCTCAACCATTGCATCTCAACTATTGCATCTTAACCAATGGTTGAGATGAAAAATGGTACACCCGTGGTACGTACAGGAGATTTGGACTCAGTTACAACATAGGGTTATGTTACTTTTTAGGAATTATTAACTTGTTTTCCAAGCTAACATTACTAGTCTCATTAAAATATTTTTCATTATAATTCCGAATTAATGTATTATTTTTAATAAAATTACAGTTATCTCTTTTATCTGGTAGATTCAAGTTATTTCAATAAAATTACAGTTATCTCTTTTATCTGGTAGATTCAAGATATTTATTCCTAGTGGATTCGAGGTTGGTTAAGGTTTGACGTGTTCAAACTTATTTTGAAAGGATTTCTTGTGGTAAGAGCGCCTTGGTTATTCTTTCAAATTGATGTTTGCAACGGAAAATGTCCGTAACAAAGTCCATAGCAATAAGCCTCGTCGCAAAACTATGCAACCACTTTCTTGTGGTTGCAAAAACCATGCAACGGAAAAAAGTAGTTGTAGTTTCGGTTGCGATGTGTTTCCTAGGATATTTTTTACGTCCATTGCAAATAACAACTGATTTATTTTTGTTTCTAATTTGCAACAGATTTTTCTGTTTCAAATTTAATACACATAGAACTAAACTAACAATTGAATTTTTCAGTTTCAAGTAGGTACCCTAATTTGCAACTGGTTTTTCTGTTTCAAATTTGTTACACATAAAACTAAACTAGCAACTGAATTTTTCAGTTTCAAGTATGCAACCTAATGTTTCGGTTGCAAAAGTTTGTTGTTGGTTTATAACTAAATTTAAAAAAAAAAAAAACTTGCAACGAAAAATTCTGTTGTAAAAAATTATTTTCTAAAAATGAAATATTACTAATATTATGTCTATAAATACTTCTTAATTGTACCTGATTGAACATTTGACTTAAAATATCTTAAATCAAACAATTAAAGTCAACAAAGTTTCAAACATTACATTCAAAATGAATTGACAAACTGTCATACTAAGCTGTTGTACTGTTAAAGTACATAAAATTGTCAAGTTGTCATACTTTAAACTACATAGGAGCTTATGGACGATGCTCGGAGCCTCTAAGTCCTCAAATTGAGCATCTCTTGAAATTGCAACTGCAAATCATTTTTCACTTGCTCAAATTTAACCTCATATGTGGATTGTAATTGTGTCGTGACTTCATCCCTCATTTTCTCAACTTTTTGGTCAACTTATCTTCAAACTCTTGGATCTGTGTGAAATCTCTATTTGAACGTGTAGATGAGGAAATCGTGCTGCTACTCAAGATCTCTGGTGCAAGAACCGATGAACCAAAGCCATACAAACGATTCTTTACAACACCACCATATAAATCCACCCAAGCTATGGAATCAAAACCATCACCTTTCTTTCGAGCAGTATAATCCTTCTAAAATGTAAAAATAAATAAATATTATAAGTAACTTTTCTATTTGCATTTTATAAATAATAAAAAGAGCATTGAGATCAAAGATACATATTTCAATAGCGATCGAGTATAATTAATTGTTTAGAGTAAACTAATAAAAATAATAAAACATTTAGATTAAACTCACTAGTTTTCTGACAGAATGGTCAGGACTATCAGAGTCTGTTTCTATTGTGTCTGAGTGCTGCATGCGCTTGATCGTAGAACTAGCCTTTTTGTCGCTCTTAAAAGCGGGCTTGGAATTATTTGCACATGCCTCAAGGGTCTGAGAAATTGATTGATGCTTATTTGGTAAAGAAACGTTTCCAAGTATCTCCCAAAGTTTCATTCTTAAAGTGTCATTTCCATTGCTTACTATTACATTTGTTCCCTCTGCCTCCTATTTTTCAGTTTCAATTTCCGATATCTTTTATATTATAATATTCTAGTTGCTAAAAACATATTCTCGTTGTTCGTTGTGTGTGTGAACCGAACAGTTCATAGATTTAGGGAAGTCATATTGGTTTTTTTGACGCCCATGGTATGCACTAGATTTCTTAATTCTTAGTATCTAAATATACGAAATACCCCTAATTGTCAGGATCTTTGAAATATGTGAATGAAATATAAAATAAATGCCAACAACAAAGAAATAGTACACACCCATCGAACGAGGGCACCCCAACAAAACATTTACGTTCAACAACAAAACAATGGTGCACACCCATCAAACGAGGGCACCCCAACAAATTTACGTTCAACAACGAAACAATGGTGTACAAATTTTCAGAAACAATATTCCTAGATTAACCATGAATTAAACCAAACCAACACCACAGTTTAACTACTGAAGTATAACCAGAGTATACTTTCTCAGCAGATTTTCAACAACAATTTTCTAAAATCGCAGAAAATAAACCAACAGAAATAAAAAGATCCTACTTGTTTTGCAACATGGGGGATTTTCAGTTAATTGTCAATGTCAAAACATAATATTAATTGAATTCATAAAAACACAAGAGAAAAGGAATTATATTAACTTACGTGTTTCGGTGAATAATAATTGGTATCCTCTGATCAGCATTATCAGGTGGTCGCGGAGCTCTATTCTCACCACGACTTCGCCTATCGACTATGGACTCTGGACTCTGATTCATGAATCGTATCCTCGCCAAGCTCTTGTGAGGACGAGATATTTCCATCTTCAGCATGATCACTTAGAGGTTCATCGATATGCTCATATACAAGGTGCTGGTGTGTAACAAGTTTCCCATCTACTGCAACATAATTAAAGCATGGATAAAGTAAAACAATTTAATAATAGGATCATTAAATAACACAAACATATATTTAAAAGCTAATAATTCAACGAGACTACAAAAGATAACATCTATTTAAAAACCACAAAACACTATCATCATTTTAAAAAAATCATTCTTCCTCACTACTAATGTTCTCAGAATTAATTTCATCTTCTTCACCAGCTGATTCATTTATGCAAGTGTTTTTTTATGTACTAAACAAAGTTGTGAACTAAGTACCAAAACAAAAGCCGGAGTAGATAAGGAGAAATATTGTGTAAATGGAATCTGGAAAGCAGGACCACTTTAGAGCATAGTAATAGTTATTTTTTTACTGAT
This sequence comes from Codonopsis lanceolata, assembly GCA_013146195.2. Classification (NCBI taxonomy): domain Eukaryota; kingdom Viridiplantae; phylum Streptophyta; class Magnoliopsida; order Asterales; family Campanulaceae; genus Codonopsis; species Codonopsis lanceolata. The sequence goes on along the minus strand of CM028384.1, from coordinate 5,413,364 downwards.
ATATTATGGCCATAATTATTCAGTTTTTTCTCCGTTCACATGCATAGTTGAATCAATTTAATTTTAGTGAAGCGTTAAGTTTTGAATATTTGTATTTTATTTTTTTTCTTTTTAATTGTTATCGTAATTAACTTAATCAATTTTTTTTTCGACCCGCAATTTCGTATACAAATTATTAATTAATCCCTCTGTTTTGGGCAAAGAGGCCCCGTTTGAAAGTCAATTTTTAAAAGAAAATAATAATTTTAGTAGTTCATTAATAAGAAAATGACCTTTACAATTTTATAAATATTTAGTTGTAGTTTCTTAATTGATTACTATCGTAATCAACTGAATCCCAATTTAATTTATGTCTGGCTTCGATTTATTTTTTTATAAAAAAAATTGTTCGTAAGTTTTGTAATTAAATATTTGTATTTTAATTTTTTTCTTTTAGTAGTTCATTAATGATTCTTTTTAATTTAATTTCCATTTACATGTTAGATTGTGTATAATAATATGTGGGAGGATTCGAGTTTTGTAGATGAAGCAGAAAATTTGGTTAACTGCATGTGTTTGAATTTTTCTTTGTCTGATGTGTAGGTGGAAATAATGGGACAAAGTTATTACATCTCATGTGCAAGAACCCCCAGAAGAAGAAGACTGAGTTTTCGTTATTGACAAAACAATAAAATTTTATTTTCGTATTTTAACAATAGTTACAATTAAAATATTTATTTTGGGTTTTCTCCCTTTTTCGTTGTGTAGTGTACATATATCAAACCTCTAAAAATTATAAGTAAATATTAATTCATTTCCACATTATCTGCTTCATTTATTGATAAATTCTCAAACTGGCGCCGTGCCATCGGCACGGGGAAGAGTACTAGTCATCATTTAAAAAAAATAATTCTTCCTCACTACTAGTGTTCTTAGAATTAATTTCATCTTCTTCACCAGCTGATTCATTTATGCAAGTGTTTTTTTATGTACTAAACAAAGTTGTGAACTAAGTACCAAAACAAAAGCATGAGTAGATAAGGAGAAATATTGTGTAAATAGAATCTGGAAAGCAGGACCACTTTAGAGCATAGTAGTAGTCCACATGCATACAAGTCAACAGTTGCCATCTAGCTATATGTTTCACAATAAGTTAAAAAGAGTTTAGGTGTTCTGAGTTGGCTGACGAGCCAAGTTTAGCTCACCTCACTTGAGTATGACTCAGCTCAATCATTGGTCAGCTTAGGTGACTAAGCAGAGTTCATCATACTAAACAACCTGGTGGGGCCAATTGCTGGTTTTAGGTTTTACATTCAATTCTCAATTCATTTATAAAATTATGGAAAAAGGAAAGAAAGACCTGTTTAAATTATACAATGCCCCTTAAGTTGGGCACTACCAAACTCATTCTTGAGAAGGACCACGGATTCATGAGATCAACATTAATCTTCAGGACACAATATATCATGTAGAGGAAAGTACTGCCAAAAGGATCTCATGACAACTTTCCAGGAAATTTATAAAATCAAGTTCGAATGTGAATTGCACAGCCAATCATCAAACTTGTGAACATACACCAATATAGACGCTTGTTAGGAATGTAACAAACACTCGCCAATTAAGAATTTTAACTTATGAACTTTACAAGTCAATTGGAATGTCACAAAGACACAGACAGAATTTCAGAGGATGAAATGTATATGGGATCCCAGAGTATATCTCAGCTTTTCATCTTAACCCACGTTGCAGTCCATGCAAGTGGTTAGCCATCAGATCACTTCACTGTTACACCACTCCACTGATGTCGATTGGGATGGAAATTTGGGATAAAATATTGGGATCCAAAGCAATTTCCTTTTGAAAATATTTATGCAATGGGAGATTCAACGATGTCTTGAAACATTTCTGAAAATAAATTCAGCTTTTAGCATTGATAAATTCAGAATAAATTAAGGGTCTTATTAATGAGTGTCTAGGATTTTTGTTCAGAATTCACTTTGACAAATTTCCCAATGCATCCGGGAGGATTCCCTTTACAAAATCTTTCTACAACTATATGATTGACAGAAAGAGGAAAAATCTTATTAGCAGACATTCTGCATCTTTCAGTTCTTTTGGCCTAATTTCTCACCAATTTTCTAGTATTGTATGAATCTGCTACTATCTCTATGTTATTCCTCTTGTCCAGCAATGTCCAAGAGTCCCAACAGAAAAAATGATGAAAGAGTTGTCAACCGTAGAACCCTCCCACAACCCCCCACCCCAATCTCTAAAAATTTGATCAAGCACCTTTCAAGAGCTGTAGCCAAATGAGAAAACTGATGGACGACATGGACACTCGAAAGCCCATACCATGTCCCTACAAATCAAGAAGGGTATAGGAAAAACTAAACTGGAAACAGTTTCATCAATAAAGTGTAAGAGCTAGAGATGGATATAGGAAAAACCAAACGGGCGAAACCAAATTTAGAAAAAACCAAACGGGCGTGATCTTCAAGGGTACTGGTATTCTTTCAATTTTAATTCCATTTCATGTTTATTGCATTGCTGCTGAAGAGTGCAGCTATTACAAGTTGTATGGACATTGTCATGCTGCTACCCTTTGAAACTAATATAGTGGAACAATTCAGTTCATCCTCCGGTAGTGGCAAGGTGTTACATGTGGTGACCAGCATACATGAGTCACTGTTGAGTTCCAACACAATTGATGAGGTCTAGTTAAAGATTTTGGACAATGGATTCTATTTGATCATCAAGGAAATTGGAAGACGGAGGATTGGGAGCAGAGTATAACTGATTATGACATTGAGGAGTAAACTCTGCATTCTAAACTTGGAAACCAAGATCATAGTGTGATCTGGAAACCTCACTAGAACAAAGCCCGTGGGAGTAATTGTAACTCTAAAGATAACTCCATGGGAGTGATTGCGGATTGCTACGATGAAGGAAATCAAGGCTGCACCGGAGGATTCACTTACAAAGCCTTTGAGTTTATTAAACAGAAAGGTCTTACAACTAAAGATAATTACTTATCTAAGGGAGTTAATAGAACTTGCGACACCAAGAAGGAAAATGATCCAATTGCTAAGATTAAAGGCTAAGAAGATGTATAGGCCAACAATGAGAAGGCACTGTAGCAGGTAGTAGCTAATCAACATGTACTAGTGAAAATTTATCTTAGAAGACTTAGCTGATCACACCTCTATTTAGTTGGGTCATCAACCAATCATATCTTTAAATTACAGGTCATTTTAATAGAGAATCCCGATATCTAGAATTTACAATGATCATTGCTGCTTGAAAGTTGAAACCCAATTATTTAGACAGCCTTGCACAGGACAGGCTGCACATGTAGCTGACCCTAGTTATTTGGGCCAAATGCCCTATTGTGTTTAATGTATACGGTGAGGAGAGGAGAAAGAAGGCCTTAAAGCAGCAACTAATCATAGAATTGTAAATTCTAGATTGTCTAAACAATTGCTCATTCATTCTCAATTAAAATTGCCTTATTGGTGCTTTCATAATGAATTAATAAAACTAATAAAATTCAGCATATTCGGCTTCCCCCAAATGATAAACAGAATTCAGCTTGAACTTTCATATAAATGAGAAAATAATCATTGTCTCAAATTTCCACCCATTTGGGGAATTAACTTCTTCAGTTCTACCAGTCAATTGCCGAAACAGAGCAAACAATACCCCTAAGATTGTTTTAATTTTAAAAAATATAATCATAGATGTGGAAAAATAATCACAATACCAACAATTTCAACCCTAAGAGTGTTTCATTTATGATGGAGAGTTCATATTCGGGCATATAAACATGTTAATCAAGGTTATCAATTAAGTACCTTGTTTAATTCGGCGGAGAGAAGGAGATGTACTTGGGCGTTAGAGGAAACGTTGGCACAAAGAGTTTCACCGGAAGCAGATGCATCAGTGGAGAAAGAGAGAGAGCGCGAGAAGAGAAGGGCAAAATAACTGAGCGTTTACTGTTTGTGTAGGTTAGCCTGGTTAGGTTGTGAACAAAGGGTAAAACATACGGTGTGGTTTTAGACAAATTTTTTACAATTTAATAAAATAAAAATAATATAAGGATTAATTGCAACTGAAATTGAAGAAGAATTTCAAACCAAAGTTTATCTGTATCAAATTCCCTCGCAAAATTAGGCAGGTTTCTTCCCTCCAATATTTTTGTTCAAAACAAAATGCCAAATTTTTTAATTTCAAAATATAAAAATCTTATATTAATAAATACAACTGAAATTGAAACGGAAAATTGAAATAGAAGTTCATCTGTTTCAAAATTCATCACAAAATTAGGCGGCATTCTTCCCTCCAACTTTTCCCCCAAAATAGGATACGATTGAAATAGTTTTCCATTGCAATATGAGTTGCAATATTAATTATGCACTAGATTTATTGCAATTTTCGTTGAAAACCTGTCACGTTGAAACAGATTTCAATTCAGTTGCAAAATTCCATTTCAGTTGCCCTGTTTTCTTACGAAGAAGACCCGTTTTATTACACACTTCCGTTCCGTATCATTTGGTGTCAGAGCATTTAATAGAATGGGTCTTGTTTGACTCTAACTTAATACAATTTCTTAAGGGAATAATTGTCATTTTAAAGGGGCAAAATAGAGGTTTGAATCTGACTTAATAGCTGAACTAACGTTCGTCCAAAAAATAGGTTCGCTTGCAGCATAATATTTGTACATTGGCAAAAATAACATTTTTAAAGTTTCGGTGGTCACATTGCAAGTTCTTGAAGGATTGGGTAGCCCAAATATGGCTTATCTAAAATTGTGAAAACTACATTGTTCAGAGATGTGTAAAGAATCAAAATCATAAAGAAATAAGAAATATTTTGTTCAGCTTCAAATGTCAAAGAATTAATTAGAGGTAGTTTTGTTTAAACATATATTAGTTTAAAGTAATAATTAATAATATAATGGATATGTAAATAATGTAGTAGAAATAACATCTACCTATAATTTATACTCCATATTTTGTAGCATTTCCATAACTTTATACTTCATATACCCTTGGTGTAAGGTTTATTTTGCAATAAAATCAATGTACAATGTTTGTTATGCAAGCCATAAGGGAAATGGAAGCTTATTCCCGCCGTGTCCATGACATCTACCGACAAGATTTATAATTAGTAGAAATATTAATGATTAATTATTAATTAATGGCTAAAAGCACAAGTAACTTTTATATATATAGAATTATTATCTTTTTTTATATCCAATCGAATTAGGCTATTAAACGATCGAAACATCTTAATCCAAATTTGATTTATTAAACATTTCAATTATTGTATTTGAATCATAATCGGGTAATCAGATTTAAAATTCACGCATATCCTAAAAAATAATGTTGAATTCAGATTAAAATCTGATTAATTATTTGAGAAGCTTACTTCAAAGTCGTCCCCTAATTTCCTAATACAAATACTTTTCCAAGTCAACTACGGTGTGGTGTGCGAGTGGGACAGATAAGCTCTAAAATAGATTATCATGGTGGAAATTCTACAAAGGTGATATAACAAAGAAGAGGTCTTAGTTTTTAGATCACAAAATCCCCACAGTTTGAAGGTTGAGAAACTTTGAGAGATGGGTATTGCCTTCATCTTGGCTGTGGCTTTTCCACTTCTCTCTCTTCTTCACTGTGCTGCTGCTCAACAAAACACCTCCTTGCCTACTTGCAAACGCTTTGAATGCAACGATCTCGGTTATTTCAACTTCCCTTACTACAATAGCACAGTCTCACGATGTGGTTTTTGTAGGTTGGATTGCAATGAACAAGTTCCAAAAATCCAGCTCCGTGGGGATGCTCGACGGTACAACTTAATACGAGCATACGACCGGAGATTTAATGATAGAGAGATCGTTATTCGTGATGACGTTTTCCAAAATAGATTACAGAATAAAAGCTGTGATGCTTTAAACAATTTAAGTTTTCCCAAATCTCTGTCCATTACTTATTCAATCTACCCTATTCTCAACTTATACAAATGCAACAACAGTCCTGAAGCCACCATTTTGACTGATATTGATACACACTTTAATGCCTCGTATCATCGCTACAGGGACTGCAAAGACCACATTCTGTACTACAAATATCCAGTAAATGTTTCAGATGATCTCGCCAATATTCCAAACCAGTGTTCACTTGTTCAGTTACCAAGGATAGAACTAGCCAGTCTTCCTGCCGATGCAAATTATAGTGCCTTGTTTTCAATCTTATCTCCTGAATTCACTCTTCGATTGGATTTATCAAAGAGTTGTTCCAAATGTCACAACGAAGACCAGTGTCAAAGGCAAGGCGAAGACATCCATTGTGCACATCCTAAAGAAGGTAATTTGAGTTTTTAGCATTATATTCGCTCTTTTTTACTGGATTAGTTAGGTACACATGCGTTGTTCATGATTTTTCTCAAAGTGTTTTGCTTCTTCTTTTTTTTTTGGGATAACTGCATAAAAAACCCCGACCTATTTTAGGTATTGCAAATTGATCTCTGACAATTGTTTATAGGCTTATTGAAACATAACTTATTTTTTATATTTCAATTAGAACCCTCCGTCCATTTAATCCGTTAAATGGTAACAGTTTGCTGAGTAGGATGTCAACATGACATTCTACGTGGACTAATTGTATTTCATTATAAACTTTGTACAAATTTTGTAATTTCATTAAAAAAACCCTAAAATTTATTTTCACCAAATAAAGCCTTAAATTTTAAAATAAATAGTTATTTATATATCCATTTCTCATTTTAAGAAAATAAAGTTAATTTTTTAGAAAATAGGGCTCAAAATATGATGTAAGTTTCAATGACTATTTAATATTTAATACACATCCGATCCTAAATAATCATTATGTTTAATTTCGCACACAAATTAATAAAAACAAATTATCTCTATTATAATATTGGTATAATTTGTATAAAGTGTATGTTTAATATGTAATATTTTAATAAAAATTAAAAATTAATATATTTGTTTTAAAATTTATTTGTAATATTTAATATTATGTTTAAAACTATAATTTATTTTATTTATAAGTAATTTTTGAATGTGTAATATATTGATTAAAATTATAAACTAATTACTAAATTTAAGCTTTCTCCCTAACAATTATCCAAATTTCCATATTCACTTGTTTGATCTAACTAGGTTTACACACACATGATGTGAGCACATAAATGAAAAGACCATGTTGCCCTTTTATTTTTTGTAATTATTTTAGCACGTCTCTCTCTTTCATATCAAATCTCACAAAGAAAAGGAAAACAAAGGGTAAGTCAAACACTCCCTTCTCTTTCTCCTCCGTTCAAACCAAGTCGCCAAATCTCCTTCGCCCAGCAACCTCGCTCCTTCTTCTCCGGCAAAGCTCCACCAAGGCCGCCATCTTCATCGTCCAACAGCCCCAGACCTGCTCGCTGACGAGTCTTCTTCTACTGCGGCCATCTATCTCCATCTGCCGCCGTCTCCCCTTTCTCAGTTGCAGATCCGACAATCACCAACTCAACTTCCACACCTGCCATGTCTGAAGCAATTCCCAATCTGCCTTTTCTTTTTCTCCTCTATTCTCTTCCTGCATCCAGCAAGCCCCATATCTCAACCCAGCCATCACCCGACCCTAACAACCCATCCTAAATCCGCTCCAGGACGCCTCTGCTGCCGATCTTCTTTCAGTCTCTTCAGCCTCCACTAAACACTCCATCTAGTCAGTCAGACCTCTCCGCCATCTCCCATCCAACTTCGGCTCCCTTCCGTTCAAACCCAGCTATATCTAGCAGCTTCTTCATCTTCACCGGTCATTCCCTATCAAAACCCAAGCAGTTAGCCGACGCCATCTCCCTTCTCTCTCTTCTCCCTCTTCTCCGTTTAAACAAACACTTTATACAAATTTACCGAGTTTCTAGACTTATAAATTGTATTGTTTTGTGTTTAGCTTGTTTCGTGTTTTGTTATCCTTCATTTAGAATGTGTAACTTTTGTTGTTGTATTGCAACTTATCCTACACATTTGCCTTTTTGGTTGCTTATTTTTTCTATTGAATTTTTTAATTACTTTTTTTAGAGAAAAAAATATATTCATTGGCTCGCTTATTTTTTCTTTCCCCAAAAAAAATATTTGTATTATATGGATATCTAATTTTTATTTATTTATTTTTAGTACACTAATTTATATTTATTAAAACTCTAATACATATTTTTTATACTCAATATCAGTTAATGATCATCATAAAAAAAGAAAAATAAGTTCATATATACGGAGAAAAAAACTATTTATGTTTCTCAAAATTGTCCTATATGAGACATTAAAGCATATTATTCATGATAATTAATGAAATTATATATAGAAAATACATATATGTTCATGCTATTTCTCCTATGTATTAGATTATTGAAATTACATTTTCCCAAGTTGCCTTTTTCCTCACTTGAATGCTCCTTTTAATTTTAATTATAAAAAAATTAAACTAAGATTTGGTTGATACTTTGAGGGGATATTTATATTTTGGCTTAATTTTTATAGAACCAAAATAAGATTAACACCCGGAAGAATCCATTAAATCTCACCATGCACACCAACCTACAAAGTGTCTCAATTTCATACATAATTTTGCTATTTGTCTCATTTTACCCCCTTCCGTCCATGGGCGTTATTTTTTTTAAGAGGATTAGTAGTAGTTCCCCACTTACCCCCTTGATGACTCGACCCACCACGTATTAGGTATGGGTGAAACGTCTTACCCCTAAACTGTGTTTCGTTGTCTCCATCGACGTTAATAACAGTAATGGAAAATGACATATGTATATTACATGAGGATTATTTTGGTCATTTTCCTAGTAGTGCAAAGTGGAATTTTGTTATAATTTCATCATTTAGTTAACCATTTCATATTTAAGATATGTTTTCAATAAAAAAATATTGCCGATGTGCCCGGCCTACAGCTGGTCATGAGCAAGGCACGTGAGACCTCACGTGTAGGTCACGAGCACAATGTCGAGCAGAAAAGGAAAAGTATAGCGAGCCACACTCTCGAGTATCGAGCACAGGATAGACTCATCCTTCCTAATCCATTCACACTTAGTTCGGGAACATGAACGGTTGTAGAGAGGAGAGGGCGAGACAGAGAGATCGACTCGTTTCAAGGTTAGTGTTATTCGTTTTTAATTGAATACCCTCATTTCCAAATATTTACAACTGGTCATCCCATTCTACAAAATATCACTTTACACCCCCAATACAAATGACGCAAATACCTCGCTTGTGGGATGCACGTGTTAACTTTTCCTTAACTTTCTAATGGTCGTTGCAGGTAGGGTCTAAAATGGGAAAAAATGTAACGTCAGATACCATTATGGGTCAAACCCTAGGTTGGGATGCAATATGGGATTAGGTAGATTCTTTTAGGGGGGGAATTGTAATTTGGCCCAAAAATAATGAATAATTGTTTCAATAATCCAAAAAATTAAAATTTGTCCCATATTTAATTTTAAAGATAAAAAAATACATTACTCCTTGACCTGCCTAGCCCAAAGATCACACATGCTAACTACGCGAACATACCATATGCGGTTATCAACCAGACGGTTTTCACCCCAACATATATCAGCATGTGGCGGGCATGCTAAGCTAGCATGTCACACTGTGCCAAGGCTCCTGTGCGACCTCAAAACAGTATGCTCCTCTCACTGAGTAAGAATGCTCGCCAGACAAGGAGCATGGGGACACTGAGCTGGTAGGCCCAAATTCATCACCACGTATGAGGCGCGTGCCCGTACGGGGAACGCGATCAAGACAAGGTAACAACGTAGGGGTTACACCTCGGGATAGGGATTCATCATAGTGAGCATCATCCTCGTCCACATGGTCCAAGTATGTAGCAACCATGGAGTTCCAACTTGGGGAAGCATGCCCACTATATAGAGAGCATATATTCCATGACGTGCAAGCCAGTTACTCAGCAAGCATGCCCTTCATCGGCGAGCATTGACCACTACTCAATGAGCATGCTCACCACTCAGCGAGCACGCTAACCTGCTCGGGTAAAAGTCTAACGATTCGGGAATGCGGGAAACCAATTGTGTGGAATCCGCCCCAACGTCCCAAACGTGGATCGAATGTCGCCTCATGAATGGCTCAACATGCTCGGCAGTTAAGGCCATTTACGAGGTAGTTAAAGCCATCTAGGGAATGTGAGTAAGAAAAGATAACGACCAAGGGGTTACAATTTTGGATGGGGATCAATCATAACGAGCATTATCCTCACCCACAGGGTCCAAGTATGCAGCGACCATAGAGTCCCAACCAGGGCAAGCATGCACACTACATAGCGAGCATGTACTTCCTCGACGAGCAAGCTAGCTACTCAGCAAGCATGCCTTTCCTCGACGAGCATTGCCCACTACTCAACAAACATGCCCATTACTTAGTGAGCACGCTAACCTACATGGGTAAAATTGTAACGGTTTGGGAATGCGGGGAACCAATAGCGTAAAATCTGCCCTAACGTCCCAAACGTGGACCAGATGTCACTTCGTGAATGGCTCAATATGCTCGGCAGTTAAGGTCATTTACAAGGTAGTTAAAGGCATTAACTTGGCAATCAAAACCTCTTGCTTGGCAGTTACTTGCCATTGGCTATATAATCTCCATTTCAACACATTACAAGGTATGCACACTTTTGAGAGCTAAAACTCTGTCAATTTATATACTTATATAATGATTCATACATTGAAGTGTTCTTGGAGGGAACCTCCCTGCATTCACCCAAGTGTTTCCTTTTTGATTGATAGGTTTTAAGCCCAAGTGTGAATTCTCAAAAGCCCATATATTATACATTCAAAGCCAGCAGCCTACTTGTCGATATTTTTGGCCGCATCACTCCAAAAACTAAAATTTTGATTTTATTTAATGTATTTTCTTATCCCTCAATTTATTCCATCAACCTCATCATTCAAACTCATCACCATTACCATCAATATAACCATCATCACCACTTCTACCACCTCAAATATCATCATTAACCCAAAAATCAAAATTTGATTTTATTTTAATAATATTTATTTCTTATTCCTTATCCTTCCATCAAATGAACCCATTTGCAAAACCCATCATTTATAGACTCACCACCACCACAACCTTAAATTTCACTATTTACAAACTCAAATTAATGTTCTTGGAGATTAACAATTCCATATTTGACCTATGTCATCCCTACAATTGTCGTGACTGTCACCATCATAATCCCTTAAATAGTTGCCACTACCATCACTACCACCAGGAAATGCACTCACCTCGCCTTTGCTGAACCGAAGAAATGAAATCTCTTTAACTTCCGTTCAGTCGTAATTCTTTCTTTGAACATATGTGTCTTCTTCGTCGCTTTCATCTTTCGTTGTCAAATCACTAAGCAAAGAAAGAATATGTCTTTTGGATGTGACTACTTGAAAATTTTCAATAGGTGACAGTCTCTTTCAATCAAAGAAGACCTCCGGTAGAATAAATAAAGTCGATAACCATGGGAAAGGAATAGAAACATTCTTTCATCTAACTGCCTCAGATCCTAGGTATGGATAACTCAACAAATATCAAACCCCAAGCATCCCTTAACATTTATAGACCAATTCTAAGCCAAAAAAACTCAAAACCAAACACAACAAGGTACACAATAATACCAATCAAACCTTTCATACCAACACAAGTTTAAAGTTATAATGAATTAACAACACAAACACCCACAAGTATATGTAAATCTCATGAGTTTAGGGAATGATATGCATTTAAAACCCTTGAGTGTTACACCCTTTCTCTCTCTTAAGAGAATTTATCCCCTAAATTCCTTACCAAGTATCATCAATAAGGTGAAGGTACTTAATTTTCATTTCTCTTTCACTCTCACATGTAACCTCTTCCACTTCATGACTTTGCCATAGAATCTTGACCATTGGAATTGTTTTAATTCTCAAAACTTACTCTTTGTGATCTATAATCTGAACTGGTTGCTCTTTATAAGACAAATATTGCTAAAGATTAACAGGTTCCATCTTTAACATAAGGGGAGGATATGGGATATACTTTCGCAGCATTAAAACATGAAACATATCGTGAACCCCTTCAAAAGATGGTGGTAACGCTATCTAGTATGCCAGTTGCCTGACCCTTCCAAGAATTTCAAAAGGTCTAACATATCTTGGTATAAGCTTGCCCTTCTTCCCGAATCTCTTCACACCATGAAAAAGAGAAATCTTCAAGAAAACATGATCCTCAACTTCAAATTCAAAGGCTCTCCTTCAATTATCTGCATAGCTAGCTAGCTCTTCTGGCGACACTAGGCCGTATGAAGTCTATCTCGAATCACCTTGACTTTGTCAGCTGATTATTTCACTATCTCATGACCCCACAGCTTTGCTTCCCATACTCCATTCCAACAAACAGGAGAGTGGCACTTCTTACCATACAGTGCTTCATATGGTGTCATCCCTATACTCGACTGATAACTGTTGTTATAAGCAAATTCAGCTAAAGGAAGATGAATATCCCAACTACCTTTAAAATCTATTGAATAAGATCGTACCATATCCTCAAATATTTGGATGGATCTCTCAGATTGTCCATTAGTCTGAGGATGAAATTAGACTCAACTTTGTTCCAAAAGCCTCTTATAAAGCTTGCCTTAACCTTGATGCGAATCTAGGATCCCGATCAAATACGATGCTAACATGCACTCCATGCAATCTCACAATTTCCTAGATGTATAAAGTAGAAAATTGATTCAATGTAAAATTCATCTTAACATGAAGAAAATAGGTTGATTTAGTAATTCAACTAAACCTGGCATTTCAAACCAACACAAAACCACAACTCGCTACCACAACCTCAATCCATCTTATTATAGCATATAATTCACTAATTACCATTCTCAATATTCCTATATAGAAATCACATAAGGCTTAAGGCATAAATTTCAACTTGCTAACTTAAAATGCAACTATACATGGAGTTATGAACACACATAAGCAAGTAAATCCCCTTACCTTGAAGAGATTCAATCCACCGGTTAAACTTGATAATTATAAGCTCTAATTGACCACATTGATGAATTCTACAACTTCTATGAAGACCACGATGGAAGAAGATGAAGTTTGAGATTCCAATAATTGAGAACTCTACTCCAAAACCATCCCTCTCTAACACTCTCTCTTGAACCACAAGTTTTCTGAGAATAAGGTCTCAAATAAGGCTTGAGTGTGTATTAGTTTGTTGGAGAAAGAAGGTGGAGGTGGCTCAAAGATATCCCTCGCTTGCATGTGTGCAAAAACCCAATTGGTGGGGAGTTAATTAAAATGTAGACCAACTAATTACACCATTAAAGATAATTAAAACATTCTTACACTAAACCAACTCAATTAGGTCTAGACCACATTTAAACCATGCATTAGACTAGGTTTAGATTGGTGAAATTGAGGTTAAAGGTCAAAATTACAAAACATGGGTCAAAGTTGATGAACAGTAGGTGCGCCCGTGCCGAAAAAGTGGCGCCCGTGCGCCTAAACAGGGCTCCAAAACTCAAAGTAATGGAAATGGCACTAAGCAGTGCTCGTGCGCTAAAAGTGGCGCTAAGCGACACCTACACGCCTCATAAGGATCCAATGTTTACTGGGAACAATGCTCGATATGGCGCTAGAGGTGGCACCAGTGCGCCCAAACCAGAACTAAAGTATTCTAAACCAATATCAACCCCCAAGTAGTCCCAAAAATTTAAGGATCAATTTTAGACCAAAACAACTCAAAACCAAGCACGACAAGGTACACAACAATTTCAATCAAACCATTCAAACCAAAACAAGCTTAAAGTTATAATTAAACCTATGAATTAACAACACAAACTCCCACAAATATATGCAAATCTCATGAGTTTAGGGAGTGATATGAATTTAAAAACCTTGGTTGTTACAGTGTCCGTCGTGCGTCTATCACTATTTATGTCTCACCCTTTCGGCTTGTCTCTAACTGAAGTCTTAATACCTCTTTATATAGGCTCTAAGAAAAACCTAATTTAATAGGGATTAAAACTCCTCATACATGTCAATAAAGAAATCCTATTACAATTAGAATTAACTTGTTTGATCTTCTCCAATTCCACTTTGAACATATTTTAATGCATTCTATTCCCGCTCATCTCATGGTATACTCTAGGATGAAGCAAAGATGTGTCTGATGTGTCACGAATTTAGGTTCGCATTAAAAAGACTATATATGGTTTCCAAGACAAGAGCTAGTAAGTGAATATTGCTAAGTACGAGTGGTTAGACTACTTCTTTTATGATAGAATGAAAGCGTAAAAGAGATCATGGCATTTCCATTTGTTCTGTGACAATGCAAATTGTTTGAGATAAAATTAAAACACATATTTCAAGAGTTGTCATGCATATAAACTGTTGCCCGAGAAGAAACTTGTTGGTTCTTGGAAAAATTTGAGTCGTGATGCACAAAATTTGAATCGCAATGCATCACAATATAATGGAAATGATAGTTAAAAAAATTTAATTGTGATGCAAGATTATGAATCGCGTTGCATGATTTTTGCATTGTGAGGCATGATTTTGTACATCGCGATGTATGTTTTGTGCATTGTGATGGCAAAACGTGCCTTTTTGCACGTGCGTTCGATTCATTAAGGGAATAGTCGACATTGTGCCACAAAAATTCCTTTTACTGATTTAAAAAAAAATGGGGGGTAAAGTCATTGGAAAAGTTTCGAAACCTAAGCCTGAATTTCACAATAATTTTGTCCATACATTAATTTGTAAGGATAACTTACACTTATATATATATATATATATATATGGCCAATGCAATTCTATCATAGTTAGTAGTAACAACTAGAGCACTTGACAAAGTACAAATCCTAGTGCATAATAAACTAGCATACTTAGTTGTACTAAATCTTTTTACACTGACTAGTGACCACCAATGGTGGTTCCCTTCTGGATTAATAGAGTAGGTCTCCAGTAAGACAGTCTTACGGATATTAATAAGTAAGACGGTCTTACGGATCTTAATACGTAAGACGGTCTTACATATCTTTAATAAGTATGACAGTCTTACGGATCTTAATATGTTAGACGAACCTATCCATATTAAATGGACCACAATTCAGTAATCTCAGTGCAACCCTTCGACTATTAAGAGTGTTATTTTGTATTTTAATGAAAATTATAATAAATTTCTCTTTATAGTGTCACTTTTGACCTTAAAATGTGTCACTTTTGTCTTTTAAATATGTCATGTTTGACTTTAAATGTGTAACTTAGCATTTCGTCAAAGTCTATTAGGGTACGTCAAGCATGTCAAGGCAAATAAGGCTAACGGAGGGCTAACAGAGTTGACAGATGATGAAACTGCAAGGCGTGAGAAACATAAGAATTTCGGCGGTACACCTTGAAAGTGAAAGGGCACCAGAGAAAAATGAGAACTTCTCATTAATGCGCTGACTAGACATCAAGCTGACACATGGCAAGCAACACTCAAATAAAAACTCATTCGTGGTTAGAGGGATTCTCAAACATGGGACCTCCACTAAGTTCAGAGCTTCCGCCTTGGACCATCTCGCTTGAGCTGTTTTTATGAATCTTAGTAACATATTTTTTATTTATTATGATGCGAATTCTTAAATGGAGCTCCGTCTTACCAAATTCCGTCCTACACAAATTTTTGTCGGATTAATAACCCATACAACTATACAAGGGTTCCCAACCATTGGGGAGGGTTGCGAAAATTGGTGATTCAGCATTTGGGTTCCCAAATTATAATCATTTGGGAAAACAACTGGTGAAGAGAAAAAAGCAATCGGGGATAAGAGCGTGCAAGCCACGGATGGCTAAGGTATGCACGTGCCCTACACGCACATGCCCTACACGCACGTTCCGGTTGCGTGGAAAGGGGTACAGGTCCTGCAACCTCCTCTCTCCTTTGTCCTTTCCATTTTTGACCTTTTCTTTTCGTTCTTTGCGGTGTGTTTGTGATTATGTTAATTAACATAACGCTACTAGTGTTACTCATCATAATTCAGTATGTTATTTTGTAATTATGAAGACACTAGCAATCGATCACTGAGGTTATGTAATTACCTTAGTAAGCTTTTATTGTTCTCCAATGTTGTTATGTATATGCAATTGTTATGCAGAAGTGAAAGCAAACAACCAATCAAGATTAAATTGGTCTT
Source organism: Codonopsis lanceolata (assembly GCA_013146195.2). Taxonomy (NCBI): domain Eukaryota; kingdom Viridiplantae; phylum Streptophyta; class Magnoliopsida; order Asterales; family Campanulaceae; genus Codonopsis; species Codonopsis lanceolata. Next base: position 5,397,135 of record CM028384.1, on the reverse strand, counting down.
CTATTCTTTTTTATCTTCTTACAAAATTCACTTTTTTTACTCTGTTGACTATCGAAGTTGTTCTAACAATTAATCAATTGGTTTAATTGCAGTTGATTATGCTAAGTTCGTGGCAATGACAATCATTATAGGTAAGGTGATACTTGTTTGATGGGAATTGAAGTAATTGTATCTACATGAGATTGTACTATCAATTTCCTAGTTTTTTTTTTTTTTCACTATAAAACTAGTCTAAAATTTTCTCTCTTTATTGACGCAGTGCTTGTAGTGATTGTTCTTGTAACTGCATGTATTACAATGGCATGTTTCTACTTCATAAGGAAATTCCCATTATGTTGTAAGCGCATGCTTCTATGGTGGAAGAAAACAGAGAAGGATCAAACTATAGAGAATTTTCTTAAGAATAATGACTCCTTTGCTCCAAAAAGGTACTCATATTCAAATGTTAAGAAGATGACAAACTCATTCAAAGAAAAACTAGGTCAAGGGGGTTATGGTCATGTTTACAAAGGAAAGTTATGCAATGGCAATTTTGTGGCAGTGAAGATTTTGAAAGGATCCAAAGGTAATGGTGAAGATTTTATCAATGAGGTGGCAAGTATTAGTAGGACTTCCCATGTTAACATTGTTAATCTTCTAGGATTTTGTTTTGAGGGTCATAAAAGAGCTCTTGTATATGAGTTCATGCCTAATGGATCTCTCGAAAAATTCATATATGATGGAAGTTCCTTGGCAGGACGCCAATTAGGGTGGGAGAAACTGTACCAAATTGCAGTAGGCATTGCTCGAGGTTTAGAGTACTTGCACCGTGGTTGTACCACTCGAATTTTGCATTTTGACATCAAGCCTAATAATATTCTTCTAGATGAAGACTTTTGTCCAAAGATTGCTGATTTTGGCCTTGCAAAGTTGTGTCCAGGAAAAGAGAGCATATTATCAATGGTGACTGCAAGAGGGACTTTTGGTTACATTGCTCCTGAATTAGTTTTTAGAAACTTTGGAGGAGTCTCATACAAGTCGGATGTCTACAGCTACGGAATGATGGTTTCAGAAATGGTTGGAGGGAGAAAGAATGTTGATGTAAAAGTTGTTCATACAAGTGAAATATACTTTCCGCACTGGATATACCACCAACTTGAATCAAACAACGAACTTGGATTGCATGGCATTGTGAATGCGGAGGAAAATGAGATTGCAAGGAAGATGATTATAGTGAGCTTATGGTGCATACAAACTGATCCAATAACCCGTCCGTCAATGACTAGGGTGCTGGAAATGTTAGAAGGGAGCTTGGAGTCACTGCAAATACCTCCCAAGCCATATTTGTCTTCTCCCTCAAGATCACCTGATGGTTCCGAGATCATAGACTTAATCTAATATGACAATAGGGAGTACCACACTTCTGCTTTATGGTGATCTAAAATATCAGGACATTTATGGCTTTGTACCAAAATATCATGGTATATTTATCAAGATATATTTTGGTAATGTATGCTCAATAATCTCCGTTTCTCGTGATACTCTAGTCCGTCTCAGTGTCTTTAATCCTTTCAATTTCTGTCAAAAAGAAGAAACCCCAAAAACAAAATCTTCGAATTTCCTTCTTGTTTTAAAGGATCTACATGTATCCCTTGGAAAAGGGCAACAAGTCATCAATCAACAACCTATCTGTTAAAGAAAACATCGAACAAAAGTGAGAAGTTCTTGGGAGTGACAGTGACAATAGAAGAGAAAACGTTACGAGACTGTGAGTTATTGGGGGAAATACTTGGGAGTCGAGAAAAGAGGAAGAGATTTTGGGGTTTGGAGAGGCATACTAGGTTGCATTGTGGGATTTAGTGAATACATGAGGGTGAAAATTATAGCTGATAAATGTGTGGGTATGGCGGGTATGTGCGTGCCCATATGGGGAATGAGCTCAAATAGGCGGGCAAGTAAGTGTCTATTTAATAAGATGAGTATAAATGGACAGACAATAAATGAGCATGGACGTCGATATGCGCTCATTTACTCATTAACATAAAAATATCAAATAAAAAATTACAAAAAAAAAAATTAATACACGTTGCTATTTAAATTATTTTTCTCATCAAATTTTAAAAATGACAATCACGCAGTTTTGTTAATTTGAGACGAATCAAGAAAAAACCATGGCGGAAATTATGAACAAAGAGAGAATCAATCTGCATTATCTGTGTATTCAATGAAGTCGACAATAGAAAAATAAATACAGCTCACAAAGACCCCTTTTTCTCTTACATGAAAGCACAACATCGGTTATGAAATTCACTATCCCACTTGTAACACTACATTAATACACTTCAAGTTATTTAGCGTAGGTGTCCAAGTTGACACCCATTTCATCCATCATAAATCATAATTAATGATATCAAATTGGCATACTCATTTGTATCTCAAATGGAAATACTCATTTGTGCCAACTTAAAATTTTAAGTATGTACATACTAATTATTTAGTAGACGGTTTGGGCGGGTAAATGGACATGGGCAGAAATCGTCACTTCTACTTAATTTTAAGAAGTGTCGATTTCTGCCCATGTTCATTTGCCACCTCAGCACTAATATTAAGTGCTCGATATAATATTTGTTAAGCGAAGAATCTGTAACTAATTAAGTTGAGGGATTTCCTTACTTTTGAACGATTGGTCATAATAATAATAAAAAGAATTAAAATTTCATCTACAGATTGGGTAAAATCTTTTTTATACAATTGGTCTTTCGATCATAACATGTAGCCAACCAAAATTTAAAAAAATTAAGACAAAAATTTTGATTAGCGTCTGTCATGATCTAAGAGCCACTTGTGTGGATAAAAATTTTACTCTTAAAAATAAGGTTTAATATATAATTTGGTCCCTGAAGTTAACACTTTAAAGTTTAAATTGATTTGGTTTAATTTTTTGAAGATTCGTACTTTGGTCCTTCAACTTAATTTTTGGGCATAGAGTAAGTCCTTCTAGTGACGCTCGTCTATTCTATGGTTAAATTTTTAACATAATGTCCGAAATGCCCGTAATGGAAGCTGAGTTGGATTCCTTGTTGAACAAATCTTGGAGGGAAAATGTGCCATCATATCTCGTCTAATTATAGCTCTCTTGCTCTCTCTTCTATTTTTCTTCCTCCTATAATTTTGCAGCAAGCCATATGCCCTCTTCTCTCAATTGTTTATCTCTATTTCTCTTGTTTACTTTTTTCCCTTAGATTCACTGGAAAGCACTATCATTAATCTCAAACAATAATCAATTATCATCTCTTTTGTTTTTTTTCCTTATTTTTGTGCATTATTTGTTATATACTTCATTTGTTAAATATTTTTATAGATATTTATATTGTCAATGTTGTAAAAAAAATTATTTTTCTTTGACAATGTGTAATATCTTTTGTTTATTGCCAACAAAAAAACATGTTTATAAGATAAACAAGTGCGCTGCTAGGCCCAAACGACATAAGTAGCGGTCACGTGCCAAGAGCATGACTCCATTACCACGGCACGACACGTGCCTGACCATACGGTACAACAGTCTCCCTCTTATTGGTTAGGGGCCAAGTATATAGGGAGCATACCAAGCTTGCTCAGCAATGTAGGTAACGGTCATCTTGAACGTGGGAGGTTATATCGTGAAAACCACCCCCACGTGCTAGATGTGGTCCAGTAAATGCCCACAATTCCTACTCAGGCAGTTATATGACATTTACTCGACAGTTAGTGTCGAGGGCTATATAAACCCTTTTTTCCAAATTGGGAAAAGGTATAGTACATTCTATTCTACTTAACCTAAACTTTGTCAAATTACATTCTCACTTGTGTGTTATACTAATTCTCACACCGGAGTGCCTTTGCAAAGATATCCCCTACCTTAATCCCTAGATCTTTGGGTTGTTTGACATGTTTAAGGTTGGATATTATAAAGCCCATATATCTTTTAATTGTAAAAGCCCAGTGTATCATTATTTGGATACATCATCAAGAAATTTTTATTTTCATCGTCATCGCAGATAAGCTATATTATTTTCCTTCAATTAAAGCAAGTGAAATATTGGAAACTTAACAAATCTTAGAGAAGCATGAAGAAAATACGAACAAACAAAATTAAAAACCTAACAACATGAACATCGGTGTTAACCACTTCAAACTCAGACCTTGAACATCGTTGCAACTACTTAAGGAAAAAATGCAATCTCTTTTTTCTCGGTTATAGAAATCTTATGTCAATATGTGTAAGGAAAAAAGAGAAATATAAGAACAATTGGTTTATTGTATTTATTTGATAACTTTTGTGTTAATGAGTAGATGAGCGCCCGTGCCCATTTATTGTCCACCCATATATGTCTATGTTATTAAATGGACACTTGCCCGCTCATTTGAGCTAATTGTCCATATGGGTGCCACCCATACCTACCGGTTGCCTCCTCTACTCATATTAAAATGTAACTATGCCAATTGATTTGGAAGGTTTTGCAAGAGTTATTTTATACTCATATATACTCCCACCGTTACAGGTAAAGAGTCAATCATTCTACTTTGGGACGTTTCACTTAAAGAGTCTACTTTCAAAAATTAATCCATACATTTTGTTGAATTTCCAAATATGTTAAACTTGTTTGGGCCTCATTGAGATATCAATTTTTTTCTTCAAAAAGTTGACTTTTAAACATGAACTCTCTCACTGCTCAGTCCACTAATACACGGTGTTATGGGGATTTGTTTTACAAAAAATACACGTAAGACGGTATTTCCTTAGTTTTTGTCTCTTTTTATTTTCTAAAAATTAAAAATTAAAAATTATTTTTATTGTAGCATATCTATAACTATTACTAAAATAGAAGCCACTGCTGCCACGTGGCGGCTTTCTGTGAAAAATTAAATGTTTTAAAGATATTTTGTGCTGCCACATGTCGCCTTCGAAATGGTAGAAGTTTTTTTCTTTTTTTAAAATCGATTAGTTTAAGATGAAAATTCTAAATTTAATTAGATAAGATAAAATTCCTAAAATTAATTTGATTAGATAAAAAAATTTTATGATATAGTTTTATGAGCAAATTTATGATAGATATTTATGATTTTGTTTTTATATTTTTTTCAAATATGGCTTAATAAAAATAGATTTTTCCTATATAATTTATACAAGTTTAATTTGACTGAAACTCTTCAATTTTCATCTCTTTTCATTTTCATAATGTTTAATTTATAAAAATTATCCACATTATAATTCTATATTATTTTTTCTACCAATCTATATTTATTAATTATTAACTATTAATCTATTAGTTATCTATCTATCTATTAATTAAAACTAAAACAGAAGTCGCTACTGCCACGTGGCGGCTTTCTGTGAAATGTAAAAAAAATTAAAAAAATTATGTGATGCCATGTGTCACCCTCTTATAAATTGTAGTTTTTTTTTAATATTACTCATAAAAGTTTTGTCATATTTGATTTTGTAATTAGTTTAGGATAAATTTTATACGGTTAGTTATGATAAGTTTGATATTTTCACAATTGATTCCAAAGTTTTAGAGATAAAAAGTTAGTTTTTATCACATAATGTTTTACAGTTACTTAGGATAAGTTTTTATGCGGATATATTTTATCACAATTGATTTCAAAGTTACGATTAGTTTAGGATAAAAAGTTTTTGTGCTGCCATGTGTCATTTTTTAAATGGTAAAAGTTTTTTCTTTTTTCAAAATTGATTAGTTTAAGATAAAAAGATTTAACGTGTTTCATCAATTATCATGGTAAAAGTTTTTTTATTTACCATTTTTTATTTACAAAATCATTTTGTACCCGATAGATTTTATCACATTTGATTTAGACAAGTTTAATTTAATTAAGACTCCTCAATTCTCATGGTAGAAGCTTTTTAATTTTTATTATTTTACCAAACCTTGGTCAATTTAAAATAGATTTTATCCCATTAATTTGATTAAACGTTTTCCACCAACACCACAAATAACCACTACGAAGTAGCTTGCAAATTAAATCTACCAAATTCGCATGGATTAATTTTCGGTTTGATGATTCAGTGTGATCTAACTTTTTTATTTATTTATTAATTATGTGGACATCTTGCTGTTGTTGGTTCATTCAAATAGTTTACAAATTCTTTCTACAAAATTAAGTTTCATAAACAATACTAAGTCAACCGTGCATCGCACGGGTAACAACCTAGTAACTATTATTAAAACAAATACCGCTACTGCCACGTGACGACTTTCTGTGAAAAGCTAAAAGTTTTAAAGAGATTTTGTGCTGCCACTTGTCACCTTTGAAATGGTTTTTTTTTTCCTTTTTTAAATTCGTTTGGTTTAAGATAAAAATTCTAACTATAATTATATATAATAAAATTCTTAAAACTAATTTGATAAGATAAAACAAATTTAGGATATAGTTTTACGAGCAAATTTATGATAGAGATTTATAATATTGGTTTTATTTTTTTTCAAATATTTCATAATTAAACTAGATTTTATCCTATAAAATTTATGCATGTTTAATTTTACCAAAACTCTTTTATTTCCATCTCTTTTTTTTCATAATTTGTAATTTATATAACTTATCCACGAGATAATTCTGTGTTATTTGTTCTACTAATATATAATTATTAATTATAAGTTACTAATCTATTAATTATCTATTAACTATTATTAAAACAGAAAGTTGTTCTACCACGTGGTTAGTTTTTGTTGTATGCTTAAAGTTTTAAAGGGAATTATGCGCTTCCAAGTGTCACCTTCTATACAAGTTTATAATTTTTTTTCCTACCAAATATTATAACCGGGTAGATTTTAAAATCGGTGCCTCCTTTATACATGGTAAAAGTTTTTTTTATATACTATTTTTTTCTGCCATAATCGGTTATTACCAGATATTTTATTACATTTTTTTAAACGCGTTTCACTTGATTAGAACTCCAAATTTTTATGGTAATTTTTTTTACGGATAGATTTTATCAATTCTCATAGATTTTAATATGTCAATTACATGACTACATGATCAATTTTGAATATTTACCTTTTTTTTGTTTTTTTTCAAATTATTCTAATTAAAAAATTAATTATTTATTACAAGTTTAGAAAATAATCTTATTATAAACAATTTTTGCAAATAAAACAAAAACTATTAAAACCATGCATATGGTACTAAATATATCTATATAAATTCTTTTTTTTTTTCCTCTCAAAAATTAAAATATGATAGATTTCAAAACGTTTTTTTATTTGATTCTACATTGTAAACGTTTTTTTAAAACCATTTTTTGTTGTCAAAATCGGTTAATATCAGATAAATTTTATCACATTTGATTCTAATGTGTTTCACTTGATTAGTACTTCAAATTTTCATGGTAAAAGTTTTTTATTTGGGGATAGATTTTATCACATTTGATTTAGACGTGTTTCAATTGATTAAAACTATTAAAGTCTGATATATTTTAAAACTGATGCCTCATTTAAAACAATGCGTATGGTACTAAATATATCTATATAAAATTTTTTGCCAAACGTTAACGTCTAATAGATTTTAAAACATGTTCCTCCTGTATACATGGTAAAAACTTTTTGAAAGAACGTGAAACCACAGATTCTCGATATGAGTCAATGTGACAGCCAATGTTGCAGTGATTGTTGCAACAATGGCAGTCACAATGAAAACAGCAACTGATAGCAAAAACAGTAGTAGCAGCGGAAGTTTATAGAAAAACAGTTTCTAGCAGATCTTGGAGACAAGAATTAACCAAAAACAATCTACAAGTATCAAACTTGTAGATCAAGCCTCAAGGCCACACAAATCATATTAAAAACAAAACTGTTTTATCACAAATAACAAACAAAAATCCCACATAAAACCTAAACCAAACGTGGGAAGAAAGAAGGAAGATTTACTTCCAAAAGACAGAAAAAGAAGTAGCAACAGTACAGTTCTTCAAAGGTTTAATGAAGCTGTGAACGGTGTGTTCTCTGAAGCTTCAAACAGCTTCACTTCGAAAGGATGAACTGCTGCGAAAAACTCTACCAGATTGCTTCTAAGTTTATCACTTATATTCTTCTCTCTTCCAGGCTCTCTGCACGCCGCACTAGGCTCTGAATCGATTTTTCCTTTCAAGCTCTCTGAATAGATTCTTTCTTGTAAGCTCACAGCACAGAGCACGCCTTTTGCCCTGCATCCAGCTTTCATTAAATAGCCAAAGGTTCCTGCAAGCTCACGGCCAAAACAAACCAACTCCTACTAGAAAAGGGATTAACGAAAAATCATACAAGATTATCTTTCCTAGTAAGACTAAGATACATCGAATTACTAATTTATTTGCATAAATCTAGTTACCAAAAATATGTTGCCTAAATCTTTTGAAAGATTATCAAATCAATCTATTAAAAGAGTCCTAAAAAAAATCTATCACCTAAATAATCTTTAACTAAAATAACATCCTTCTTTGACCAAGAAAGGTGAAAACAAGATAAAATAGGTCATGCCTATTTTACCCTTACAATCTCCCCCTTTGTTGAACCTTTCTGGTCAAATCAAAAGACAAGTGTTTATTCAACACCAATCAAATCATCTAACCTGCATTGGTTAGAAAAACTCATCTCCCCCTGAATTTGTGCAAGGAGCACAAATCAGAAATCATCACCATCACAAGAAACACTTGATCTCTCTCCCCCTATTTGACCGGAAAAGGAAGAGGGATAAACAAACTTTTAGGAACTCTCAAAAATCAAAGATTTTGAAAAAACACAAAGAAGTGTTCACCAAGATTTGATCACACCCCTAGCAAAAACTGAGCACATCATATCCAGATTCAATACCTCTTAGTTTCCCACAAAAATTAGACAACCACTAAATATTTTTCAACATGGAAATTTTTGGAAATTGATTTGCACAGTTTGAGTTTAGGACAAAATTTCATCAAGCTGATATCCATACCAACAATGCATGTCCTAAAATTTTATGCCTAAAAAACATGATAACTAAAAGCTAGGCAAAAGAATAATAAAAAATGCAATCACACACAAGTGATAAAGACCAGATCAAAGGATGTAGTTCCTAATGTAACTGCATTGGGAGATGCATTCGCCAAAATTGTGATTTTATTTTCAATTTTGCTCTTTTTTTTATTTTCTCAACCAAATTTCTCTCCCAAGATCATAAATTTTTTAACAACAAAATCCATAGGTACTTTATTTCCCTAGAAATATAGCTCTACTTTATTTCAAGCTATAAAAACATGCCACTTGGAACCTTTCACACTATTTACCAAGGGAAGCAATTTTGCATTTTGATCAACCCATGAAATCCGAAGATTCATAGTCCCAAAAGAAAGGTGCCACAACCTTATTCATAGGTAGCTCTTTTCCGTTAGGTAGCTTTCACACTTTTTCAATTAAGGGGAGTCAATTTTATCAAGATCAACCCATGAAAGCCTAAGCTCCATAGTACCTTGACAAATTGCAGCATCCCAAAAATTTCAAAAGGTAGCTCTTTCCTTTGTGGACTTCAAACATACTCAAGAACTGGGAGAGAGAGAGAATCATAACAATGAAATCACAACAGATTTTGAATGAAATTCCCAAGCAACCACAAGAGGCACAAACAAGTGAGTCAATTGATCTAGAGTGCCCTCTAAAGACAAAATGCAATCATGTCTAATTTTTTTGTTTGTTTTTTTTATTATAATTAACTAAGTGTAAAATCATATGACACACAAAACACAAGAGATTTCCAAAGATTGAAAAATCTCTCAAAAACAAGACACTTGGCAAATATATCAGCAATATGATTTTCGGTCCCAACATGTTCAATGCAAACAATTTACATAATCAACCAAGTCTCTAAAAAAATGGTGTCTTATATTAATGTGATTAGTTCGAGAATAATGAACTGGATTTTTGTGCTAAGCAAAATGCATAGGTGTTATCAAAATACAAGGTTAACACATCAATGTGAACACATAATCTTTGATCATTTGAAGCATCCATAAAAGATTTAAGGCTTCTCTCAAAAATATTTTGATAAGCATGCAAATTTTTGAGATTCAACCTTACTTCTTCTCCTTGTGTATATGCCATCATGAATATTACCTATCACTTGAGAGATTGGATGGTTTTTCTGAATACGGCTAGGAATGTCATGGCTGCAACCATTCAAATTTGACTGATTTTCAGAATGTTCAGGATCTGATTCTGAAAGTTCAGACTGTTCTCGAATCTGTCAAGATACGTCCAATGTGTGCCGATGTTGCAACATTGGGTGACACATTGTGAATCACATTGGTGAACTTTCGAATAAGAAGGTTCTGCCTCGATCATGTGCGATTTCGGTTTCGAATCTTGGTTCGAAGGTTTTGGGGAGATTCATCATAGGACGGCTTAGAAACAGGACATATATCAAAGGGTTCACAATATTTGGACTTGCCTTTGTCATTACTACCCTTAGGAACCCACATCTGTTTTAAAACTTCAGTTTGATTTTTCTGAGGATGAGATTTCCGATACGACTTTGAATGAGACTTCCAATGTGACTTCCAATGTTGCTGCATTGGCTGTTGCATTGGCTGTTTCATTCGATGTTGCATCTGATTTTTTTGCCAAGAAAGCATGCCTAACATCATCCTCGTATATAGTCATTTTAAGATAACAGAATGGTTGAATATGACCAGGCTTATGACAAAAATGGCACACAAAATTTTTCTTTCTTAATTTGGGTTTTTCAAAGAAATCTGGATTATGAAAATTCTGTGAAGGTTGTTCAGGATCAGATGTACCTTCACCTTCTCTCACAAATATTTTTGGTACAAAACCAATACCTGACTTAGATGATTTTCCTGAATTGAGCATCTCATCCATTTTTTGTTGACTTGAGTTCCATTTAGCCATGGTTTCATTGGCTTGGATGAGTATTTCTTTCAGATCTTCAATCTCCACGTCCTTCTTGGTCAACAGACTCTCCATCCTTGTAATACACTCCTTCTGTTCTTCATTAGCCTTCTTTAACAAGTCATTGGACTTTTTAAGTAACTTAACTTGATGAACCCTCTTTTCCCAATCATTGTATAACTCCTTATAAGCATCCATCAGATCTGATTCTGATTCTGCACCATCTTCAGAGACAGAAGCGTTAAAGCAATGAAAATCATTATACAAACCTTTCTTTTTCAAAGTATAAGGACAAACAAAATTCTCATATTGAGAATCCATCATGGCTACAACCAGAATCTTCTCTTAGTGATGTCAAGAGGAGGCTCTGATACCAATTGAAAGAACGTGAAACCACAGATTCTCGATATGAGTCAATGTGACAGCCAATGTTGCAGTGATTGTTGCAACAATGGCAGTCACAATGAAAACAACAACTGATAGCAAAAACAGTAGTAGCAGCGGAAGTTTATAGAAAAACAGTTTCTAGCAGATCTTGGAGACAAGAATTAACCAAAAACAATCTACAAGTATCAAACTTGTAGATCAAGCCTCAAGGCCACACAAATCATATTAAAAACAAAACTGTTTTATCACAAATAACAAACAAAAATCCCACATAAAACCTAAACCAAACGTGGGAAGAAAGAAGGAAGATCTACTTCCAAAAGACAGAAAAAGAAGCAGCAACAGTACAGTTTTTCAAAGGTTTAATGAAGCTGTGAACGGTGTGTTCTCTGAAGCTTCAAACAGCTTCACTTCGAAAGGATGAACTGCTGCGAAAAACTCTACCAGATTGCTTCTAAGTTTATCACTTATATTCTTCTCTCTTCCAGGCTCTCTGCACGCCGCACTAGGCTCTGAATCGATTTTTCCTTTCAAGCTCTCTGAATAGATTCTTTCTTGTAAGCCCACAACACACAGCACGCCCTTTGCCCTGCATCCAACTTTCATTAAATAGCCAAAGGTTCCTGCAAGCTCACGGCCAAAACAAACCAACTCCTACTAGAAAAGGGATTAACGAAAAATCATACAAGATTATCTTTCCTAGTAAGACTAAGATACATCGAATTACTAATTTATTTGCATAAATCTAGTTACCAAAAATATGTTGCCTAAATCTTTTGAAAGATTATCAAATCAATCTATTAAAAGAGTCCTAAACAAAATCTATCACCTAAATAATCTTTAACTAAAATAACATCCTTCTTTGACCAAGAAAGGTGAAAACAAGATAAAATAGGTCATGCCTATTTTACCCTTACACTTTTCTTTTCTTTTCTTTTCTTTTTTTACACCAATTTTTGTTGTCAAAATCAGTTAATGCCAGATAGATTTTATCATTTTAATTTGATTTTAACGTGTTTCAATTGATTAGTACTCCAAATTTCCATGGTAAATTTTTTTTTATTTTCGAATAGATTTTATCACATTTGATTTAGACATGTTTCAATTAATTAAAACTCCTCAATTCTCATGATAATTTTTTTTATTAACCATTTTTTTTCTTACAAAATCGGTTTGTACCGGATAGATTTTATCACATTTGATTTAAACAAGCTTAATTTTATTAGGACTCCTCAATTCTCATGGTAGAAGTTGTTTAATTTGTATTATTTTAGCAATACTCGGTCATTTTAAAATAGATTTTATCAAATTTGATTAAACGTGTTTCACCAAAAATACAAACAACCACTACGAAATAGCTTGCAAATTATATCTACAAAATTCACATGAATTTTCGGTTTGATTGTTCGGTGTGATCTGACGTTATTTATTTATTTATTTATTATGTGAACATCTTGCTGTTGTTGATTCATTCAAATAGCTTGCAAATTCTATCTACAAAATTAAGTTTTAAAAACAACACTAAGTCAACCGTACATCGCCTTGGTAATAACCTAATAATTATTACTAAAAGAGAAACCGTTTTTGCCACGTGGCAACTTTCTGTATAATTACTGCGATGTGTCAATTTTCTATAAAATAACAAAAAAAATTGTTTTGTTTTTGTTTTTGTATAATTTAATTTAAAAACCAAATTTTATCCTATTTAGTTTATACAAGTTTAACTTGACTCATACTCTTCAATTCTCATCCATTTTCATCTCATTATATCATTTTATTTATACAAGTTATTTACGGGAAAATATTATGTTAATTGTTTATTCTATTAATCTGTATTTATTAATTTAATATCTATAACTATTACTAAAACAGAAACTGTCTCTTTTACGTGGCAGCCTTTTGTGTAATGGGTGTCATTTGTCAATTTCTATAAAATAAAAAAAAGACAAGATTTTGTTTTTCTTTTTGTCGAGTATAATTTAATTTAAAACCAAATTTTATCATATTTAATTTATATAAGTTTAACTTGACTCAAACTTAACAATTCTCATCCACTTTCATCTCATTATACTATTTTATTTATACAAGTTATTGACGAAATGTTTTTTTATGTCAATTGTTTATTCTATTAATCTATATCCATTAATTATTAATCGAGTATTATTTCTATCAAGTGGCAGTGTAAAATATTTTTTATACAAACGACTCTTGGATCATGACACGCGTCAATTACAATATATGTCTTGATTTATTTAGATTTTGGTTGCCCTCATGTAGTGTTCAAACGCCGTATGTGTAAAAAAGATTTTATACAGCAGGTGGATGAAAGATTGTATGCAAATTTTTCAATTACACATTCATTGATCAATTTCAATATTTACATTATTTTAGTTTGTTCAAAGTATTCTACTTTAAAATTTCAATTACTTAAATAACAAGTTTAGAAAATCATTTTATTATAAAATAAATTTTACAAACAAAAATATTATTCGAATCGTGCATCGCACGGGTATAAAACTAGTAACTATTATTAAAATTTAAGCCACTGCTGCCATGTGGCGGTTTTTTCTTAAAAGGCAAAAGTTTTAAAAATATTATGTGTTGCCACGTGTCACCTTCAAAATGGTAAAAGTTTTTTATTTTTCAAAATCGATTAGTTTAAGATAAAAATTCAAAGTCTAATTAGATAAGATAAAATTTCTAAAACTAATTTGATAAGATAAAACAAATTTAAGATATAGTTTTACGAGTAAATTTAAGATAGAGATTTAAGATTTTTTTTTTATTTTTTTTTTCAAATATCACTTAATGGAACTAAATTTTATCCTATGTAATTTATACAAGTTTAATTTGACTACAAATTTTCAATTTCCCTCTCTTTTCATTTTGATAATGTTTAATTAATACAAATTATCCAGTGGATAATTCTATGTTATTTGTTCTACTAATCTATATTTATTAATTATTAATTATTAATCTATTAATTATTTATTGACTATTATTAAAATAGAAGTCGTTGTTACCACATGACGACTTTCAGTTGAACGCTAAAGTTTTAAAAGAATTTTATGATTCCACGTGTCACCTTCTTGTGAAGTGTTAATTTTTTTGCTGTAACAAATTATAACCAGATAGATTTTAAAACCGATGTCTCATTTATGTATGGTAAAAAAAAAAAATCTGCCAAAATTGGTTAGTACGAGATAGATTTTATCAAATTTGATTTAGACATGTTTCAATTGATTAGGACATCAAATTTTCATGGTAAAAGTTTTTTTTTTGTCAAAAAGATTTTACCTGTGCTCATAGATTTTAATATTTCAATTACCTATTCATACGATCAATTTTGAATACCTTATTTTTATTTTTTTAAAAATTATTCTAATTAGTTTTTTAAATTATTTATTACAAGTTTAGAAAATCATCTTATTATAAACAACTATTAAAACCGGTGTCTTCTTTATACATGACAAAAGTTTTTTTTTTATACCATTTTTTTCTACCAAAATTGATTAATACCAGATATATTTTAGAACATTTTATTTAAACACGTTTTACTTGATTATGACTCCAAATTTTTATGGTAATATCTTTTTGCGGAGAGATTTTATCAATTTTCAGAGATTTTAATATTTCAATTACATGACTATATTATCAATTTTGAATATTTACCTTATTTTTTGTTTTTTTTTCAAATTATTATAATTAAAATTTTTAATTATTTATTACAAGTTTAGAAAATCAAATTATTATAAACAACTTTTGCAAAAAAAAAACTATTAAAACCATGCATATAGTACTAAATATCTATAATCAGATGGATTTTAAAACCGGTGTCTCCTTTATACATGGTAAAAAATTTTCTTGTAGATAATTTTTATCACATTTAATTTAGACGTGTTTCAATTGATTAAAACTCTTCAATTCTCATGGTAATTTTCGTACTTACCTTTTTTTTTTTTGCTTACAAAATCGGTTTGTACCGCATAGATTTTATCACATTTAATTTAGACATGTTTAATTTGATTATGACTCCTCAATTCTTAAGGTCGAAGTTTTTTAATTTTTATTATTTTACCAAAACTCGATCAATTTAAAATAGATTTTATCCAATTTAATTAAACGTGTTCTACCAATACCAAAAACAACCACTACGAAATAGCTTGTAAATTCTATCTACAAAATTCGCATGAATTTTTGGTTTGATAATTCGTTGTGATCTCACACTTTAAAAAAAAAAATAATTATGTGGACATCATGCTGTTGTTGGTTCATTTAAATAGCTTGCAAATTATATTTACAAAATTAAGTTTCAAAAACAACACTAAATCAATCGTACATCGCACGGATAATAACCTAGTATAATAATATAACTCGATAATTTAAAACCTACCAATTATAATATCCCTTCCATTCCTAAAAAAGTGTTCCGCTTAACCTCACACACCTATTAAGGAAATATAATTCACTTTACTATAAATATTATAATAGTGTATAGTTTCCACAAATTGTTGAATACTCATATAAGATTGCCAGATTGGGGCCTAACAAGTAAAGTGCGAATCAAGTTAGTGTTAAAATATTAAGAGTTAAAGTTTTTATCTACTGGTAGTGTAAAATATTTTTTAGAGTTTTTATCTATTGATAGTGTAAAATCTTTTTTATACAGGCGGCCCTTGGATCATAACACATGTCAATTATAATATTTATCTTGATTATTTTAGATTTTAGTTGGCAAATGAGTTGCTTTCAAAAAATCACTTGTGTAAAACAAGATTCTATAAAAAAATTAATACAAATATTAATAAAGTGGATACTTTTGTTGGAAAGCCACCTGAAAAGGAAAGATATCCATTGATATAATATTAAGAATATTATCAACAATATTTTTTAAAATTTTGTATAGACGAGCAAATGTTTATAATTTTTCAATCAAGTTTGAACAAATAAAAAGTCAAAATGAGAGGGAAAGTATAGAAAAGTACTATGAGATCATTCTTATACTTCATGGTGGATTGACTATTCCCAACTCAATATCTTGCAAAATGCCAAAATGTAGTCAAATGTATATTTTTGTGTGGTTGGCACATTTTGGTTTCTAAAAGGGATTTGCTGGCATTAATAAATTATGAAAAAATATTTAATAAAATAATAACTCTTATTAAATAAAACATATTAGACATAAATCATTAAATAACATTAAAAAATTATAAAAAGTTGTTCTTATAAAAAAGAGTAGTATTCAAAATAAAAAATTTAACACAATAAAATTTTCATGGGGGCTATTATGGGTTGAATTAAATGTTTTATTTTTTAATAATCTTATAATTATAATTCTTAATTATAACGGATTTTGAAAAAAACGTTAATACAAAAATAAGTTATATTTTTTTGTCAATTCTCTTTATGAATTAAATTACATTTAATGAATGAGTATTACCAACTAGATTTTATGAATTATTTTTTTAAAAAATTTATTAACGATTAGATTTCTTTTAAAATTATTATGTTTCATTATTATTATTATATTTTTATTACATTATTCATTAAGATAAAGTGTATATATTAATTAATTTAAATATATTCTCTTATTTTTTAAGCATTAATATATCTTTTTTTCTTATTTGTATTTTTATATTTCATTGATTCTTTCATTTTTTTTGTTTATAAAATAGTATTCCCTTCGTCCCAAAATTATCGTCTGGGTTGACTTTGCAATACCCTAAATTCTTGCATGATGTGTGCTTGTCTACATGCATTTATATTCTTCATAATCATGTTTACTTAGTTCATATGTGTGTTTGGAATCATTAGTAGATCACTAGTTGTCATTTCGTTACAAGAATTCATACTTTGATGATGTTATGTCATTTAAATGTTTTGATTTCATTAAAGTCTTGATCTAACATGTACATGTATTGTACACTTTTCATGAGACCTTTAACATGTTCATAATCATGCATATGCTTACCTATTTAATCATTGATTTAATTGTTACTTTGATACTTCATGTTTCGTGCTTTGTTGGAGACTTTCTGAGTGTTGTTCGAGTGAGTTTCAGACTCATTTTGGGTGAGGATCCAACCTAGAATGTTTGGGGTTGAGTTAGGACTCATTTGGGAAGAGTTTTGAGGCTTTTTGGTTCACTGGTTAGGTAGTCGCCTAGTGGTTGGACTAGGCTGTTGCGCATTTTACAGAACAACACCCAAGCTGGAAAGTGGGCGGGTGGTTGCCTGTTGTTCGGGGCTAGGCGAGCGCCTAGTGTGTTGAGTAGCAAAGTGTTGTATCAATTTTAGGACTGCAATGACTATCCTAACCTTACTAAAACATATCCTAAATACTCCCTAAACATCCCTATTAAGTCCTAATCGTATCCTAACAAGTTTATTCAGTTGGGCTAATGTAGGTGCTTAACACACCAAAATCATATTTTTTTCAACTACATTAGTTTGACACTTGTCCCACTAAGGTTTTGACTTTTCTAAAACCACAAATCAGCCTTTGTGACTTCGTTCCTCAGCCTTCTTCTTCAAAAACGTGAGAGAGAGTTCCCATGGAGATTGAGTGAGTTCTTGGGTGATTTTCATTCGCTTCCATTGCTACACTTGTTTGTTTTTTAAGCCAAAACCATAGAAACGAAGAGCTTGTTGAGGAGTCTACTTCTATCCGATTGTATTTTCGTTTTGGTTGCTTGTGTGAAGATTTCAAGTAAGTTACTACTTACTTTTCTTTTGGATTATTGGCTCATTGACCCTAAGGAGAAAAAAAATCATTGCTAAGTGAGGCCAATGAGTACATATATGCTTTGTATGCCTATATTTTGTATTTTTGGGAATGTGAACTTACTAGAACCATGTGTGAGTGCCCCGGTTTTATATTTAAAAACCCTTAAAGGCGCATGGAATACGCCCGGCCTCGATTGTGGACTCAGAATGTGATAAACAGAGTCATCATCTTTATTTTAAGGAAAAGGCAAAACACACCTTTGGGTCACTGTACTTTTCAAAAACTTGCAATTAGGCCACTGAGACGTCAAAATTTTCGGGATGGCCACTGTACCCGAGTTATCTAGCAATTTAACCTTTTTTTTTGGATGGGTATTAAGTTCGAAGGTTAATTTTTGTTAAATACATATTTTGCCCATGTCATCATCTTCTCTGAAAAATCCCAAATTCAAACAAAATCCCAGATTTGTATCCGAAAAATCCCAGGATAAATGAACAAGACGCATGTACTTGGCTTTTCTCCAAATTATATATTACATCTCCATAAATTCTAGCAATATCACAAGTAGTTGAAATTGAAGCTCTTTCTGCTATGTACTGGCCATCCATTAGCAATTTAACTTCATAATCCCATTAATATAACTTCAACCAATGTTAACCAAATTAGGTAAGTTTCCGCCGCCGTGTTGGACGCAAGATGAAGCCTTGGCGCTAATCGAGGCATACTGCGAGAGATGGTACGTGCTCCGACGTGGATACCTCCGTACGACGGACTGGGATTCGGTTTTCGAACAAGTGGGCAACACCTATCCTGGTGCCATCATCCTGAAGACGTCCGCCCAGTGTCGTCACAAGATGGAGAAGCTCCGATAGCATTATCGGGCAGAGAAGCAGCGATCTCTTTCTTTTCCCAGTCAATTCTTCTCGTCGTGGTTCTACTTCAAAGCAATGGATGCTATGGAGCACGGATCGAATGGAGAAGGTGGCGATCCAGTCAATTACGCTCTAAAGATTGTTAATTTGCAAAAGAAGGATGAGGGGTCGAACCCTAACCCTAATTTTGACCAAGTGGGGCTGAATCAGGGTCGAGGAATTCGGTTCAAACCGTAAAATCGAATTCGAGATCGAAAAATCCGACCAGATTGACTGGGGGCGAAGTGTTGATTAATCTTGTGAAGATAGATGAGGGTAACATATGGTGGCGTACATGATAAATTGTGGTAAGTTTTGGTGGGAGCTCTGTTATTGTCCAAGGATAAATGAACAGGAAGCACTTCAAAGTCAGCTTTTTATGAGAAGATGATAATATGGGTAAAATAGGTATTTAACAAAAATTAACCTTCAAACTTAATTTCCATCCAAAAAATAGGTTAAATTGCAAGATAACTCGGGTACAGTGGCCATCCCGGAAATTTTGACGTCTCAGTGGTCTAATTGCAAGTTTTTGAAAAGTATAGTGGCCCAAAGGTGTGTTTTACCTAAGGAAAACAAAGAAAAACCAAATGTAACCAGATTTGTAAAGGGTTCGGAGACTAAGTTACGAGGTGGGAAGGGGTTAGACACCCAACTAGCCCTTTCGGTCTGAAAATGGTTTTTGGCTAAAATATGTTTTTTATATTTATTTAACAATTGAAATAAAGCATTAAATATATATTTGCATATATATAAGGAAATTATTACAAACTTACAACAACATCCTTCCTGGAGTTACAAATACATTTATAAAAATTTGGTCATAATAATTGCTCTTTTTAGTTATATTTTCTATAGAATTTCGGGTAGCACAGCTGCTTATTTTGCTTTCATGGGACTGGACTAAATATCACTTTTATATAATAAAAACTTTAAATAACCTACCTCTTGAAGCGTGGCGGTTTTATCCCGTACCAACTAGCTTCCGACAGGTCCTAGTGTGAGCTCGCTTTGTCCTTCAGAGAGAGGGAGTCTTTTTTGCTGCTTTGCTGTTGCAGGGATTCAGGCAGAGTGACTGCTTCTGAAAGTTACTTTCTAGCCTCGAGATCCGAGCGGAGCAACTTCTTGTTTTTTTGCTATTTTTTGCTTGCTGATGGCGGAAATCGGGCAGAGCAACTACTTACTTTTTGCTTGATTTGACGTCTGGATTCGGGCAGGGCAACTGCTCTTTTTAGGATTTTTGGATCGGTGGAATAGGTTGGAATCCTAGCAGGGCAACTAGGTTTCACTTTGGCCGGCTAGTTTTCAGTATTTGAGGGAAATTTGGTAGGGCTTCGAGGTTAGAGGAGGAAATTTATCTCGGCGTTCTCTCAACTGCTCGGTGAACTCACTAGGTAAGTATGTTTTCTCACCATGTGTCGAATGTGAATTCTGAAAGCCGGGGCCTCTTATTTATAGGTTGGGAGTGAGGCTTCCTTTGCTGTTATGTTTTACTTTCTGTGATTCATCGGCTTGTACCGCATGCTGAGAAGATCATACTTTAGGCTAACTGCTACAGTACCTTTGGCGATGTTGGGCACCGCCCATAGCGGATGTGGGCGCCGCGCCCAAGGCCATTTTTCTCTTGATTTTTGGCACTTAGGCCCCCTACATTTCACTGTTCATGCATCATACTTTTTCTTTTGTATTTTCAACCCTGTAACTTGACATTTGTTAGCTTTTTAACAGGTCTTGATATTTTATGCCATGTTACATATCAGATGGTATGAAATTGGGGTGTCTACAGAGCCCCTCAACGATGGAGTTTATAGGTAAACCGAAACTTACCAAGTAAGCGAACATCGTTGATAAGAAATATACTCCCTAATTTTGTGGAAATTATAATGGGGAGGAATGCAATAGGTAGCAGTTACAATGCAACAGTTTAGGATGCAGTAGCTCAAATTTCACATACCCTAAACTTTTTTAGTTGGTTATAGTTGGTTATCCTAGTTTTTAAGCAGATATGCAAATTAAATGTCTGATGGTCGCACCTAACGAATTAGGCTGCCTACGTATCCCTTTTCAAGAATCAGACCAAACGTAGTTCGGCCTCAGCAAACAAACAACAACAAGCACTGGGTGGGATAGATGGTGCGTTTCGCCCGGCATAGGCAAAACTGGTGGAACTCGGGTGCGTTTTGCCCAGTATAGGCAAAACTGGTGGAATCCTCTAAAATTCTCTTCCCCAGAATAGGCAAACAGATGCAACTTTTAAAATACGTTTTCCCCAGAATATGGAAAATGATGCTACTTTTAAAACTCGTCTCCCCTAGAATTGGGAAAACGATGCCACTTTTTTTAAAAGCGCTTCCCCTAGAGTAGGGAAAGTGATGCCACTTTTTAAAATGCGCTCTCCCCAGAATAGGGAAAACGATGCAACTTTTTTAAAAACGTGTTCTCCCCAGAATATGGAAAACGATGCAACCTTTTAAAACGCGCTCTCCTTAGAATAGGGAAAGTGATGCAACCTTTAAAACACACTCTCCCCAGAATAGGGAAAGCGATGCACCTTTTAAAATGTGTTATCCCTAGAATAGGGAAAGCCATGCAACCTTTTAAAACGCGTTCTCCCCAAAATAGGGAAAGCGATGCCACCTTTTTTTAAAACGCACTCTCCCCAGAATAGGGAAAGCGATTCAACTTTTTAAAACGCGTTCTTCCCGGAATAGGGAAAGCGATGCCACCTTTTGTTTTAAATGCGCTCTCCCGAGAATAGGGAAAAAGATGCTACATTTTTTAAAAAACGTGCTCTCCCTATAATAGGGAAAGTGATGCCACCATTATTAAAACGCGCTCTCCCTAGAATAGGGAAAGCGATGCGACCTTTTTTTAAAACGCGCTCTCCCCAAAATAGGGAAAGCGATGCCACCTTTTTTAAAAACACGCTTTCCCCCAGAATAGGGAAAGTGATGCAACCTCTTTTTTTTAAAAAAATGAGTTCCCCTCAGAATAGGAAAAAGTATATATTTTTTTTAAACGGGCTTTTCCTAGCAAAGGAAAAGTAATGCTGCTTTTCAAAAGGCGCTTAACCCAAAATAGGAAAAGCGATGCGATTTTTTTTAAATGTAGGGACGACGATAAGGTCAGTAATATATGAGAAAAGTTTTGAGATCAGATATAGTGGTGCGAAACAATGTTGCTGAATTACTTACTCCATCACCTTGCAATTTAGTCTACATACAGACACTAGTTAATAGTACGTTGTACACAATTGACCTTTAAGCAAAACTAATTTATTAAACACACTGGACTTCTTGGCTGGCGAGTGAAATGGTTAAGGTTGCAACTTTTGTTGAGGTTCACTAGAAGCTTTGGCCATAATCGTAAGAGGTGTGACGTGTATATGTTTGTTTGGTTTCTGGTATCTGGTGGGGTTTCTCAGTGAAGAAATTTAATGAAGGCCTCCCGTTTCTTTTTCTTTTGACTTGGTAACAAAATATCATGGTTTTTGACAAAGAAAGTAAGGAGGGGTTTCAAAAACCGGGCCCATAGGATGAGATAACACGGCGGTCAATCAGTAAGATCTGATGAAACGTAGAGAAACATGTGCGATGCCAAAGTGAAACAAATGGTCCAACCTTATAAGTGAGGTTCCTAACCTTTGGTATTCTGGACGAAAACAGGTAGACAACCAGTCCGACATCAAAAGGGGGGTAGGGGCAAAGTGTATCCAGAATAAATCCACTCGGCTTGCAGAAATCATGAGGGACCCTATAGTAGTGTACCTACCTTGCAATATGTTATGTGTGATAACCTTGGATTTAGATTTATGTGTTCTCGGTCGATATGTGCTTCCAAAATGCCTTCTCCTTACACTAAGTCCAAGAATAGCTTTTCTTATCTTGCTTGTAGCGAGACTCAGATTTTTCCAAAGATTTCCTAACCGAAGCATCTTCTGTTATGACCAACAAATCATGGCTTAAGGAACATGGGATAGGAAACTGCATGGACAAGACTCATGAGTTTGGTGGGAAAAGCCCCAGGATGACTCAATCAACAATTTTTTCAAGATGTGATATGAAAGCCCCTAGTATACTCAATTGATACGTTTTTATGGATATGAATGACCCCATAAGTGGATGGAGGGAAAGCCCTAGGTGGACTTTTATCGTCTTGTTCTCTTTTTTTTTTCTTTTCTTTCCTCTTTTTTTTTTATTTTTTTTCAAAGAGAGAATTAAAGGCATATGATATGAGGATGACTCTAATGAACAAGAAAGAGAGTCAGGATTCAAAGTTCACTTTATTGCCGAGTATCACCAGGTTTTGGGGTTTATGGACCCTACTTGGTAATTATATTTTGATGTTTTTATATGTTTTTTAGCAAGGAGTTCTGTCTTGGACCCAGATCACGTTATAATCAATTGAAACAGAGCTGTTGATCACAACTAGTTCAGGGTGTACAGTTTAAAATTTTGGGGATGTATTGGTTTTGAGGTTAGAAGGTCTCTTCATGGAATTGGTTTCTGTTTTTAAAAAGCGATTAATAATTTGATTGTTGGTTGGCTTTTCAGGCTCTGGGTTCGGTTCAAGAGTTGGAAAACCACGCGGTTCGGTTCGGTTCATGGTTTTGGTATCGAACCAAACCAAACCGAACCAAACCAAACCACCATATATATTTTTATTTATTTATTATATAATATATATTATATTACATTTATTAACGATTTTGAACCTTTGATTTATTCATAATACATACATACATACATACATATATATATATATATATATATATATATATATATATATATATATATATATATATATATATATATATATATATATATATATATATATACGGACACTAAACCAAACAAAATCTTGATTATTGGAGAACTATTATTTCTTCCATTGTTTGTGTTTATTTTAGAATTTGTATTGTTTTACTTATGATAATTTGTAGTTAGTAGATTATTTCCTAATTTTGATGTTAATTCTAAATTAAAATATTATTTTTATTGTTATTTTTAATGTTGGTTAATTTCTTTAAAAATAATTTATATAAACCACAAAACCGAACCAAACCAAACCAAACCGAGTGGTTCGGTTCGGTTTGGTTCCAATTCTTACTCGGTTCGGTTCGGTTCGGTTTGAGATTTTTGGAACCACTAGGAGGTGGTTCGGTTTGTGGTTTTGGCATAAACCAAACCAAACCGAACCACTTACACTCCTAGTATGGTGGGCCTCTTTTTTTTTATCCACATCTAAAAAAAATGTATGTATTGATTTTCCCCGAGGAGTCCCAAACTAGTTTGGGTAAGAGGGAGATAGACAAATGATGGACTTGCTCCAGAGAGATTTTTTTTTCTTTTTATATTTTTTTCTTTTTTGGAGCATCATCATAGCAGTTGGGGCATGTCATCTCTTCTTTTGGGGCAAAGGATAATCACTCTTGGTGGATAAAAAGGCGAAACAGTCCCAGTTTTGGGAAGCTGGATCATGGGATAATTGGTTGGCTAGGGATTTTGGAACGTCTTAATTTTTAGTAGGGGGTTTTGGCATATGGTATACTTTTAAAAAGGGTTTCAGGTTTTCGGAGGGGTTTTGGTGTTTATGGTAGGAAGGCTCTGTATGCTACTAACAACTCGGCTGCAATGGGTCGAAAGTGATTCCGATCAAGATGACTTTCTTGCTTTGGATTTCATGTGTTCTTAATAGTTTGCGGGTCCATATCATCTGGATGACTTCATCATCAACTCATGTAGATTTAGGTGTTTTTAAGTGAGTCAACTTATCATCCTTAGAAGAAAACTTCTCCAGGGATACTCGTAAATAGGCGACCTGAATCGAAAATAAAAAGGACATGCATGGAAAAATTTACGAAAACTGACATTGAGTTTGAAAAAAGGTTACTTCTTGAAGATTTTATTTGACAATAGGAGGTTTGAAGGTAAATGGTTTTTGGAGGTGTATACAAAAGAGTATTCTAGGGTTCTATGTGTCTTAAAGTCTTCCATTGTCCTTCCCTGAGTGACCAACAACTTGTACTAACGTTCCGTCCTATCCAAATTCTTTCTCACTGTTGTTCCTTGGGCGATGCTTGATCACCTTTTATTAGAAACAATCATGGGTGCGGCTTCTCAATGATTTTATCATCAATAAGGTCTTGGATAGCATTTCTAAGTGAGAAGCATTTGTCAGTGATATGACCACTAGATTGGTGGTATTCATAGTACTTGTTGTGGCTCCACTTGGCGGGTAATGGGTTTGGAGGTTTGTAGTTCTCAAGGGGCTTAAGGACTTCTTGTGCATTTAACCCTTGTAGTATCAATGACATTGGAGCAAGTAGTTCATCATAATGCCTTCTGTTTCCTTTGTAAGGTCCTATGCAGCTTTTGTTAGTACCACTGCTTCCCTCAACAGAATTGGCAGACTTATCTGTCTCATATGACCATGGCACATTACTGTACTTTTTAGTCGGGATTCTTTCAATAACGTTGACTTCTTCCGTAGATGCTTCCTTCGATTCAAAGTCACATAATGAACTTGGAGGTGTATCAATTTCTAGGAACCCTGTGCGTATTTCTTCATCAATGCCGATTCCTATTTCCATGACGACATCGAAATCACCGCAGGGAAGGTACCTCATACGCTAAAGATAAATTGGCTGGAGGTTTTTTTATAAACAACCGGGCTAATTCAGATGGATCAGGTCTGTCTAAAGTCTAGGAAACTTTCTTCTTCCACCTGGCTGCAAAGTCTGTAAAGGTTTCTTTTTCCTTTTGGGTGCATGCCTCAAGTTCCCTTTTATTCTCAGAGCTACTATTGTCTTTGTATCTCTTTTGGAATTCTTCGACCATTTGATCCCAAGTATCAATTGTACTGTTATCTGTTAACATGAGCCATTGTTTAGTAGCCCCTACCAAGTTCAGATGGAAATTGGAAGTTATAGCCTCGAAGCTAGCTCCCCTTGACTGCATAGCGGTAGAGTAAGATTTTAAGTGGGAGATAGGGCATCCAGTCCCATCAAATTTTTCTATGTCAGACATTTTAAATTTTTTTGGCAAGATGGCTGAGGGTTGCAGTGTCAATGATTGTGTAGAGAATTCCCTTTTATTCAAGACCTTGAGCATCATTCCCTTAAGGTTCTCCATATCTGCATCTATTTTTGTGGGAGGTGATGCTGAGTTTTGGTATATATTTGAGGGATTGGGGGCAACTAGGTTTATTTCTTGCTGAGGTATTTGGTAGGGTTTCTGAGGAGGTAGGATATTTGCAGCTTCTGCCTGACGACTAGGATCATTGAAAGGTAGATAGGTTGTTACTTGTCCTGGCTGGTCATAAGAGGCCACTTGGATTTTGGGGTATATTGGTGTTTGGGAAAGGATATGGTGGGTTTGGATAGAAAGGGTTAAAGTTCGGGTAATAAGTATTTGGTGGGAAATTGGTAGTTGGGGTGCTGTAGGTTGGTGGAAGGTTAGTGTTTGGCTGAGGGTTTGGGTTTAGAGGAGCATGAGAAGTGGATGCTTCTTGAGGGGCTGCAGGGAAAGTGATTCCCTCAACATTTTGCCTTGGACCTTGTATGAGGTTTGTGATTTGGCTCAATAAGCGATCAGAGCGTGCATCCAAATTCTGATCTAATCACTGCTGCATAGCCGGAGTTGGAGTGTACCCTGGAGCCCCTGTATCAGTACCCATTATCGATTGTTCATTCTCAGTTGTCATTCTGCCCAAATTTGTACTCTCTGAACTAATTCTGATATTTTATGATCTGACCCCAGTATATTCTGATCTGACCCCTGTGCATGTATCCCGTATCAAACGACCGGTGGTATCTCTGCCTTTCCAAACTCGGGCCAGGTTTTTGAGGAAAAGGGGTTGAAGGTATCAGAAGGGATTGGCTGAAGGCTTTCTGGGTTCTGAGTACAGTGTGCCTTTATTATTAATTTTTTTTAATTATTAATTTTTCCCTAAAATTGATCGGACAAGCCCCCGCTTTGTTTTGACAGTCTCGGAACTATTCCTAGAATAGTGGATTCTTTCTCCAAAGTATAGGACCATCGTATTCCACCTGCCTTTCGACTTCCCAAAATCGGACTAATCTCAGGTGAAGGACCTATACTCTTTTCGGTATCCACCATTCGAATGGTCTAGGTCAAACATCATAAAAATTATTGGTCAGCCCCTGTGCATATTTCTTGTTTTTTTTGTTTTTTGTTTTTGATTTTTTTTTTTGCAGTAGGGATTGGCTAATAATTTAAAGATATAAAAACTGATCGGTCTATGAAGTGTCCTGAGAATCTATATGCAATCAATGTTGGCTGATGCAGGGGGTAGGCTGGCCATGGTGTAGGGTAGCAGTTCGGAATATTTATACGTGCGTGCGCGTGTGTGCAGTATCTAAAAAGCAGTAAAGTTTTTTTTTTCTTTTTTAGATATAAAGCAGTATATGGCTGGTCTTTCTGTTCATTGTGGATTTTTACGGCTTATTTAGTTTGAGTCCTCGAAAGGATAGCGCGAGCAAGCATAACGGCCATTCAGATCAAGATATAGAAAGAAAAGCGGGGAATCGATATGTTCCTATTAGTTACATTTGGTCCTAGTCCCTAAAATAAAATGACAGAATGAAAGAATATTTATATATTTTACGATGAATAAATAAATAGAGTAGAGATAAAATAAAATAAAGCAATAATAATCCCCTTGTTTTTTTTATCCTACTCGAAATATAATAAGCATATTTTAGCCAAAATAAATGAATTTTTTTAAAATGAGTCTAACCCTCAGTTTTTATTTTCTTTAAAATAAAAACAACAATCTCTAGCAGAATCGCCACTTTGAGCGCCCCGATTTTATTTTAAAAAACTCTTAAAGGTGCGTGGAATACGCCCGGCCATGATTGTGGACTCAGAATGTGATAAACAGAGTCGTCATCTTTATTTTAAGGAAAACAAAGAAAAACCAAATGTAACCAAATTTGTAAAGGGTTCGGAGACTAAGTTATGAGGTGGGAAGGGGTTAGACACTCAACTTGCCCTTTCGGTCTCAAAATGGTTTTTGGCTAAAAAATATTTTTTTAATATTTATTTAACAATTGAAATAAAGCATTAAATATATATTTGCGTATATATATGGAAATTATTACAAACTTACAACAGTCTCCTTCCTGGAGTTACAAATACATTTATACAAATTTAGTCATAATAATGGCTCTTTTTAGTACTATTTTCTATAGAATTTCGCACAACACAACTGCTTATTTTGCTTACATGGGACTGGACTAAATATCACTTTTATATAATAAAAACTTTAAATAACCTACCTCTTGAAGCGTTGAGGTTTTATCCCGTCCCAACTAGCTTCTGGCAGGTCCTAGGGTGCACTCGCCATGTCCTTCAGGGAGAGGGAGTCTGTTTTGCTGCTTTGCTGTTGCGAGGATTCGGACAGAGTGATGTAGACACCCCAATTTCGTACCCCTGGTATGTAACATTGACATTCGATATCAAAACCTGTTTAAACTTAACTAATGTCAAGTTACAGGGTTTAAAATGCAAAAGTTAAAGCAGGATGCGTAAAACAGTGTAATGCAAGGGCCAGAGTGTCCAAAAAGGAGGCAAAAATTGAAGGCTGGCGCGACCAATATGCCAGACAGGCGCGGCGCCCAATCTCCATGGTGTTGGCGCTCGGATCCTCAACAGTACACTCCGTCTTAACGCATTGCACAAGCCTTCAAAGCACGTTGTACAAGCTGGTGAAGCACAAGATGAAAATCACAAATGCTAGCGGTGTCCCTCCTCTCAGCTATAAATAGAGGTGCCCGGCTTAAGGAATTGACACATTGAGAAAAGCCGTAAAACTCTGCACGTTTATTTTACACTGCGATAGAAGAGCAATCGTGAGATAGTGAGTGCCCCCTCCTATAAAGCTTTGAAACTCTGTCAAATCTCCTCCAAACACAAAATCAACCGGTCAAAATGAGCCTTAGCCCCTCAACTAGGTTTCTACCCTACTCCCCAGGTACAAAAATCCCAAAAAAAGCAGTTGCTCTGCCCGAATCCAAAGGCCAAATCTGCCAGAAGCAAGCAGTTGCTCTGCCCGATTTTTGCCAACAGCAAGCAAACAACAACAAAAAAACAAGCAGTTGCTCCGCCCGGTTGACGTTGCCCAGAAGCAACTTTCGGAAGCAGTTATTCTACACGAACCACAGCAGCAACAAAAAGACTCCCTCTCCCGCAAGGACAGAGCGAGCACACCAACGCTCTTAAAGGTGAGCCTTTAAGAGTTTTATTTATAAAAAAAGCTATTTTCATCCGGCCCAATGTAAAAATATAAGTTGTTATGCTGCCCGGATCTATTTAGAAAATAGTATCAAAAAGAGCCATTATTATGACCAAATATTTTTAAATGTATTTGTAATTATTGGAAGGAGATGGCAGCAAGTCTGTAAATAATGTTGACCCGGATATATTTTCTTTTAATGATTTATTTATTTTCTCGAAAAATATAATAAAAGCATACTTTAGCCAAAAACTGTTTTGAGACCGAAATGGCGAGTTGGATGCCTAACACCTTCTCAACTTGTAACTTAGCCTCCGAACCCTTTTTTTACAATCTCTGGTTCATTTTTGGTTTTTCTTTGTTTCTCCTTAAAATAAAGATGACGACTCTGTTAAAACATTTTGGATCACAGTGAGGCCCGCAACATCCTTTCTTGCACTTTTCCGTTTTCCCCTAAACAAGGGAGAATGTGAATGAAAGGGCGATGCATTTTTTTATGCCTTGTCTTCCCCTAAACAAGGGAGGATGAGATACGGGGAGCCCAAAGCACTCATAGCGATCCAAAATAAGCCTAAGATCATGGTGAGGCTCGCAACATCCTTTCTTGCACTTTTCTGTTTTCCCCTAAACAAGGGAGAATGAGAATGAAAGGGTGATGCATTTTCTATGCCTTGCTTTTCCCTAAACAAGGGAGGGTGAGATACAGAGAAATCCCAGGCACTCATAATGACCTAAGGCAATTTTCTAAAAGTCCATAGTGAGGCAGGGCGTGTTCCCACACTCTCTCGCAACATCCTTTCTTGCACTTTTCCGTTTTCCCCTAGACAAAGGAGAATGAGAATGAAAGGGTGATGCATTTTATGTGCCTTGTCTTCCCCTAAACAAGGGAGGGTGAGATACAGAGAAACCCAAAGCTCTCATAATGGACCAAAACTCACTCGGTGACCGAGGCGTATTCAACGCGCTTTTTGACAACACCCTTTCTACTTTTTTAATTTCGTCTTCCCCTAAACAAGGGAGGGTGGAATGGAAAGCGTGGTGTCCTTCCGTATGTCGCGTTCCCCTAGAAAAGGGGGCGTGGGGTCCGGGAGATCCCGGGGCACCCACAGTGGCGACTCAGCTGGGGAGATCGTTTTTATTTTAATGAAAATGGAGGGCTAGACTCAGTTACATTTTTTTTAGTTTCTCGCTAAAGTATGCTTGTTATATTTCTTTAACATTTTAAATATTGCGTTCCTATATATCTGTGTATATATTTGTGGATATGATCCTCCATCTTGTAGCAATTTCGTTCCAGTTATCATTACATGTATATTTAAAAATATAAAAAAAGTAAAAAATAAAATAAAAAAGATATACAATAAATTTTTGGGCAGCATAACAAAAAAGGGCTGGGGCTTTATTTTTATTATCGCTTTATTTCTACTTTATATTTTTATTCTGTACGCTTTATTTTTACTGCGCAAAATATGTACATTTCATTTCATTCTGGTATTTTATTTTGGGGACTAAGACAAATATGTAATTAATAGGAATAGATAGATTCCCCACTTTTCTTTCTATTTCTTGATGTGATTGGTTGCCTGCTCGCGCTCAAACTAAAAATCCAAGAAAATCTACAAAGAACAGCATGACCGGCCATATCTGCTTTATTTCTTGCTTTATATCTAAAAAAAAAGATTTTACTGCTTTTTAGATGCCGCACACAGGCGCACACATGTAGATATATTCCGAATTGCTACCCTACACCATGGCCAGCCTACCCCCTGCATCAGCCAACGTTAAATTGCATATAGATTCTCAGGGCACTTCATGGACCGATCGGTTTTTGCATCTCTGAATAATTGGTCAGCCCTTGTGCAAAAAAAAAAAAAAAAAGAGCAAAAGAAAAAAAGAAGTTAGAATAAAAAAATAAAAAAAAATGAGTGAAAACGACAAAAAAAGAGAGGATATGAATAAATACACATGGGCTGACTGATTATTTTCTGATGTTCTACCTAGACCATTTAGAATGGTGGATCCCGGAAAGAGTATATGCCCTTCGCCTGAGATCAGTCCGATCTTGGGGAGTCGAAAGGCAGGTGGAATACGAGGGTCCTATACTCTGGAGAAAGAATCCACTGTTCCAGGAATAGTCCTGAGACTTTCAAAACAAAGTGGGTGATTGTCTAGTCAATTGTAGGAAAAATAAACAACAACAATAATAATAATAAATACTAATAAATGCACACTGTACTCCGAGCCCAGAAAGTCTTCAGCCAGCCTTTCTTGATACCTTCAAACCCTTTTCCTCAGAAACCTGGCCCGAATTTGGAAAGGCAGAGATAGTACTAGTCGGTTAATACGGGATACATGCACAGAGATCAGATCAGAAAGTATCAGGGTCAGATCAGAAAAAAGCAGAATCAGTGCAGAGGGTAAAGATTCGAGCAGTATGGCAACAAAAAATGAGCAGTCCGCTATGGGTACAGATACAGGGGCTCTAGGGTACGCTCCGACTCCGGCTATGCAACAATGGCTAGATCAAAATTTGGGTGCACATGCTGATCGTATAATGACCCAAATGGCTAATCCGATGCAAAGTTTAAAATCCAGTGGTGAGGGAACCTCTTTCCTTGCAGTCCCTCAAGAGGCATCAACCTCCCATGTTCCTCCAAACCCAAACTCCCAGCCAAACACCAACCCACCGAATACCACCATTACCTTTTTTTTCGGGGAAACATGGACGGCACACTGCTAGATTTTATTTAATAAAAAAGAAATACAAACTTGAGGGGGACAACCAGCTTGGCCCTTATAACTGGGAGGACTAAGGAGCCTAACCTCGGAAAAGAAATAACATGCAATGCAAACAACAAAAACAAGACCAAGCCAAACACAAGGAAATCTAAGAGACTCGAACATACGGTGTTCCAGCTTTGTCAAGAGCAATAAGACCTTTAATTTTGAGAGGGAGAGCATTAAAGGATTCAAAAATAGCATCACGACCTTCATCAAGACCATAATTAGCTAGAGCATCAGCCACTGAATTAGCCTCTCTAAACACATGGAGAAAAGAGATATCTAACTCCCTTTGAATAACGTAAATGGATCGGATCAAATAGGAGCAACGCCATGGAGGTCGAACAATACCCTAAATGCAATCAAGTAAACTTTTAGAGTCAATTTCCACAACAACTTGTCTCAAACCCCTCGACTGCAACTCACGGAGACCATGCATAAGAGCCATACATTCAGTCTGAAAACTGGAAGAATTTTTGTAATAAATAGCAAAGGCCCAGACCAGATCACCCATGCTATTACGGATAATGCCACCACCTGAACCTGACCCCGGATTGCCACGGCAGGCACCATCTGTGTTGAGTTTAAATCGACCAGCAGCAGGTTTATACCAATTAATCAAGCGAATAGTCTTAGTGGAAATAGAACCCAAGCGGGAAGAATAAAAAGAGTCCCAATTATTGACTGGAAGGGGAGAAAGACCTCCACTTTTGAGAATATAGACAATCAAAAGCTTGATACTATCAATAACAACCCAGCTAGGCTTACGGATACCCTCATGAAGGCTAGAGTTTCCATGCTTCCATAGCTCCCATAAAATAAGAGGAGTGATAGAGTGCAAGGAGGAGTTATCTTTCAGGTGCCACCAGGCCCGACAGCCTTGATAAAGAGAGGTAAAATACCAGGAGATGTCAGCTAACCCATTAAAATAGTTCTAGATGCAGCGGGTAATGGGGCTATCAAGAAACACATGGGAATAGGATTCAATATCGCCCGAAGAGCAGCAGGTACACCGAGAAGCCAATTGAATACCTTTTTTCATGATACTTTCATCGAGAGGGAGTCTACGATGCCAGAGGCGCCACATGAAAATTCTAATATGCCTCGGAAGGAGTTTGTTCCAGATGTATTTGGCAGAGGATAAAAGCGGCCATTTTCTACGAGTGAGCTGGCAAGCAGAAGCAAGAGAAAAGTTACCTTTAACATTAATGCTCCAACACGCTAAATCTGGATGCTCATAAAGAAATATGCCTTGTTTAGAAATGGAGTCATAAGCGTTGTGCCCCAGCTCCAAACGAGCTTCATCAGAAATCTGGAAAGGAGAGGAGAATAATTCCTTAACCAAATTAAATTGACTAGAAATCGAGTGAGGAAGGCCAGAATCCAGAAGCCAATTATCGTGCCAAACAAAGCAATTTCCTTGCCCAATGATCCATTTAATAAAAGGTTTCGTAGCTGCCCGAATAGAACACATGCGCTGCCAAATGGAGGAACCCGAAGAAGAGCAAATAGAGAGATGAGATGCAGCAAAATATTTCTTCTGCATAAACTGACTCTAAAGGTTGTTAGTCGTGTGTAGTCTCCACCAGAGCTGAATAGAAAAATCATGAAGAACATCAGAGAGATCCCTAATGCCGAGACCACCTTCAGAAGTAGGACGAAAACATTTATCCCAAGAAATCCAGTGCGCCTTAAGCTCGCCCTCAATAGATCCCCAGAAAAAATTAGCAAAGATCCTATTTAAGTGCTTGATAACCGAAACTGGAGGGTCCAAAATAGTAATCTGATATAAAACAATGGACTGAAGAACCGAATTGATCAGAGTAACTTTACCCGCATGGTTAAGAAAATCGCCCATCCAGGAATTAATTTTAGCTTGAATCTTAGAAATGCGGGGGTCGAAAAGACTTTTCGTTTTCCTTCCTTCAAATAGGGGGCAACCTAAGTAGGCAACAGGAAGAGCCTGATTATTGAAACCCAAATTCCTTTTAATGGAAGAAACTCTATTGGTAGACACCTTTTTCGAAACCATGAAAAAGCTCTTTCAAGCGTTGATCAGTTGACCCGAACATTTCTCATAAAGATCAAGAAATTTACGATGCTGAATAAGAGATTGTTTGTTACCATTACAAAAAATGACAATATCGTCTGCGAAGGCCAAATGAGAAATAATGGGGCAACCACTAGAAGAAGAGAAGGCATAATGAGGGTTATCATGTTGCAGTTTATTCAAGCCTCGACTAAGAACCTCCGCAACAATTATGAAGAGGATAGGAGAGAGAGGGTCCCCTTGTTGAAGGCCCCGAGAAGAAGGGAAAAACCCAACAGAAGAACCATTAATTAAAACAAAGAACCAATTGTGGGAAATAATCCGCCAAATCATATCAATAAAAATTTCCCCAAAACCAAATTTCCTGAGAAAATCAATCAAAAAGACCCAAGAAACCCTACAAAAGCTTTGGTCATGTCAAGCTTGATAATCACATTAGAGCTGTTAACCTTCTTTTTCAGATGGTGAGTCATTTCATGGGCCAGAAGTAAATTATCCTGGATGAGTCTTCCTTTGGTAAATGCGCTCTTGTTATCACATATGATAAGAGGTAAGATGTGAGCTAACCGAGTAGAAAGAATCTTTGTAATAATTTTATTACAAAAATTACATAGGCTGATCGGACGGAGGTCCTTAAACGAATCAATGTGCTCAGATTTAGGAATAGTAAGCAAAAGAGTGCTTGTCCATGATTTTGGCATATCAAAACCAGCAAAGAACTCGGAGATAGCGAGGAAAATATATTCAGCGATAATATCCCAACAAGAAGTATAAAATTTACCCGAAAATCCATCAGGACCCGCAGCACTGTCACCCGAAAGCGAAAACACAATATCTTTAATTTCTTCCATAGAAGGAGGGGCAGAGAGAGCGCTGTTGTGGTCAGAGTTCAACAAGGAAGGAATGACATCGATGATACCATTAGGAATCCGAGGAGAGGCAGCAAGCTGGTCTCAAAAAAACTGAACAGCGCCAGTTTTGATGTTGTCTTCGGAGGATAAATAATTACCATGCATGTCCTTAATTTGATGAATGAAAAGCTTATTACGAGCTTGCTTAACCGAGGAGTGAAATAATCTGGTGTTGCCATCCCCTTTGTTCAGCCAACGAAGGTGAGATTTCTGCTTCCAGAAGTCCTCTTCAATTTTAAGTTTCTGCTTTAATGTAGCACGGGCCAAGTTAAGAGCAACACGGTTACTCTCATTGTTATTATCTTCAAAGAGAATTTCCTTAGATAAAACGTCATCTTCTGCAATTTTAAGAGCCTAGAAAATATTACCATAAACCGTTTTATTCCAATCCTTTAAGGCCACCCTGATAGCTTTTAATTTGCGCGCCAACTTCACTATGGGTCTACCCCGAACATTAACCTCCCAAGCCTGTTCGACTGTTGCATGAAAAGTATGGTGAGATGGCCAAACATTCAGAAACCGAAAGTGGTACGATCTGGAATCCGAAGCCGAGTTAATGGAGATAAGGAGGGGTGAGTGATCTGAGCATGTACGGCTAAGATGGTCCACCGAAGTAGAGGAAAAAGAGGACATCCAGTCTGAATTACAAACAACCCTATTTAGTTGCTTTTATGTTTTCTTTGTATTTTGTTCCCGAGGTTAGGCTCCTTTATCCCCCCGTTTCGGGTAAGGCTGGTTGTCCCACTCTAGTTTGTATCTTTTTTATATAATAAATTCCGCAGGTGCCACCCTGCTTCCTTAAAAAAAAAAACGTTGATAAATAATGGCTTGACCATTACGGTTGTTACTCCATGTGAATCTGCTACCAGTAAAGTCGATATCCATAAGACCCACATCATTAAGGCAAGCTTGGAATTCATGGGCACCTTGTCTATCCCAACCGTTCCCACCTATTTTTTCATGGGATTCCAAAATAATGTTGAAGTCCCCGAAAACCATCCAAGGAGTGTTACGAAACTCATTCCCCATATCGATAATATCATTCCACAAATCTTATCTTTCGCTACATGAGCATTTAGCATAAACCGAGGTGATAAAAACAGAATGCGCCCACGAGTAATGACGGATATTGATAGTCAGATGCTGCATAGATTCATTAGTCTCCAAATAGGTAAAGGAAGATTTAGCCAAAATCCAGATAGTATTAGCAGAATTACAGAAGTAAAACCGAAACTTGAGTTTGCGAGTAAGCATTGGCAATTTGGACTTATCTTGCATAGGTTCACTAATTGAAATGAAAGAAATTTTATGAAGAGAGATCAACTTTTTAAGACGAGAGATAGTGGAGTCATTAGCTACTGCCCAAAGGTTCCAAAAAAGCTGGTTAATCATCATGGGAGACTGGCGGAATGTTACCATTATGAGAATGATTTTTAGATCGAGTGTTTCTGCCCTTACCAGTAGCAGCAAGAGGATATTTCCCTGTATTCTTCTTAATTTCAGCACCATCTAGATTTAAAGCTTCCAGGTTCTGGTTGTCCGGGCACCTATCTTCCTCTTCTAATGTTTGAAGCACCACAATTCTGTTCGGAGATATAACTTCGTTGTCTTCACTCTCTTGAATAGTCTGATCAATAGGAAAATTATTAATAGACGAAGCAACATTAGTGGAGTAGCGAACTGTATTATCAACTGGAATATTGGCCTGGGGAGGAGAATCATTCTCAGCAGCATCAACCTTAGTAGAATCGACTTGGACATTAGGAGCATCCATCTCGACAGTAGGGGTCATAGGAGGAGTTTCCGACAAGGTGGGATTATGATTTGGGGCTTCCATGCCTTGAGGGTTCTCTATAGATTCCATAGGAGGAGAAGGAACAGTTTGACCTTGAACTTTATTGCCTTGCAACGAGTCAATATCTACGACCTCTTTGGGATTAGAACACGAAGGGAGACTTTTATCACTACTACTGGGATGTTGCAAGATAGTGACCTTAGGTTTCCAGGATACTTCCCCCCCCCCCCGAGTTATCCTCTAACACCTCAGTGGTGGCTGCAGGTTGAGGGTCATGAATCTTCTCTTTAGATTTATCAGAATGCTTGAGGTAAAATTTGCAGGAATCTCCATCATGCCCTTGTCTGTGACAGTAAGTACAGTAAAGAGGTAGTCGTTCAGCCTGAATAGGCTGCCAAAAACCATCTGAGGAGCCACTATCAATCCATATACGACTCGGAATAGGTTTGGTAAGGTTAACTTCAATGCAAACCCTAGCCACACTAGGGCGAGTGAAATTAGTCGTAGGACTGTCTATGATTAGTGGGTTGCCAATCATGTTATCAGTAGAAAAGAGAGTTTTCTTGTTGAACAAGTAGATAGGAAGACACGGTAATGAGAACCACACTAGAACAATAGGACTTTCAACTTCCGGCCTAAAATCAGGAGTCCATTTAAAGACCCGCATAGGAAAAGCACCCACAAACCATTGATCCTTAATCCACAATCTTTGAAAATCTGCTTCATGGTTTGTTTGAATGAGGACATGTTTATGATCTAAGTGGCCTAAGGAAACCCCCAATCTGAGCCCAAACGTAAGAAATTCTTTACGCATCACTTCAAGGGAGGGACGGCCACGAGAGAATTTTCCAACCAGCGAATGTTTGAATGGTTTAGATAGTGCGGCCACAATGTCTGGAGAGAGACGAAGCGCTGGTTCTCCTTTAAATGTGGAAGGCGGAATGAGATTGATAGAATAAAGAGAAGAGTTAGATTGGAATAAGGAGGCAAAGAATTTTTTCGCAGAAGGAGAGGGAGGTGTTGGAGGAGGATCCTCCATGGCCGCTGCCATGGGGTTGTCCAAAGCCATCCAACCATAGAGAGAAATAATTCTAGAGAGAGAAATTCTGATTCTAACAAACAAAAATGAATACCACCATTACCCCAAATCCAAATCCCTCACCTAATCCTTATTACCCAAATATTAACCCTTTTTCATCCTACCCTCCATATCCTTTCCCAAGCACCAATATCCCCCAGAATCCAAATGACCTCCCCTTTCCCATCACAAATTAATCCACTCCAAAATAGCCCACATATGGACCCAAGAAGCTATAATCAGCCAGGCCAAGTAACAACCTATCTACCTCCAAATGATCCTGGCCGCCAAACCAAAACCACTAGTAACCCACCAACCCAAAATCCTTATCCAACCCAAAATCCTTATTCAATCCAAAATTCTTACCAAATACCACAACCAATAATTAACCCATCCTTTGCTAATCCCGCCAGCATATACCAAAAACCAACTCCTCCTTCCACCAAAATAGAGGCTGACATGGAGAATTTGAAAAGTATGATGCTCAAAGTTATGAACAAAGGAGAATTTTCTACACGGGCACTGGCATTACAACCTTCAACAGTACTGCCTTCAAAATTTAAAATGCCCGACATAGAAAAATTTGATGGGACTGGATGCCCTATATCTCATTTAAAATCCTATTCCACTGGCATGCAATCAAGAAGGGCTAGCTTTGAAGCTATGGCTTCCAATTTCCACCTCACCTTAATAGGAGCTGCCGAGAAATGGCTGATGTTGTCAGACAATAGCACCATATGGATACTTGGGACCAAATAGCCGAATGGTTCCTAGAAAGGTACAAGGACAACACTAGCTATGAAAACAAAAGAGATCTTGAGTCATGCACCCAAAGGGAAAAAGAAACCTGTTTTGAGTTTGCAGTCAGGTGGAAAAGAAAATTAGCCCAGATGTTCGACAAACCTGATCCGGGTGAATCATCCAAGATGTTCATTAAAAATCTCCAACCCATTTACCTGGAACAAATGCGGTATCTGCCCTATAGCAATTTCAAAGAAATAGTGGAGATAGGAGTCCGTATCAATGAAGATATATGGACTGAGCACTTAAAAGTCAATACGCCCTCCAGCTCATTCCGATACTCTAAAGGAAAGGCAGTCGCATCAGGACCAGATGTTAATATGGTAGGAAATGCATCAACAAATTTTCCTACCCATAACTATAGCACTATTCCATGGTCCTACGGATTAGATAGGTCTGTCAACGCAGTGGGAGGGAACAATAGCCCAAACAGAAATTTTAGAAATTAGAATAGAGGAAACTGGTACTATGATGAACTACAAGCT
The DNA here is from genome assembly GCA_013146195.2 of Codonopsis lanceolata. Classification (NCBI taxonomy): domain Eukaryota; kingdom Viridiplantae; phylum Streptophyta; class Magnoliopsida; order Asterales; family Campanulaceae; genus Codonopsis; species Codonopsis lanceolata. The sequence continues at coordinate 5,358,061 of CM028384.1, read as the reverse complement.
CCCCAGTCTGTGATACTGCAAGGGCTAATGGCACAGGGAGTGCTAAAGCCTTTAGAAGACTATAGGCCGCCGAATCCCCTACCCAAGACATGGAATCATGCCCAGTATTGTGAATACCATCGCTACAATGGTCACCTCACCGACAAGTGCTACATGCTTAAAAATGTTATCCAGGACCTAATAGATAATAAGGTTATTGAAAAGCCTCCTCCCAGACCAAATATAGTCAATAACCCCTACCTCAAATCAATATGATTGAGGTTGATGAAAAAAATTTGTGTACCCAAGTTCGAAATAAATAAACATCCCTTACCATATATCATTATTCCTTTTTCTCCATCTCTATCCATAAAAGAGCCTAATTGTAATATGCTCTCTTGGGACACTATCCTGGGTAACCAAAATACATGTAACCTCAAAAAAGCCACTTGGGTCGGTGGGGAGGTCAGCCACCTTACTAGCTAGATCTGGCCGAGCCTACCAACCAAACCTAGAAAGAGGTGACCACTCCGGCAAAGATAAGAAACAGATGCTGGGGCTAAGAATATGGAAGATACTTTGTTGGCTCAAATAAAGAAAACTCAGGCCAACATATCTATCCGAGGCTTGTTTTGTGCTTCCAAAACCCACCGTGATACACTGGCTAAATCTTTGAGTCAGACAGTTATTCCTATTGAAACCTCGCCGAATGAGCTCACTCAAATGATCGGAAACATACACTTTGGGAATGTGATTACGTTTACTGATCTAGATCTGCCAAGGGAAGGAACCAAACACATTGATGCTCTCCATATCACTGTGGGGATCATGGAAAAGAGGGTTCCCCGAGTTCTGATAGATAATGACTCTTCTTTGAATGTATGTCCCACTAGCACACTAGCCAAACTGGGCAACGCAAAGGCTCAAAACTTATTTGCAAGGACGATCCATCAAGCTCATCTCCAGGATGGATCCTATAAAATACATCTTCGGCAAGCCATCACTTTACATTCGACTAGCTAAATGGTCGTTTCTCCTCAACGAGTTTGACATCACCTATGTCACGCTCGAATATATCAAAAGCAGCATAATTGCAGACCATTTAGCTAATCTGCCCCTAGAAGCAGAAGATGCAGCTGAGCCCAACTTCCCAGACGAAGGTGTCCTGGAAATTACTGACCATGACACCAGCTGACAAATGTTCTTTGACGGAGCCATAAATAAAAAAGGCTTTGGCATATGAATCTTGATAATCGACCCGATAGATTCCCACACTGCGTTGGCCATAAGATTAGAGTTCGAATGCTTGAACAATATAGCTGAATATGAAGCCTGTATCGCTGGCCTGGAAGAAGCCCTCCAAAAAGGAGCCAAAGACATGGAAGTCTACGGTGATTCCGTCTTAATCATAAATCAAGTCGAAGGGAAATGGGAGACCCAGGATCTCTGGCTGCAGCTCTATCACGCCAAGTTGATAGCACTCGCCACCAAATTTGATAATATCTCGTTTCATTACTTGCCACGAGATAGAAATCAATTTGCCGATGCCTTGGCAACTTTGGCATCATTAGTCCAAATTCCCACGGAATCCAATGTCCAGCCTTTTATACTTGGGAAAAAGGTCACTCCGGCGTACTGCTTCAAAACCAATGATGCTCCTGAAACAGATCATGAGCCTTGGTATTTGGACATCATAAATCTGCCTCAGAAAGGAGTCTATCCTCCCAGCCCAGACAAAAGGGGGAAAGTCTCCCTGCGGAGATGGGCATCGCAATTCGTATTCAGTGGTGGCAGCCTGTACAAAAGGCATTATCAGGGCCTAAATTTATTATGCGTCAACCAAGCAAAAGCTGAGCAAATCATGGACCAGCTTCATGGTGGTACCTGCGGACCACACATGAATGGGCATATGCTATCCAAGAAGGTCATCCAACAGGGGTACTATTGGAGCACGCTAGAAACTGACTGTATTCAGTGGGTACGCCATTGCGACAAATGCCAGCGCTTCACAAATCTGCAGCACGTGCCCTCGCATAACTTATATAACTCCACAGCGCCTTGGCCCTTTTCAACTTGGGGAATCGACGTCATAGACCAAATTCACCCGAAGGGATCCAACGGCCACGAATATGTTTTAGTAGCCGTCGACTACTTCACAAAGTGGGTGGAAGCCTCTTCCTATAAAATTCTAAATGCTCGAAAGGTGTCTGAATTCATCTAGACCAACATCATATATCGATACGGAGTACCTTTCGAGATTATCTCCGACAACGGCACGCACTTTGAAGGGGACGTGAATTGTCTACTCGACGAATTCAAGGTTCAAAGGCATAAATCCTCCCCCTACCGACCACAAGCCAATGGTGCCGTTGGCGACCAACAAAACAACGGAGAATATTATCGGAAAAATGGGCGATATAGGAAGAGGCGGCGGCGGCACTAGCCCTCTGGGGCTATCGCACTTCAGTTCACACACCCACTGAGGCTACTCCCTATTCTCTAGCCTACGGCATGGAAGCGGTGCTACCCATCGATGTTGAAATCCCATCATTAAGAGTAATGATGGAATCAGGCATATCAGAAATTGACTGGGCCAAAGGGCGATATGAAGAATTGGCCATGATCGACGAACGTCGACTGCTAGCCCTGGAACACACTCGGGCATATCAAAGGCCAATAGCTCGAGCATTCAATAAGAAAGTCAAAGGACATGACATCCAAGTCGAAGACCTGGTGCTTCGCGAAAAACCCCCTAGTTATGTTGATACTAGAGGGAAATGGAAGTCTCCCTGGATGGGACCATATATTGTCAAAGAGATCCGATCAGGAGGTGCGATACTCCTCACAAACCAAGATGGGCAGGATCTGGTTCAGCCATTCAACCTCGACAAACTCAAAAGGTACTATGTGGAGCCAAAGATATAACTGGCAATTGCTTCTCTCTCAAGCTCGCTAGGTTGAAAACCTGAAAGGGCGGCCTAGGCAAAAATTAGAGCATAAAAAAAGGGAGAGAACAAAAAGGAGAAATAAGTGCTCGTTAGGTTGAAAACCCGAGAGGGCAGCCTAGGAAAAAATTAGAGCATAAAAAAAGAAGTAATATGAGAAAAAGGAGAGAGAATGCAATTTCTGAGTCCTCAGCGTCTGACGTCCAGCCTGCCAAAATCTTCAGCAAATGCAGAGCCCTGATTGGCTAAAAAAAAGAGAAAAACCACGACAGAGCTCGCGAAAAATATCAAAATATAATATAATACAAGTCCTATGGTGCAGCTTAGGAATAATTGCCTAAGATATTTAAGATTATGCATTTATGCCTGTACATTTTATCTATTACTACTTGCTACCTATATCCCCCTGTTTCCCCCCAACCATCCTTTATTTACAACTTAGCCTCGAAGCGGTCCATCAATGCCTGCAACGTCCGCCCAGCCGGGACCATATACTTCTCCTGCGAGGCACAGAAGAAGCTCCAGTCTCACCAGCATGAGAACCCTCAGAAGTGTCCTCATCTTCTTCATCATCAGCGTCCCCATTATCCTGAATAGCAGTGCGACTTGGGGCAGCACCGTCATCCCTATGGGTGTAGACACCCCAATTTCGTACCCCTGATATGTGACTTTGGCATGTGATATCAAGAACTGCTTATACTCAACAAATGTCAAGTTACAGGAGTCAAAAATGCAAAAGGCAAAGCAGGATGCACGAAATAGTAAAATGCGAGGGATAAAAGTGACAAATTTGAAACTCAAAAAGTGACTTCGCGCGGCCAAAAGGGTCATCTGGCGCCACGTCAAGGAGAGGTAGAATCCGCGCCAAGCTCACAAACAGTGTCCAAAGAGTTAACGCATTGTGCAAATTGTCAAGCGCGCGGTACAAGCTGATGAAGCACAAATCCAACTATAAATACAGGTGCCCGGCTATGCTTTTGGGAGACATTTTGGACGAAGGCTTTGAAGCCCGAAGAAACCCTGCGTATTTTTAACGCAGTGAGCGATCAGTGAGCGACAGTGATCCTCCTCTCTTATAAAGCCTTGAAACCCTGCCAAAACTCCGCCAAATAAAAAACCCACCAGGTAAAAGTGATCACTAGCCTTTTAAGTTAGGTATCCACCTCATTTCCCCGGCCCAAAAACCATAAAGTAAGCTGTTACTCTGCCTGAGTAAATAGGCCGAAAACTCCCAAAAATAAGTCATTATTCCGCCCAACCAAAAAGGCCAAAAACACCAAAACCAAGCCATCATTCTGCCCGAGTGAGCGAGCCAACACCACCAAAAATAAGCAGTCACTCTGCCCAAATCACAACAACAGCGATAACAAAAAAGACTCCCTCTCCCTGAAGGACAGAGCGAGCACACTCCGCTCTAAAAGGTAATAGCCCTTAATGGCGTTTTTTTTTTTTAATAAAGTTGTTCTTTAAAATCCGGCCCTATGTAGAAAATATAAGCCGTTGTGCTGCTCGGATTTAGTTAGAAAATATTATGTAAAAGAGTCGTTATAATGGCCAAATATTTTTAAATATATCTGTAATTATTGTAAGGAGACGGCTGCAAGTCCGTAAATAATGTAGCCGCGGATGTATTTGCTTTTATTTTCCAGTCTTTATATGCTTTATTTATTTGCTAGATAAATATAACAAAAAGCATACTTTAGCCAAAAACCACTTTTGAGACCGAAAGGGCGAGTTGGGTGCCTAGCACTTTCCCAACTCGTAACTTAGCCTCCGAACCCGTTTTATAATCTTTGGTTTTTCTTTTTTTGGTTTTGCTTTATTTTTGCCTTAAAATAAAGATGGAGACTCTATAAAACATTTTGGATCCAGTGGGGCCTCGCAACATTCCTTTCTTGCACTTTTCGATTTTCCCCTAAAAAAGAGAGAATGAGAATGAAAGGGTGATGTATTCCCATATCCTAGTATCCCCTAAACAAGGGATAACTTGATGCGGGAAACCCAAAGCTCCCATAGTGATCCGGAAGAGGCCATAAGGCTATTTTTATAAAATCCATAGTGGGGGCGTCGCAACATCCTTTTTTGCACTTTTCCATTTTCCCCTAAAAAAGGGAAAATGAGAATGAAAGGGTGATGCATTCTCATATCTTGGTATCCCCTAAACAAGGGATAACTTGATGCGGGAAATCCAAAGTTCCCATATTGGATCAAAAATCCACTAAAGTCAACCGAGGCGCATTCCAACGTGCTATTTTAGACAGCACTCCTCTCGCACTTTTAATTTCGTTCTCCCCTAAACAAGGGAGGATGGAATGAGAGCAGTGGTGTCCCGAATCCGCACGTACGCGTACCCCTATCCAAGGGCGCGCGGGGCACGGGCACAACGCCGGGCGACCCACAGTGGCGACTCTGCTGGGGAGATCGTTTTATTTTAAATAAAATGGAGGGCTAGACTCATAAAAAAAATTTGTTTTTCTTTGTTTCTGACTAAAGTATGCTTGTGACTTTGTTTTTAATATTGTTTTATTTTCGGCCCTATATATATATATTTTTTTCTTCTGTTTATTATTTATTTTTATTCCGCTCAATTTGTACATATTTGCATTCATTATGTCATTTTATTTTGGGGACATAGGACCAAATTTGTAATTAATAGGAATAGATAGATTCTCCGCTTTTCTTTCTATTTCTTAATGTGATGTGCTTGTTTGCTCGCGCTCAAACTAAAAAAACCAAGAAAATCCATGCGTAACAGCAAGACAGGCCATATATGTTTTATTTTTTGTTTACATATCTGAAAATAAATAAGGATTTTTTTGCTTTTTAGTTACCGCATACACGTGCACGCATATAGGTATATTACGAATTGTTACCCTACACTATGGCCAGCCTACCCCCTGCATAACCCAACGTTAGAATGCATAGAGATTATCAGGACACTTCAATGACTGACCGGTTTTTGCATTTTTGAATCATGGGTCAGCCCCTGCAAAAAAATGTGAAAAAATAATAATAATGCGCAAAAAAAAAGGATGAAAAAAATGAAAATAAATTGCGCAAATAAAATATATATATATATAAATATGCAGGGGCTGATTTGTTATTCTCGGATACTTGACCTAGACCATTTCGAATGGTGGATCCTGGAAAGAGTATAGGCCCTTCGCCTGGGATCAGCCCGATCTTGGGGAGTCGAAAGGCAGGTGGAATATGTTGGTCCTATACTCGGGAGAAAGAATCCAATGTTCCAGGAAAAGTCCTGAGACTGTCAAAATAAAGCAGGTGCTTATTCGGTCAATCGTAGGGAAAATGAATAAATAATAATAAAAGATACTAATAAAGGCACGCTGTACTCCAAGCCCAGAGAGCCTTCAGCCAGACTTCTGATACATCCAAACCCATTTTCCTCAGAAACCTGTCCCGAATTTGGAAAGACAGAGATAGTATTGGCCGGTTGATACAGGAAATAAGTGTAGAAATCAGAACAGAGGGTATCAGTATCAGATCAGACAAAGGCATAATCAGTTCAGAGGGTAGAGATCCGAATAGTATGGCAACAGAGAGTGAGCAGTCCGCTATGGGTACAGATAGAGGGGCTCCAGGGTACGCTCCGACTCCAGTAATACAGGGATGGTTAGACCAAAATTTGGGTGCAGCGACTGATCGTATGATGAGCCAAATGGCTAGTCTGGTGCAAAATTTAAAATCCAGTGGTGAGGTGAACTCTTCCCCTGCAGTCCCCCAGGAAGCATCAACATCCCATGTTCCTCCGAACCCAACTTCCCAGCCAAACACTAACCCACCAAATATTGCCACTACCCCGAATCCAAATCCCCCACCGAGTCCCTACTACCCAAATATCAGCCCTTACCCGTCCTATCCTCCATATCCTCTCCCAAGCACCAATATTCCCCAGAGCCCAAATGACCTCCCTTTTCCCATAAACAACCCACTCCAGAACAGCCCACATATGGACCCAAAAAGTTATAACTCGCCAGGCCAAGTTACTACCTACTTACCTTTCAATGATCCTGGCCGCTCAGCCGAAACTGTCAATAATCCACCAGCTCAGAATCCTTATACTACCCAAAATCCACCAACCCATAATCCTTATATTACCCCAAATCCACCAACCCAAAATCCTTACGCTACCCAAAATCCACTAGCCCAGAATCCTTATATTGCCCAAAATCCACCAGCCCAGAATCCTTATATTGCCCAAAATCCAACAACCCAGAATCCTTATCCAGCCCAATATCCATATCCAGCTCAAAATCCATACCCCGCCCAAAATCCTTACCAGATACCGCAGCCAGAAATTAACCCAGCCTTCCCTAATCCAGCCAGTATATACCAAAAGCCAACTCCCCCAGCCACCAAAATGGAGGCTGACATGGAAAATATGAAAAACAGAATGCTTAAACTTCTCAACAAAGGGGAATTTTCTACGCGGGCACTAGCATTGTAACCTTCAGCAATACTACCTTCAAAATTCAAAATGCCCGACATAGAAAAATTTGATGGGACTGGATGCCCTATATCCCACTTGAAATCTTATTCCACTGGCATGTAGTCAAGGGGAGCTAGCTTTGAGGCTATGGCTTCCAATTTTCACCTCACCCTAATAGGGGCTGCCAAGCAATGGCTGATGCTGTCTGATAGCACCACCATGAATACTTGTGACCAAATAGCTGAAGGGTTCCTTGAAAGATACAAAGACAACACCAGTCCTGAAAATAAAAGGGACCTCGAGACGTGCACCCAAAGGGAAAAAGAAACATGTGCTGAGTTTACAGTCAGGTGAAAAAGAAACTTGGCCCAGACTTTTAACAGACCTGATCCAGCTGAGTCATGTAGAATGTTCATTAAAAACCTCCAGCCCATTTTCCTGGAACATATGCGGTACCTCCCCTACACCAATTTTAAAGAAATAATGGAGATAGGAGCCTGTATTGATGAAGATATACGGACTGGACAATTAAAAGCCAATACGCCTTCTAGTTCTTTCCGTTACTCTAAAGGAAAAGCACTGAGCCCCGTCAATATGGTAGGAGATGCCTCAGCCCCATTTTCTAGCCAAAATTATAGCACTGTTCCATGGTACTACGGGTCAGACAGGTCTGTCAATACAGTGGGAGGAAATGATGGCCCTGGTAGAAATTTCATAAATCAGAACAGGGTGAACCGGTATTATGATGAACTGCAAGCTCCCTAGTCTGTAATATGCAGGGGCTAATGGCACAGGGAGTGCTAAAACTTTGGAGAATTATAAGCCACCAAACCCCCTGCCCAGGACTTGGAACCATGCCCAGTACTGTGAATACCATCGTTGAAGTGGTCACCTCACCGATAAATGCTGCACTCTCAAAAATGGTATCCAGGACCTGATAGATGATAAGGTTATTGAAAAGCCTCCACCCAGACCAAATATAGTCAATAACCCTCTACCTCAAATCAATATGATTGAGGTTGATGAAAAAATTTGTGTACCCATGTTTGAAATAAATAAACATCCATTACCATATATCCTTGTTCCTTTTCCTCCATCCTTATCCGTAAAAGAGCCTAGCTGCAATATGCTCTCTTGGGACACTATCCTGGGTAGCCAAAATACTTGCAATATTGAAAAAGCCGCTTGGGTTGGTGGAGATGTTAGCCACCTTACCCGATCTGGCTGAGCCTACCAGCCAAACCTGGAAAGAGGTGACCACTCTGGCAAAGATCAAGCAACAGATTATGGGGCTAAAAGGGTGGAAGATACCTTATTAGCTCAGATGAAGAAAACTCAGGCTAACATTTCCATCTGGGGCTTACTTTGTGCTTCCAAGACCCACTGTGATATGCTGGCCAAATCTTTAAGTCAAGCAGTTATTCCTATTGAAACCTCCCCAAATGAGCGTACTCAAATGATCGGGAACATTCACTTTGGGAACGTGATAATGTTCACTGATCTAGATCTGCCAAGGGAAGGAACCAACAACATTGATGCTCTCCATATCACTGTGGGGGTTATGGAAAAACGGGTTCCTCGAGTTCTGATAGATAATGGGTCTTAATTGAATGTATGTCCCGCCAGCACATTAGCCAAACTGAGAACAAAAATATCAGAACTCACTCCTTCCTCGCAGACAGTAAAGGCATACGACAACACCAGTCGATGTGTCCTAGGGGTGGTCACTCTAATGCTGACTATTGGGCCATTATACATGCCGTTAGAATTCCATGTCCTGGATATACCAGCCACCTCTAGCCTGTTGTTGGGACACCTGGAATTCATGGGGTAAAGGGGGTAGCCTCTTTATTGCACCAACGTGTCAAATTCATCCACGATGACCACATAGTGATTATTTTGGCTAATAAGATCGTGGAGAATAAGGAAGGCGAGGATATCCCGATCCTCGAGATAGAACATGAAGACACATGTATTTTTCTAAGTGGTTTTGAGGTTGTCCCCCAAGCTGTGGTCAACGCCATTGAATATGGCCGAGAAACTGACATCACCCGAAAGAAAACCACTTCCCTAGGAAACATGGTCCCTTTAAACATGTTTCGAAAAATGAATTATATGCCTGGTCTGGGTCTCGGCAGAAATCAGCAAAGGCTTGTTAATTTAGTCCAGGATAAACTTAAGGAATGTATCCCTCCTTTTGGTCTAGGATACACGCCTACTCCAGCTGAAGTAGCCACAGTCATGAAACAAAAACGTGAGAAAAGGAAGGCAGAAAGAGAAAGACGTCCTTATAAATATCCCCCTCTCCAACCATATAGAAAGACCTTAAATGGTTACTTTGTGAGGGAAGGGGAAACAGAAGCCTATCTCATGTTTCCTGAGCCCTGGATAGACCAGAATGGAAAAAGATGCCCCGGTTGGGAAATCTTCGAAGATGTCAGTCTTTTAACATATAGAATGGAACAGGTTACCCTGGAGCCCCGTAGCTCTGCATATAAGACTGTCACTATTGAAAATACTTGGTCTATAGACCAAGATGATTATGTTTTGGCCCTGCTAAATGATGATTTTCTGGGAGACAGCTTCCTAGGTATGATAGACGGAGGCACTTATTATAAAGAGCTCCCTGCTGAGTTTGAGCTTATTGCTGATAAGCCTCTGTAGAACTGGTATACCACGGCCGGCCCACTCCTGACACCCGCAGATCGGGTGGACCGCTTTGGATATACCATCCCTTTTCCTTCCCCTAGCTTTACGGATTGGTCATCTACCAATCCGCTCCCTAAAGTTGAGGATCTCAAACCACAGGTCCTCAATACTGTAATAAACCCTGTACAGTTTGCTTTTAATGATAATATGAATGTCTTTTCTTATTCCTTAGTTGCACCTACATTCAAAGATGCATTAAATAATTATAATAGTGAGTCATTTAATGAAATTGACCCAAAAGATAAAAAATATTTGCTTGAGCTTGTAAAGTCAGTTGAGCACCAGGAACAGCATCACTCATCAGCAGCAACTGAAGACTTGTCTACTATCAATTTGGGGCTGGACAACGAAATAAAAGAAATCAAAATCGGCAGCTACCTGCAAGGCTCTGAAAGGGTAGAACTCATTGATCTCCTCAAAGAGTTCATGGACATATTTGCCTGGTCCTATAAAGATATGCCGGGGCTAGACCTAGCCATAGTCGAACACCGGATTCCCATATATCCGGATGCTCGGCCAGTCAAGAAAAAGCTCCGGCGCATCAAGCCGGAATGGTCACTACAAGTTAAAGAAGAAATCATGAAGCAGATGTGCGTCAATTTCATTCGGGTAGTAGAATACCCGATCTGGCTGTCCAATATAGTGACCGTTCCCAAGCCCAACGGGAAGTTCCGGATCTGTGTAGATTTCCACGACCTCAACAAGGCGTCGCCCAAAGATGACTTCCCTCTACCCAATATTGATATTGTGGTAGACGTTGTCGCTTCTCATAAAGTCCAATCCTTCGTCGACGACATGCTGGGCTATAATCAAATCAAAATGGTAGCAGAGGACCAGGAGAAGACCTCATTTACTACTCCTTGGGGTACTTATTGATATATTGTCATGCCATTTAGGTTCAAAAATGTCGGGGCTACTTATCAGAGGGCTGCCACCACCCACTTCCACGACATGATTCACAAAGAAATGGAGGTCTATGTTGACGACATGATCATGCATTCTAGCGACGCCAATGGTGCCCATATCAAAGACCTTCAAAAATTCTTCGAAAGGTTAAGGAAGCACCAAATGAAGCTTAACCCCACCAAATGCACATTTAGGGTTACCAAAGGCAAGGTCCTGGGATTCTTAGTGACCGAGCAGGGCATCGAAATCGAGCTAGCAAAAATAAAAGCCATCCTAGAAATGCCACAGCCAAAAACTCCAACCGAAGTCAAAGGCTTCCTAGGTCGATTGCAGTATATCAGCCGCTTCATCCGGCAGCTGACAACCACATGTGAGCCCCTTTTCAAACTCCTAAAAAAGAATACTAACAAAGTCTGGGACGAGAAGTGCCAGCTAGCCTTCGGAAAAATAAAAGCCTATCTTACCAATCCCCTTGTGCTTGCTCCACCTCATACACATAAACCTCTCCTCATATATTTAACCGTCACAGACACGTCAATAGGGGCTATGCTCGCCCAAGAAAAGGAAGATTCCTACATTGAAAATGCCATATACTTCATAAGTGGGAAGCTGCAAGGAAGCCAGCTAAATTATTCAGTGCTAGAGAAAAGCTGCAACGGCCTAGTCTGGGCCACGCAAAGGCTCAAGACTTATCTGCAAGGACAGTCCATCAAGCTCATATCCAGAATGGACCCTATCAAGTACTTCTTCGGCAAGCCATCACTCTCAAGCCGACTGGCCAAGTACTCCTTTCTTCTCAACGAGTTCGACATAACTGATGTCACACTCAAATCTATCAAAGGGAGCGTGATTGCAGACCACTTAGTCGATCATCCCTTGAAGGTCGAAGATGCAACCGAGCGTGTCTTCCCAGACAAAGGTGTCTTAGAAATCACCGATCATGACACCAGCTGGCAGATGTTCTTTGACGGAGCCGCCAATAAAAGAGCTTTGGCATAGGAATCTTGCTTATTGACCCGACTGATTCCCATACTCCGCTGGCCATAAGGCTGGAATTCGAATGCTCAAATAACACGATGGAATATGAAGCTTGTATTGCTGGTCTAGAAGAAGCTCTCCAAAGGGTGGCCAAAGATCTCGAAGTCTATGGAGACTCTTCCCTAATTATAAATCAAGTCGAAGGGAGATGAAAAACCCAAGATCCTCGGCTGTAGCTCTTTCATGCCAAACTAACAGCATTTGCCGCCCAATTTGACTCTATCTCGTTCCACTATCTGCCACGAGATAGAAATCAATTCGCCGATGCCCTAGCTACTCTAGCATCGCTAGTCCAAATTCCCGCAGAAACTAATGTTTAGCCATTCGTAGTCGGGAAAAAAGGTCACTCTGGCATACTGCTTCAAAATTAATACAACCCCTGAAGTAGATCACGAGCCCTGGTACGCTGATATCCTAAATCTGCTTCAGAAAGGTATCTATCCTCCCGGACTATAAAAAAGAGGGAGAGTCTCCCTGCGAAGGTGGGCCTCAAAATTTGTACTCAGCAGTGGCAGCTTGTATAAGAGGCACTATCAAGGCCTTAACTTATTATGTGTTGATCAGGCCAAAGCTGAGCAAATCCTGGATCAACTGCATGGTGGTACCTGCGGGCCCCACATGAATGGCCCTATGCTATCCAAGAAAATTATCCGACAAGGGTACTATTGGAGTACGCTTGAAACCGATTGTATTCAGTGGGTGCGACATTGCGATAAGTACCAACGCTTTGCCAATCTGCAACATGTGTCCCCACACGTCTTATATAACCCCACAGCCCTCTGGCCCTTCTCAACATGGGGAATCGACGTCATAGGCCAAATTCACCCGAAGAGATCCAATGGCCACGAATATGTCTTAGTAGTCGTCGATTACTTTACAAAGTGGGTGGAAACCTCTTCCTATAAAATTCTGAATGCCTGAAAGGTGTCCGAGTTCATCCGGGCCAGTATTATATATCTTTATGGGGTGCCTTTCGAGATAATCTCAGACAACGACTCTCATTTTGAAGGGGACGTGAATCGTCTACTCGACAAGTTCAAAATCCAAAGACATAAATCATCCCCCTACCGGCCGCAAGTCAATGGTGCCGTTGAAGCAGCCAACAAAATGCTTCAAAACATCATCAAAAAGATGGCTGACACAGGAAGAGACTGGCCAGAAAAATTGCCGCTGGCCCTCTGGGGCTATTGCACCTCAGTCCGTACACCCACCGGGGCTACTCCTTATTCTCTAACATATGGCATGGAGGCGGTACTGCCAATAGAAATTGAAATTCCATCACTGAGAGTGATGATGAAATCTGACGTAGCAGAGATTAACTGGATCAAAGGGCGATTTGAAGAATTGGCCCTAATCAACGAATGACGCCTACTAGCCCTGAAGCATACCCGAGCATATGAAAGGCGCATATCCCGGGCTTTCAATAAAAAGTCAAAGGCCACGACATCGAAGTTGGAGACTTGGTGCTTCGAGAAAAACCCCCTAGTTATGTTGATACTAGTGGAAAATGGAAGTCTCCGTGGATGGGACCATATATTGTCAAGGAGATCCGGTCAGGAGGTTCGTTACTTCTCACAAACAAAGAAGGAGAAGACCTTGTTCATCCCTTCAATCTTGACAAGCTCAAAAGGTATTATGCTTGAGCTAATTTATCCAGTAGTTGCTTCCCTCTCCAGTTCGCTAGGCTGAAAACCTGAAAGGGCGGCCTAGGCAAAAGATAGAGAAATAAAAAAATAAAAATAAAAGAAGAAATAAGGGCTCGCTAGATTGAAAACCCGAAAGGGCGACCTAGGCAAAAATTATAGCATATAAAAAAAGGAGAAAAAGGGGAGGGAAGACACTATTTGAATCCTCGGCATTCTACCTCCAGTCTTCAGCGTACAAAGGAGCTCGACTGACAAGAAAGAGAAAAACCACGACAGAAAGCTCGCAATAAAACACTAAAATATAAAATTTTCAGGTCCTTAGGTGTAACTTAGGAATAATTGCGAAAGAAATTTAGGTCATACATTAATTGCATGTACATATCTATCTATTGCCTATATCACCCTTTTGTTTCCCCAAAAACTATCCCTTCTTTTGCAGCTTAAGCCCCAGGGTGGTCCATCAATGTCTGCGGCGTCCGCCCAGCCGGGCCCATATACTCCTCCTGCGAGGCACAGAAGAAGCTCTAGTCTCACCCCCATGTGAGCCTCCAGAAGTATCCTCCTCTTCATTATCAGCATCTCCATTATCCTGGGCAGCTGCATTACTCGAACCGGCTCCATCATTTCTGAAAGCAGTCCCCCATCCAGGCGGAGGAGAGGGGACAGCCTCCTCTGGCTCCCAAGGGTTATTTTTCCTGCTCGCAATGCTCAGCCGAGGAAGCTCATTGCCGCCAGTTCTGAAAGTCGTGCCCCATCCAGTCTGAGGGGGGGGGGAGCAGCTACTTCTGGTTCCCATGGGTTGTGCTGCCTACTAACATTGCTTAATCTGCGGGGTGCATTGCTGGGACCCGCAGTGTTCGGTCCAGGAGGTGTATGGGCACCAAGATTATGTACCCGCCTGAACTCCTCCTGCAAGGCCTGAGGGAAGACTAGCCCCGAACTATCAATATCCTCGCCTATCTCCATCAGGCGAGCATCTATCCCGCTAGAAATATGGCGGCCCGGCAAATTCCTCAGTCCGCGCCTGATCACGCGGGACGTCCCCTTGGCAGCCACCATTATCCATGCCAGATATTCATGGGAAAGAGGCATATAATCAAAAAAATAAATAGGCTACCTCCAGCCTATCAAAATCTCGATCTCACATTCCATGGATAGTGGTACCAGGCCCTCGTCATTATTATTCGCCTTCAGATACACAGGACGAGTTGGGTTAGGGATCCGCTGCTCTCTCCCGAATTGGCGCATGATCCGGTCAGATCTATAAAAAGAGGTATGCTTAATGCCCAGCAAGACCACTTGATTATACTTAGTGGAATACATAAGAAAGCACCGGATCTGCCAATGGTGGATCACCCATACTATATCCATGGAGCCCCTGCGGAAAAAGTTCTCAGCCTAATCAAATTATGAATAATTGGTCAGAGGTAAGTAGGCACGAAGGCCATAAAGCCCTGGGTCATACAGTGCTCCATGCGGTATAGGGGCCATCACCCAAAGAAATTGCTCCTCCAGCCACATATGGAGCAAAATGGGGCTGCCAGTGGGGAATAATTCATCGCCGCCTGCAAAAGCATTCAGGCCCGCTAGAGTCTCCGCCAGAATCACCGGAACAATATTTAGCCGGAGATCTCGTGCCTGCAATGCTAGGTCAACGACCCACACATCAATAAATCCGGGTTGACCCACTAACAAATACCTCCCTACCAGGCAAAGGAAGAGCGCAAACAGCCGATGCCGCAAGTAATGTATGTCATCCTCCCTGAATTCTGTAAAGGCTCCAGGGAAGAGAGTTAAATCAAAAATTACTCCATCAAAAAAACTTGGAGTAGCGCTGCGAGTAGTGCGAAATAGCTCCCGGATGGCCATGTACGGACGCCTCCTGTGAGAAGGCACGACAATCAGATGAGAAGGTGCTACCCCCAACATTGGGCAGAATTCTTCGTAAGTGGGGAACATTTCATTCATACCAAAGTTAAAAAGATGGTCCTGAGGAGACCAAAACATAGAGGCTCCCCTCAGCATGTCCCAGTTTATGATGACATTCCTCAAAGATAACAGGCACCTGAATCGAAAAATGTGATCGAACCAATCACGCTCGTCTGATCGCAGAGAGAGAATCCAAAAATCCAAAGCAGTCTCATAAATTTTTATCTCTAGTGCTGTATGGATTCGTGCAGCCATTTGTAAAAAGAGATGCAAAGGATTATAAGGCAAAAGAGGCAATGGCTGAGCAGAAAAGAGCTTAAAAGGTCTCGAGAAGAAAGGGCTAATGAACTTGTGAAGAGGCAGGCCATTCCCCGTCTGCTTTTATACCGAAGATTCAAGAAGCGGACATTTCTGAGCACAGTACGTGAACAGTGCTGAATAGGGATTGCACAGAAAAGGCCTATGGCGCCACCATAAGCCCCTTCTGGCGCCGCGCCAAGAGCCCCATTTGGTCGCGTCAGCCTCATCCCACTGCTCCCCAGAAACTACCTGGTATCCTGGTTTTGTCTGCCCGACCATCGACTGCTGCTATGTCTGATCACGAGAAAATTGAAGAAGCTAGAAACAAGGGCTACGAACGCTAGCAACGTCCATTATATGCCCAGGAAACAAGAGAAGGCGACTGCCTCTCCCTCCCTGCGTATCACCAGAAAAGCCCGCTCAAGCCTGAAGGTGTATTTTTATAAACTCCTTTAAAAAAAACGTGTTAATCCCTTAGATATTGGTATAGCTTTATTTTATGCATGTGTTTGAGTCTGTATTTGTAATATTTTTGCATCACATAAAATTATATTGCATTGTATAATAAATGTTTGTACAGGTTTTTTTTGTAAAAAAACATAGGAGAAAAAAGAAACTAATAATCGCAGGCATCCAAGACTAATGTGCTCAGGACGACTGGCTCCTGTCAAGACCACCACCCATGACCCAAGGACCCCCTATGCCACCGGCTCTGTACACTTGACCTCTGCCTCGAGCGCGACTCGACCCGACATCTGCGTCATCATCATCACCATCTCGACGTCTGGTCTGCCGCACTGTGTCGCTCCCCCTGCAGGAAAATTCATCAGCTAGCTTTTGATAAAGCTTCCTAATATTGAAGAAACCCCGTAGCAGCCTCTTGTAGGTAGACACGTTCTCCTGAAAAAAAAAAGTGAGACAACAAAAAGAATATGTTAGTCTCCAAAAAAAATCGACATGCATAAAAAGAAGAAAAATGATGGAAAAAATATATATATGCATGATAAGAAAAAAAGAAGAGAAGGGAAATAAATGTAAAGGTAATGTGTCTACCGAATGGGCCTGCTACGGGACCCGACGCTCCTTAGGGATCTCGACATCTGGAAGAACCTCCTCTACCATATGACCGCCCCACTGATACTGGAAGGTAGAGAAGACGTCATCAGGCTCAGTGAACTCCAGATTCTCGTCGAGAGATAAAGTAGAAGGCCCTGGTCTAGTGGAGGCATCAGAATGCCGTCTGGGCGCGGCAGGCGCAGGGAAAGGAGGATGAGGCACTGTCCTTAAGAAATCCTCATACGCCATAATCAGAAAATTTGTCGCTGGCATGAGGAATTTCGATAGGTACTGATACCTGTTCGGCAGCTGGTCGGGCTCTATCACCCAGAAAGGAGGTCGACTGATGCTGGCGATTAACCCGCTCTCCCATATATAACGAATCCACCATAATGGATACCATCAATATCCGGTAGCGGCACAATCCCAAGGCAACAACATAATGCCCCTCCAGGCCCTCCCAAGGAAGGAAGTGCACCGTACCCGGACTCGAGCTAGTGATCTGCTCCTGCACTCGTTCCTTCTTTTTACAATTGCCGTCCTGTTTAGGCCGAACCCTGTTCTCATCAATGTACTAACGCAGATACGGTGGCTGGTGGACACATTGAAGGAGGCGACCCGACGAGAAATGAAAAAATGAAAAAGCCCAGACCTGCAAAGAAAAAAAAAGAGAAAAAAAAGAAATGTTATCAGCAATAAAAAAATAATTAAAAAAAAGAAATGTATGCTGCAAAAAAATTATTTTAAAAAAAGAGAAGCATCAAAAGCATGAAAAGGCATATACCTCCCACACCGGGGCAAATCCATTCAAGGTCGGTGAGTCATTCCGGCAAGCCCTGTCCATGGAAGCATATAATTCAGCCAGGCTCGCCTGCCCCCCAATCATAGGGAGAGATCTGCTCAAAATCAGCCAAACAGGCCAGGACGGAAACCCGTAGAGTGGTAGAAGAGTTGGCGAAAAGCGACGTGCCGAGAAAGAAAAATAAAAATGCCCTAGCCGCGCGAGTCACAGCGATAATGTCATTTTTCGACACCCGCCCAGCGTTGTTGAGGAGCCAGTGTCACACACTGCCAATGAAAATCTCGTCCGTCGATTTAAATTCTGGCTCGAAGCCCAGGAGGTCCACTGTAAAGCCCTAAATCATTGCTTGCTTGTTTTATGCATGAGTTCACACATTCATAATCATCATAAACATGTTAACTTAGCTCATACATATGTTTAAAGTTAAAAGCATGTTTATTGACGACGTTTGATATGCTCGTATGCACCTTTCCTTCACGGGATGCCTTGAAACTTGGGCTTATGAATTATGTTGAAAGCATATGGATAAATGTTAGAAGCCATTCATAACATCATTAACATGCTTTAGATGTTGGTTGAATGCTTGTTGCATCGTCGGTTGCTAGTTTGCTTCGAGTGTTAACCCCTCTTCATTTGGCCTTTTCGGTTGTCATTCAGGAGTGTTTTACTTAAGTTCTAAGCCATGTTTGATGGAGGTTTGAGGCTTGAATGTTTAGGTTATGATTTGGAGGTCTTTAAGGTTGAATTGTAGACCTTTTTGGCTTGGGAGGACTCAAGGATGCATGCGGGAGAGTCCGAGGCCAAGCAAGGAAGCAACGAAGTTTGAATTTTGGAATGGCTGGATGATGCGTTTGCATCATAAGGGTACCAAGCGACCGCATCCTATGGCAGCCCTGTTAGGGGCAGATTTGGGAATTTTGTAATGTTGCCTATCTTAACCCCACCTAAACCCATCCTAAACTAATCATAAACCCTCCTAACTACCTTAAGACATATCCTAATCATCTATTGGAGTTTTAGAGGGGGATTAGTGTGGTTAATTAAAGAGAAACAAACCTATCATCTAAACACATCACCCACTTACCTTCCTAATCTATTTGAGCCCTTACACTTCATTTAACTCCCATATTCAGCCTATCACTTCACAAAAACGTGGGAGACTTCTTGGAGAGCTTGAGAGAAGAGTTTTTAGGGTTTCATAGGAGTCCAATCTTGGAGGCCATAGCTTGGGACCTTCATCCCTCAAGCCACACCATAGATTTGAAGAGGGGATTGAGGAGAACAACACCCACCACTTGGAATTTTGGGATTGTACCTTGAGAGGGCTGAACCAAGGTAAGTTGCTACATCTCTTCCTTTTTCTTTTGGCCCCATTAACCCTAGGGAAAACAATCATCTTGCTACGTGAGGTCAATGGGTGTAATTTTAGGGCTTTTCTAGAGATGCCATGAACCCTAGATTTCTAAATGATGAATTTTCTTGGATGAACCTATTTGAGACCTAGATTAATATGATATTCATATGTAAAGTAGCCTATTAAACCTTGCTATGTGATTATTTCATGTTTTGTGAGCATGATTGGTGAGGTTGCTTGAAAGGGTATATGCACAAATGATGATTTGGCTTGATGAACATGATTAAAACCTTGATTAGTTTAATATTCATGTGTAGAGTAGCATATTAATTCATCCTATGTGATTTATTCATGTTTTGGAGAGCATGATTGGTGTGGTGATTTAAATGAGTTTATGCCCTAAATGTGATGAATGCTCTATGTTACCTAATTAATTGTTTTATTGGGTTTATGTGGGTTTAATGAACTTGGGAATATTTCCTATGATGTTAGACATGAACATAGGAGGGTATTGTAGCACATGCTTCTATGCCCTAATTTTCGGAAAGCGTAGATTGGACTCAACAGAGTCAACCTTTGGGTTAGTTTGAATTCTAGGAAAGTGTAGATTGGACTCAACGGACTCAACGGTATTGTAGCACATGCTTATATGATTCTCTAATGTGAATTTATGCTAGTTGTGAATGAAATGCATGACTAGTTTGATGGTAGAGTATGTGCCTGCTTGTTTTGAGCATATGAGTATACATTACTTGTGTTTGGGTTTTGAGTCCAGCTGGAGTCGGTTTGTTGAGTCTTTGGCAGGACGATGCATCGTCTTCACGAATTATTGGATTCGTGATCGTGATGGATCGCCGTGCCGGGTTGCACACACCCCTCCATCGATGGCCACGGTGGGGAAGTAGTTCATCTTAGTTGTACTAATACACATGACTTTGATAACTATGAAACTCGAGCGGGGATTGTCTCGGGGACGTCGATATCCACAAAAGGGATATCGAGGACACATAAAGGGTTTGCACGTGTTTTTGCAGGAGCGACACGGCGGAAGAAATGGTAACGGTATCATATCCCTTTTATATGAATTGTCTCACAAGTACTTATGTGAATAATGTGCTTTGTGAATATGATATGATATAATGGTTGAAATGGTTTCTTATATTGTTATAATTCATGGATAACATGTTGTTTAATGTTGTTAAGCTTATATGCCTTGACATGAATATTATTGGAATGCTATGTTATGCTAATAACATGAATTATTATTGTTAACTAACAATTAAAAAAAACACACTAAAACACACACTAAAGGTGCGATTCATCACTTTTCCGTTCTAGTTCTATTTTTTTTAGGGTTCTGCCGTTGTCTCTTGGTTGAGGCATGGCAGATCCTCAGCCGGCGCCGCCGGATCCCTCTTCTTCTTCTCTTCCAAAATCCTTTGCTGAGGCTTTATCTTCAAATCCTCCACATGTTGACCAATTTTCTATTCCTTCTTCATCTTATAAAGGTGAACAAGCTCTCAAGTTAACACCAGATGTTATTGCTTCTCTAGTTAAGCCCTTCCAGCATACATTAATTGGAAAATTCTCTCATGGTCGGCCCTCAATGGAAGCAACCAGAAAACTATTTCATACGTTTGGATTAAAAGCTGCGTTTACGATAGGGCATCTTGATGCAAAACATGTTCTTATCCAAGTGAACCATGAAGAAGACTATCAACGTCTATGGATTAAAGATCAGTGGTATCTTGGTCGGTTTCCAATGCGTGTTTTCAAGTGGACTCCAGCATTTCGTCCCGATGTTGAAAGTTCGATAGTTCCAGTCTGGTTCTCTTTGCCCGGCCTTCCTATTCATCTATTTCACAAGTCCACTCTTTTTTCGATTGCGTCTTTATTTGGAAGACCTCTTATGTTAGATCATTCGACTACTAATCTGACTCGACCTAGCGTGGCTCGAATATGTGTGGAAGTCGATCTGTTGAAACCAATCCCTCATAGGGTTTGGGTGGATTGTGGTGATGTATATCCTAGTTTTTGGCAGCCGCTCGAAGCTGAAAATTTACCATCATATTGTACTTGTTGTTTGCGTCAAGGGCATACAGATCTCAATTGTAAGATTAAAAATCCCCCTCCTCCTCACACTGAGCCAAGATCAAAAGCAACTACATCTAAGTGGATGCCTAAGAAGAATGATGTAAACACAGCCGAACAGCCAATGAAGAGTTCAAACCCTAATACTTTTGCGGCTGAGAATAACAATTTAGATAATTCTCCTATTTTGGAGGATGAAGCTTTGGCTAACAATACTTCTCCCACTCTTAATGCTGATCAAATCAATTCGGAATTCAATGAAGGTAATGCTATTAATGCTGATAATATCAATCTGGTTAATAATGTTCCTATTTTGGTTCAGGATTCGGATGGAGTTACGGCTGTTCCCACTTCAAAAAATTTCTGAAAATCCAAACTTGGCAGCGTGTACCAATAACTCTCATCTTCCGGATTTGGATGGAGTTGCGGCTGGTCCTTCTTCAAAAACTTCGGAAAACCCGACTTTGGCAGCATGTGATAATAATTCTTATAACCAGGAAATTCCTCTATCTCCTAATCGCTTTGCGGCTCTCGAAATTGATCAAGAAACTGAAGAGATATGTAATGATGAGGAAGAGGCTTCAACTCATTTTCAGACTTCTCAATGCATGGCTAATCTTAATTTGGATACTTCTATTCCAATCAATAAGGCTTCTAGTAAATCTGTCATCCCTCCTTCGAAATATCCTTACAAGGTCAAAGGCTCAGACTCAATCCACTGGTTCTCATGGCTGTTAATTATCTGTTTTGGAACATTAGGGGTATCGGTAATGACCCCTCCATAGCCAGACTTAAACGTCTTATTAAGCTCCATAATATTTCTTTGCTTGCGGTTTTTGAACCTATGATCGATGTCAGTCATGTCTCTCGTATTGCCAAACGTCTCAAATTCAAATACTTCTTCTCAAATAGTAGCAGCTCTATTTGGTTATTCATCAAGTCTGCTTATACTTGTGATATTCTTCATGATGCGGCCTAGCATCTTACTGTTCAAGTGAAGCATTACAAATGGCCAACTCCTGTCAATCTCTCTTGTGTTTATGCTAGTTGTGATAGCTTGATTAGACAAGATCTTTGGTCTGATCTGGTGGATCTTGGTTCAGACTATGAGTCCATTCCTTGGATAGTTGGTGGTGACTTCAACATAATTCTTTCTCCTGAAGAAAAGCTTGGTGGAAATGGCTGGGATCGTAACGGGGCTTTGGATTTTCATTCTTGTATCTCGGCTTCGGGTTTAATGGATTTAGGTTATTCGGGAAATAACTATACTTGGTGGAATTCTAGAGATGGTTCAGCCTCTATCTTTCAGAGATTAGATCGTTTATTATGTAACAATGCTTGGCAGAATTCTTTTCATGATACTTCTGTTCGGCATTTGAATCGAAGCTGCTCCGATCATGCTCCTCTCCTTATCTCTATTTTAAAAGATAGTGAAGTTCACTCTACTTCCTTCCGATTTCTCAACATGTGGACCTCTCACCATACTTTTTTGCCTCTCATTGAAAAGATTTGGCAGCAATCTTTTACTGGTCGGCACATGCATGTGTTTTCTCAAAAACTTATGGCTTGTAAGCGGGCTTTGAAGCAATGGAACAAGGATGTCTTTGGCAATATTTTCCAGCTTCTCAAGCAGGCTGAATATGATGTTCATAGGCTTGAAATGACCTTTGAAAATTCTGGATTGCTAGCGGATAGAAATGCTATGAATCATGCTCATGCTCACCTCAAACATATTCTCAAATTGGAAGAATCCTATTGGAGACAAAAGGCCAAGATTAAATGGTTCCAGGAGGGGGAGGGCAACACGAAACTATTTCACGCTTCAGTTAATCAATCTCGCAGACGTCTTCATATACACTCTATTCATGGTTCTGATGGTCAGGAATATAATACAGAAGAGGGCATTAAGCAACAAGCTATCCTCTATTTTCAATCTCAACTTCAAGCTACTTCTATAGAAGACAATGAGCTGATCACTTCTATTCCTCCTCTTATTTCTGATCAGATGAATTTGATGCTTACTGCATGGCCAACTTTGGAAGAGGTTCGAACTATTGTTTTTGCCATGGATGGTTCTAGTGCTGCCGGTCCGGATGGTTTTTCCGGTTTATTTTTTACCCACTGTTGGGACATCATAAGTCGGGATTTTTATAATGCTATCCTGGAATTCTTTGCGGGTTTCTCCTTAACGAAAAGTTGGTCTAGCACTCTTCTTATTACTATTCCTAAGAAGGGTCACCCGGATTCCTTTAGCGATTTTCGGCCTATCAGCTTATGCAACTTTACCAATAAGGTGATTTCTAAAATTCTAGCTTCCCGCCTAGCTAGTGTGCTCCCTTCTATTATCTCGTCTAATCAAAGTGGATTTGTGAAAGGGCGTCTCATCCAAGACAATATTCTTCTTGCTCAGGAGTTAATGACCCATCTTGGGAAGAAAATATCTGGTTCCAATATGGTAGTAAAATTGGATATGGCTAAAGCTTTTGATAAAGTGTCATGGCTTTATTTAATCAAAGTTCTTCGGCATTTCGGATTTTGCGAAATATTTATTGATATGGTTTGGCGGTTGATTTTTGACAATTGGTTCTCTATCTTGGTTAATGGTTCTGCTTCGGGTTTTTTCCATTCTTCCAGAGGACTTCGACAAGGCGATCCTTTATCTCCTGCTTTGTTTATTCTCACTGCTGAAGTTCTTAGTAGAAACCTTAATGCGTTGCATATCTCTCACCCGCATGTGGCTTTCTCTTCGACTAGTGGATGTCCCTCGGTGTCTCATCTTGCCTTCGCCGATGATATTATCATTTTTTGTAATGGTAGCCGCCATTCGATTAATAAGCATTTGGAGCTCTTCTCTCTTTATGAAAAAGCCTCGGGTCAACAGATTAACAAGTTTAAAAGTAGTTTTACAGTTTCCCCCAAGCTTTCTGAAACTCGTATTACTTCCATTTCTGAATATTTGGGATTTGTTCGAAAAGACTTTCCCTTGATTTATCTTGGCTGCCCTTTATTTGCTGGTCGGAAACTCAAGAGATATTTTGATCCGTTAATTCTAAAAATTCAATCTCGTATCTCTTCTTGGTCCGGTAAATTTCTGTCTATGGCTGGGAGGATTACACTTATTAATCATGTTCTTCATTCTATCTCAGCTTATCAAATTGCTGCCCTTGATCCGCCCAAAGGTGTGATTAAAAATGTTGAAGCTATGTTAGCCAATTTCTTTTGGGGTCAGATTGATGGTAAATGGAAATCTCATTGGATAGCTTGGAAAAAATGTTGTTCTCCTGTTATGGAAGGCGGGGTTGGTATTCGATCTCTATCCGATATTAATCAAGCTTTTTCTGCTAACATTTGGTGGAGATTTCAGACTCAATCCACTCTTTGGGCTTCTTTCTTAAAAGCAAAATATTGCTCCCACATTCATCCGGTTCAATCAACTATTCGGGGCTCGCACATTTGGTGCCGAATGTTAGCTATTCGGCCGTTTGTTGAACAACATCTCAAATGGCTTCTTGGTCGGGGTAGCTGCTCGCCCTGGTTCGATGCTTGGCTGGATGGTGGTCTTATTACTAGACCTCCAGATCTTTTAGCTTCTGCCGTTAAGGATATATTTGTGGATTCTTCAAACCTGAATCCAGTAGCTGCTGCTTTATTATCTGAGTTTGATCTGGGTAGGATTCAATCTCAACATCCTTTCCTCTCTGATCAAGATGATATTCCCTGCTGGACTCTTTCGGCTTCGGGTAATTTCTCTATCTCTTCGGCATGGAACTCCCTTCGTGTTTCTAAACCGCAGATGTTATCTGCTAAATTTTTCTGGCATAAATCTGTTCCAAAACACATCAGCATTTTCATATGGCGGCTTCTTCTGTTTAAATTGCCTATTGATGAGGGTCTTCTTAAAAAAGGATTTTCCTTGGTTTCCAAATGCCATTGTTGTGAGCTGAGTAATTCTGAGACCTTTAATCATGTTTTCCTTCATAGTCCCATTGCACATGGGGTTTGGGATCATTTTAGCATTGAATTTGGTGTCCGAAGCTGCTATAATTCCATTATCCAGTGTTGCATGTCTTGGTGGATCTCATCTGCCCCTCTCATGCTTCCTTGCCTTATTCTGTGGCATCTATGGAAACATAGGAATTCTATTCTCTTTGATAATAAACGCCAAACTTCAATGGGTCTTATTTCCTCTATTAAAGATGATCTTCAGGCAACTTCAGCTTCCAAGTTAAGCAGCTTGCGACATCCTGCCAGATATGAGTGCCATCTGATTCGATGGTCTCCCCCTCCCTTTTCTTTAGTAAAGCTAAATTCAGATGGGGCATCTCGTGGTAATCCTGGTTGCAGTGGTGGTGGGGGTATTATTCGCGATTCTGATGGCAATCTCATTTATGCTTATTCGGAATTCTATGGGAATTCTACTAACACCATTGCTGAGACTAAAGCTCTTTTTCATGGTGTTTGTTGGCTTCGCAATTCTGGTTATAGAGGTGCTGTGGTAGAGGTGGACTCCAAAGTTTTGGTTGATTGTATCTCTAAAGGTCATAAGGTGCCTTGGAAATGCTGGTCCTTAATTCAACAAATAAGGGCTATTTTTTCAGATATGGAGCTTCAGATTTCCCATTGTTTTAAAGAGGCAAACAGCGTTGCGGATCTTCTTGCTAATTTGGCTTGTGACTCATCTGTTGATTCTAGATTCACTTCTCTCCGGGATCTTTCTCCTTGCATCCGTGGCTCAGTCAGACTGGATCAAAACGGCACCCCGTACATTAGACACATTAGATAGTTTTCATGGCTTGCTCTATGTTATTTGTTCCTTGTTTGTTAGATTCTTCTTTGTCTTGTATTATTTCCGATTTCGAGGTTAGGCTCCTTTGTCCTCCCGTTATAAGGCCTAGGCTGGTTGTCCCCCTCAAGTTTGTTTTTTTTTCCTTTATTAATAAAATCTAGCAGGGTGCCGCCCCTGTTTCCCCCTAAAAAAAAAATGAATTATTATTGTTAAGCATAAAATGCCTTGACATGGATTTCAATGAAATGTCATACTTTAGTGATATCATGATTTATTATTGTTGAGCATGAATATCTTAACATGATTTTAATGCCATGTCATATCATATTGGTAGCATGATATCTTAATATTGAACATGATGCCATGATAGGAAGTTATGTTTAGTAACTTACTAAGTCATTATGACTTACTCCTATTTGTTGATTGTTCTCCCTAGATCCGAGTCGTGCGAGCGGATCAAAGTGATGCTCAAGATTTCGTTGGTGAAGTTTCCTTTTTGGCAAGGTTGCTACTACTTAGTTAGTTTATTTCTTTTGGTAAGGATGTTGGGAAAAATGAAGTTATGTAAACTTCATGATGGGTAGCAAACCTACTTGTGATTGTAATATTTATACTTATGTTGATTAATGCTTATTCTTTTGCTAGCCGACTTGTAGTAGTCGTGCTTGGTGTATATTGATGGTTACATTTCAGTATGCTATCTTGATGTTGGTACTTATGATTATTAGTACTTATACCGTTGGTAGCCGACTTGTAGTAGTCGTGCTTGGTGTATATTGATGGCTACATTTCCGTATGCTATCTTGATGTTGGTACTTATGATTATTAGTACTTATACCGTTGGTAGCCGACTTGTGTTAGTTGCGCTTAGTAAATGTTGATGATTATGTTTTAGTATGTTACATTGATGGTTAAATTATTATGTTTGTTCTCCGGCATGTTTTTAGCCGTTGAGTATGTTAGACTAGAGTCTTAGACTTAGTGTAATGTTGGGTTTCGGCTGTAACGTCGCCGATGACTTGTTTTATTTGTGTTATATATTTGTATTGCATGACAAGGAGTTTTGCTCTACGTGCCCAATGTTGCGGCACGTGCGTCGAATTTTTGGACCGAGAGATTAATTATCTCTTTGGTTGTTTTTAGTTTGAGCTTGTTAGCTCGGGCGCCACTGTGAATTTATGTTTCGCTTCCGTATGTGTTTTAAGTTATTGGCGTATTGCCGTTATGGCCTTATCCATTATTTGTTACTTGTTTGTTGTTATTTGTTTCCCGACGGCATGACCTTGGGATTTTGTCTTGGGATCCGGGTCAGGTCGTCACATCCACTACCTCCTCTGGACGCCGACGGAGAGTATAGTCAGGAGCCAGAGTCTCCCTGATACTGGTTGGGAGGCCAGTAATAGCGGCAAAGTCACAGGGGGTCATGGTCGCCTCCCCCCAGTTGAAGTGAAAGGTATGGGTGGTGTCCCACCAATAGTCCCGTAGCACATCAAAGATCGGCAGGTAGCTTGTGAAGGGACGGAAAGCATGAACGAAGGCGCTGAAGCCAAAACCCTCCACTAGAACCTGTGCCTCCTCGGGCAACATGCAGTAAATGTCCATTACATTGGTACAAGAAGCCCAGACCCTCTGGAATGATCTGCGAAACTGGAAAAAATAAAATAAAAAGGAGAGGTAAGTCTACTATCTCTATTTTCCTCGTAAATAAAATGTAAAAAAAATAATAACAAAAAATGGATGAATAAGAATAAATAATAATGATGAATAAGTAAGGATAAATAATAAATATGTTGCATGCATTGTATTCTTTTAATTTTACATTCTCATAATAAATAAAAATGCATTTTTTTGCATCTAAAAAAGAAAAGAAGAAAAAGAGATTATATATATTCTTTTGCATCTAAATGAGCATTTTTGCATTCTAGGCATCATAAAAGTGTATTTTGCATTTTAAAAATATGTACTGCATTTTTGCATTATCGTATGCATAATAGAATACAAGAGTGCCCATGCATCATGTTAGTAAGCATCCTATAATTTTTCTGCATTGCCTTTGCATCAAATAAAGTAATACATGCATCCATCATTTGCATTTATTGTCCAATAAGTTGCATTAGGGGTGCACTAAAAAGACAATAAAATGCTACCAATCATGAAAATAAATATTCATATGGCATTTACTATATCCCTGCAGCATAAACATGCATGAAAAATAAATTTTATGGCATAAAATATATCTCTTTTGTCCTATATTTATCTGAAAGATGTGTCCGAAAATGTGTTCAGGAAAATTTGAATTGTATTCCGAAAAGTCCTTTTCGTGAACATATAGCATGCAAAAATATGTTTTAGCCTAGAACATGCATCATATAGCCCCAATTGCATTTATAGTATAAATCATGCATATTAGGGTCAAATAGTGACCACTAGTTCAATTAAAAAAAAAAAAAGTTCAATCATGCATTGCAAGAATAAATTGCGTAAATTTCATGCATCATTACCTAATTGCATCATTTAGACATAAATAGAGCATGAATAAGCATTATTAATAAAGTCAAGAATGCTCCAAAAATGTCAAACAATGCTAAAATCTAGCAGATCTGAAGTATATCCAGTCAGATCTAAAAAAAAAGAAGAAACTTACAGAAGTGGGTGGAAGATTGGACACATGGGTGTCCCGGTCATGAAAGATATTGCCCCAGTCATCCATGGAATATCGGTGCCTGATCTTATTCCGGATCAAAGGAGGAAATTCTATCCTCCTTCCGCCAAATTCTGGGTGCATAGGAGTCTTCCCCTTCCTGGATCGTGACGAGGAAGCCATTTGCTAGAGAAAACACTTAAGTTGGCGGAAGAAAAATGAGAAAAGGAGCAAATATAGAAAAGAAATTCAAAAGAACAGCAATGGCGTCGGCGGAGGAATTGCTGAAGAAAGGAAATGAAGAAGGAAGGAGCAGTAGCTCCCCTCCTTTCTCCCCCGTCAATAATAAGGGGAGGAAAAAGGAATTTTTCCTTTTTCCCCCTCCATAGTTTGAAGCTGTGATACTTAAGTCCCGAGGTTCCAAAAGTTACAAAATTACCCCAAAGCTTAATGAAGAGTTAACAAAAGTAATTTTGTTAACCAAAATTTGACGGCCATCCATCCAAGGGCAAAGGAAAAGCGATATCCCAGCAGATCAGCCGCAAAATAAGCAGAAAAGCCAAGAAATTCAGGCGGCGAAGGTAAGAATTGAAAGGAAAAAAAATGAAAAAAATGAAAAAAATATGAAATATGAAAAGAAGAAAAGAAGAAAAAAAAAAGAGAGAAAAAAAAAAAAGTCCCTAGCTTGAAGAAGCAAAAGTGGCAGAAATATCCAAATCAGTTGAATCCGCAACAGCCACCGAAGCATGAAAAGATAAGAAAGGTAAGGTATTCTTATCCTACCTTCAAATAAATAAATAAATAAAAGAAAAATATTTTTCAAGTTTTGCTTTAGAATATAAAAAAAAACACAACAAAAAAAGGAGGAATATTGAAAAACAAAAAAAAGAGGAATATTAAAAAACAAAAAAAAAAGGAATATTGAAAAACAAAAAAAGAGGAATATTGAAAAAAAAAGAGGAATATTGATAAACAAAAAAAGAGTAATATTGAAAAACAAAAAAAAAGAGGAATATTGAAAAAAAGAAAAAGAAAAAGAGAGAAGAAAGGAAGGGAAAAAGAAAAATCTTTTTTGCCGTATCTGGCGACAGATTTTTTTTCAGCTGGATACAGTTTTCGAAAAATTTGAAGAAAGTTTTTTTTTGCCGTGCTTGGCGACAGATTTTGATTGGTTGAGTACAGTTTTCGGAAAATTTGAAGATTTTCTTATTGTGTTTGGCGACAAGGTATTGACCGGTTGAACACAATTTTTGAAAATTTCTCTTAACATATTTCGATAACAGGTATTGACCAGTTGAAATATGGTTTTCGAAAAACTTAAAAATCTTCATACCGTGTTTGACAGGCGGTTTTGACCGGATGAATAAGACTTTTCGAAAAACATGAAAAAAAATTTCCCGTTGTGTTCTTGGACGAGTTTTGACCCGAAAAACATGACATCCTCGTTGGTTGTCCGACTTGTTTTTGGCCCGAACTACGTTTTGGTCTGAGTTCCTTTATTAAGGGATACGTAGGCAACCTATACTAGTAGGTCCGACAATTAGAGCATTTCATTGCATATCTGCTTAAAAACTACGATAACCTGTTATAACTGACTAAATGTGTCTAGGCTATGGAGTTTGGTTAGCATTATAAACTGTTGCATTATAACTGTTACCTATTGCATTCCTCTCTTATTTTAATTTGAATGAAATTGGAGAGTCTATTGTTTATCAACGATGTTTGTCTACTCAGTATGCCTCGGGTTACCCATAGACTGCATCGTTGAGGGGCTCTGTAGACACCCCAATTTCATACCCCTGATATGTGACTCTGGCATGTGATATCAAGAACTGCTTAAACTCAACAAATGTCAAGTTACAGGAGTCAAAAATGCAAAAGGCAAAGCAGGATGCGCGAAACAGTAAAATGCGAGAGATAAAAGTGACAAATTTGAAAGTCAAATAGTGACTTGGCGCGGCCAAAAGGGTCATCTAGCGCAGCGCCAAGGAGAGGTAGGATCCGCGCCAAGCTCCCAAACAGTGCCCAAAGAGTTAACGCATTGTGTAAATTGTCAAGCACGCGGTACAAGCCGATGAAGCACAAATCCAACTATAAATACAGGTGCCCGGCTACGCTTTTGGGAGACATTTTGGACGAAGGCTTGAAGCCCGAAGAAACTCTGCGTATTTTTAACGCAGTGAGCGATCAGTGAGCGTGAGTGATCCTCCTCTCTTATAAAGCCTTGAAACCCTGCCAAAACTCCGCCAAATCAAAAACCCACCGGTTAAAAGTGATCCCTAGCCTTTTAAGTTAGGTATCCACCTCATTTCCCTGGCCCAAAAACCATAAAGTAAGCCGTTACTCTGCCCAAGTAAATAGGCTGAAAACACCAAAAAATAAGACGTTATTCCGCCTAACCAAAAAGGCCAAAAACACCAAAACCAAGCCGTCATTCTGCCCAAGTGAGCAAGCCAACACCACCAAAAATAAGTAGTCACTCTGTCCAAATCACAACAACTGCGACAACAAAAAAAGACTCCCTCTTCCTGAAGGACAGAGCGAGCACACTCCGCTCTAAAAGGTAATAGCCTTTAAGGGCGTTTTTTTATTTATAAAGTTATTCTTTAAAATCCGGCCCAATGTAGAAAATATAAGTTGTTGTGTTGCCCGGATTTAGTTAGAAAATATTATGTAAAAGAGCCCTTATAATGACTAAATATTTTTAAATATATCTGTAATTATTGTAAGGAGACGGTTGCAAGTCCGTAAATAATGTAGTAGCGGATGTATTTGCTTTTATTTTCTTGTCTTTATATGCTTTATTTATTTTCTAGATAAATATAAAAAAGCATACTTTAGCCAAAAACCACTTTTGAGACCGAAAGGGCGAGTTGGGTGCCTAGCACCTTCCCAACTCGTAACTTAGCCTCCGAACCCGTTTTATAATCTCTGATTTTTCTTTTTTTGGTTTTGCTTTATTTTTGCCTTAAAATAAAGATGGAAACTCTATAAAACATTTTCGATCCAGTGGGGCCTCGCAACACTCCTTTCTTGCACTTTTTCGTTTTCCCCTAAAAAAGGGAGAATGAGAATGAAAGGGTGATGTATTCTCATATCCTGGTATCCCCTAAACAAGGGATAACTTGATGCGGGAAACCCAAAGCTCCCATAGTGATCTGAAATAGGCCATAAGACTATTTTTATAAAATCCATAGTGGGGGCGTCGCAACATCCTTTTTTGCACTTTTCTGTTTTCCCTTAAGAAAGGGAAAATGGGAATGAAAGGGTGATGCATTCCTATATCCTGGTATCCCCTAAACAAGGGATAACTTGATGCGAGAAACCCAAAGTTCCCATATTAGATCAAAAATTCACTAAAGTCAACCGAGGCGCATTCCAACGCGTTATTTTAGGCAGCACTCCTTTCGCATTTTTAATTTCATTCTCCCCTAAACAAGGGAGGATAGAATGAGAGCAGTGGTGTCCCGCATCCGCACGTACACGCACCCCTATCCAAGGGCGCGCGGGGCACGGGCGTAACGTCGGGCGACCCATAATGGGCAATGCTCCGTCTGCCAGCTTGAAGGGGAACAGCCTCATCAGCTTGTCGAGGATTACTCCGCCAACTTGCATTGCTCAGACGAGGAGGCGTATTGCTAGGACCTGCCTCATTTGGATCAGGAGTCGTTCGAGCACTAAGGCCATGAACCCGCTTGAAGTCCGCCCGCAAAGCCTGAGGGACTACCAGTCCCAAACTCTCCACATCCTCGTCTATCTCCATCAGGCGAGCATCCATGCCGCTGCTTATTCACCGGCCCAACATCCACCTCAGTGCATGCCTAATCATGCGGGAATACCCCTCAGCAGCCACTATAATCCATGATAGATATTCATGGGACAGGAGCATATAATCAGAATATACATAAGCCACCTCTCACGAGTCAAAGTAAAGCTACCATATGTTGCGGATAAGGGTGCCTAAGTCCCTATCTATCTCCAGCTCTTCAGCCAGAGGACGGCTTGCATTGGGAATGACCTGCTCCCTGTCGAATTGGTGCAGGACCCTGTCCACCCGATAAAATGAATTGCGCTCGATACCTGGCAGAATAACTTGGGCATAGACCCCGGTATGCATAAAGAAGCTACGGATCCGCCAGTGGCTGACAACCCATATGATTTCCATGGAGCCTTTGCGCAATAAATTCTTAATCCAATCAGACTCTGAAAAATTCGTCTGGCGATAATGGCCTCGAGAGCCACAAAGCCTCGGATCATATATTGCTCCCATCGGCATTGGGCCCATCACCTAGTTGAAGTGCTCCTCTAGCCACATATGAATCAGAAGAGGGCTACCAAAAGGGAACAGTTCATCACCAGTCGTATAGCATCCATGCCAGACAAAGTCTCAGCCAGAATCACCGGGATAATATTCACCCGGCGGTCCCGAGCCTGCAATACCAAGTCTACGTCCCGCACATCAATATATCCGGGTTGGCCCACCAACAGATACCGCCCCGCAGGGCAGAGAAAAAGAGAAGCTAGCCGGCGCCACAGATAAATTAAATCATCTTCCCTGTATTCCGTATAAGCACCGAGAAGGACGGTCAAATCAAAGTTTACTCCATTGTAAAAGCCAGGAGTAGCTTCGCGGGTTGTGCCAAAAAGCTCCCTTATTGCCATATAAGGGCGCCTCCATGGAGAAGGCACGACAATAGGTCCAGTGGCTGCCATCCCTACCATAGCACAAAATTCTTCGAAGGTGGGGCGTATTTCATTCATGCCGAAATTAAAAAGATGGTCCTGAGGCGACCAGAACCTAGAGGCTCCCCGCAACAAATCCCAGTTAATGTAAAGGGTCTGCCATGACAGCAGACACCAGTACTCATAGATATGCTCAAACCAATCCCGTTCATCTGACCGCAAAGAGAGGACCCAAAAGTCTAGAGCATTCTCGTAAATTTCTATTTCTAAAGTCGTATGGGTTGGTGCGGCCATCTCTAGACAAAAGCAAATATTTTATCTGGCAAAAGAAAAAGAAACTGAGAAAAAAAGAAGTAAAAAGACTGAGCAGAAGGAAAGAAGGCGAGCTGGTGATGAAATAAACGTTGCCCCGACTCTCCATTTATACTGAAAGAACCAAAGAAGCGGACAAATTCTAAGCACAGGGCACGAACAGTGCATGAACATGGACTACACAGAAAGTGGCCTGGCGCCGCCTATACCCCTTCCTGGCGTGGCGCCCATTTCTCCTATGGGTGGCGCCAAGATCTCCACCACTGTTCCCCAATACTGCCTGGTATCCCGGTTTTTGGCTCCAACCGTCCCATGTTTGAGCATGGGAAATGGAAGAAATTGCATGGGCTACGCAAATAGCCTCGCCTGTAATTCAAAATATCAAGCACTAGAAGAGGGGGCTGCCTCTTCCTCCTCGCAGAGTACCAGAAAACCCTACTTTCAAATCCGAAGGTGTATCTTTCTAAATCCCCCTTTATAAGTTGCAGTGTGCCTTTACCCCTAGATAATGGTCTAGCTTTCTTTTATGCATGAAATATTGAGTCTGCATTTTAAATTTTTGCATCATATGAAATCATATTACATATCATAATAAAAAAAATAATATATATGTACAGAATCTGGTACAAGAAAAAAAAAAGAAGGAAAATGCTAATAAATGCAGGAAGCTGAAGCTAATGAGCGCGGGAAGATTGGCTCCATTCAAGATTGCCACCCATGACCCAAGGGTCGTGTCCGCCAATCCTGTACCCTCGTCCTCTCACCCGAGCACGACTCGATCCAGCAGCCACAACATCATCATCATCATCATTCTGGTGCCTGGTCTATCGCACTGCATCATTCCCTCGGCAGGAGAACTCATCCACAAGCAGCTGATAAAGCTTGTTGATGCTGAAGAAGCCCCGCATCAGTTTCTTGTACGTCGACACGTTAACCTGAAAAAAAGGTGTGAGACATCAAAAGATAAAATATATCAGTCTCAAAAAAAAGGTAAAAAAAATGTATTTACCGTGCGAGCCTGCTCTGGGACGCGATACCCCTCAGGGATGTCTGCATCGGGAAGAACTTCCTCCACAATCCCCTTCTGTCACGATGATATCGAAAAGTGGAAAAAGCATCAGCTGGCCCAGTAAACTCCAGATGCGGGTCAAGAGCCGGAAAAGAAGGCCTCGGCATCTCAGAGGCATCGGAAGCACGCCTGGCTGCCACAGGGACAGGAGGGGCAGGATGGAGCATACTCCTTAGGAAGTCCTCATATGCCATAACCGGGAAGTCACTCTGAGTCATAAAAAGTATCGACAGGTACTGATACCTGTTCGGCAAGAAATCCGACGCAACCACCTAAGAGGGAGGCATAGGAAGCACCACCGGGACTATCATAAGTGCAGAATGCTGACGGTTGACCCGCTCTCCAATGTATAATGAATCAACCATGATGGATACCATCAGTATCCGACACCTGCTCGTCTCCAAAGTAACCGCATAATGCCCCACCAGGCCCCTCCAAGGAAGAAAGTGCACCGTGCCTACACTCGAGCTGGCAATCATCTCCCGCATCCTTGCTGTATCTGAGCAACCGTCGTCCCGATCCAGCCTAACTCTATTCGCATTCACGAACTCAGCCAAATAAGGTGGCATGTGAAAGTGTTGATGCAATGGACCCAGCGTGAAATGGAAGACTGAATAAGACTAGACCTACGAAAAAATAAAAAGAAAAAAAATCAGTAAGAAGAAAAAATGCTGCGAAAAATTAAATGATGAAAAAATACTGAAAAAAGGGGCAAAAGCAGGAAAAAAGAAAAGATACCTCCCAAGCCGGAGCAAATCCATTGAGAGTCGGCGAGTCATTGCGGCTAGCTCTATCCATAGAAGCGTACAGCTCAGCCAGGCTTGCCTGCCCCTAGTCATAATCGGCAACATGGTCCAAATCCGTCAAGCACCCCAAGAGGGAAACTCTCAAAGAAGTGGATGAGTTGACGAAAAGAGACGATCCAAGAAAAAAGAATAAAAATGCCCAGGCAACGCGAGCTACGACCTCGCTATTATTTTCTGCAACCCGCTTGGCATTCTCTAAAATCCACTTCCTCACGCTGCCAATAAAGATCTCGTCAGCCGATTTATACTCGGGCACAAAGCCCAGGAGATCTTCCACCACGTCGTGGTGGTGACGGAGGGTATAGTCCGGTGCCAGAGTC
This sequence comes from Codonopsis lanceolata, assembly GCA_013146195.2. Lineage (NCBI taxonomy): Eukaryota > Viridiplantae > Streptophyta > Magnoliopsida > Asterales > Campanulaceae > Codonopsis > Codonopsis lanceolata. The sequence goes on along the minus strand of CM028384.1, from coordinate 5,322,239 downwards.
CTACCGATACTGGTAGGAATGCCTGTGATCGCAGCAAAGTCACATGGGGTCAAGGTCGCCTCCCCCCCCCCAAGCTAAAATGAAATGTATGTGTGGTATCCCACCAATAGTCCCTCAGCACATCAAAGATGGGCACAAAGCTGCGAAAGGGACGAAAAGCCCGCAAAAACGCACTGAATCCGGAGGACTCCACCAACACTCGTGTCGCCTTGGGCATCAAGTTATATATGTCCAAAGCGTTGGTACAGCTCGCCGAAATCCGCACCAGGGGTTTGCGCATCTTAAAAAAAACAGCAGCATATCAGCATCAGAAAAAATGAAGGAAAGGGAAAAGGTAGATTTTTATTTTTTTTAAATCTCTTGCGCATATTATTAAATTAAGTATGTTGCATACATCGCAATTTTGCATAATAAATTTTATATTGCATATTTAGCATAAAAAAAATATATTGCATTCTTGCATTCAAAAGAAAAAAAAGGAAAGGAAAGAAAAAAAAATATTTTTTTTGGCATCTTGGCATAAAAAATATATATGTTTTTCGGAAAAATAAAAAGTGTGTTTTGCATTTGAAAATAAACGCATGTTGCATTTCTCGCACATATTGAAAAATGCCCATGCAACATGTTAAGCAAGCATTCAATAAATTTTCTATGTCACATTTGCATTCCATAAAAATGATATATGCATGCATTAGTCATTCATCATTTGCATTTATTTTTTCAAATGATTGCATTCTAGCATTCGCAAAAATAAAAATGTTGCAAATCTTGAAAAAAAAAATATTTCTATTGCATTTATCATGTCTCTACAGCATATGCATTCGTAAAAGTGAATATTATTGCATAAGATATCTCAGTTACATTTTGCATGCATCAAAAAATATGTCCGAAAATGTATCAAAACCAAATGCATCATATTTCCAAAAAGTCTATTTCATAGTCATGCATCAAATAAAAATATTTTTTCAATCTAAACACGCATCATATAGCCAAATCGCATCAATGATATAAAATATGCATCGCAGAGTCAAATAGTGCCAACTAGTCAAATTATGCATCGCAAAATTAAATCGCATGAATTTCATGAATAAATTACCAAATTGCATCATTCTAGCATATAAATTGCAAGCATAAGCATCATAAGCAGGGTCAGGTATGCTCCAAAAGCCCAAAATAGCAGAGAAATCTAGCAGATTTGAAAAATCATCAAAACGGGTTTAAGAAAAAGAAACTTACAGAGGGATTCAGAAGATTAGACACGTGGGTGTTCCGATCGCGAAGGAGATTACTCCAATCATCCTTCGAGTAATAATACTTGTCATGATTTCGGATCAAAGGAGGAAGTTCTTTACTCTCTTCGCCCGAATCTGGATACATCGGCACCTTTCCCTTCTGAGATCTTGAAGAGGAAGCCATCTATTAAGAAAAACACGCAAATTGGCGGAAGAAAATTGAGAAAAGGAGAAGAAAGGAGAAAGAAAACTTCAACAGCAACAATGGCAGCCGAGGAAGAATGAAGGAAGAAATGAAGAAGCAGTGAGTTGCTTCACTTCTCCCCCCGTCGCATATAATGGGAGGAAAAAGGATTTTTCGTTTTTTCCCCCTCCAAAGTTTCAAAGTTCAGCGCTAAAGTCCTCAGGTTTCCAAAGTTGCAAAATGGCCCCTAGAGCTTAACAGAAAGTTAACAAAGTTAGTTTTGTTAACAAAAATTAACGGTCATCCATCCAAAAGCAATGGAAAGCTCACGTCTCCAGCAAATCAACCGCAAAATGATTAGAAAAGCAAGAAAAATCTGCAGCAAAGGTAAAATTCTCAGCAAAATGCAAAGGAAAAAAAATGCAAGGATGCAAAGGAAAAAAAAATTCAAGCATGCAAAAGAAGAAAAAATACAAGCATGCAAAAGAAATGCAAAGAAAAAATAATGCAAGCATGCAAAGGAAAAAAAAATGCAAGCATGCAAAAGAAATGCAAAAGAAAAAAAATACAAGCATGCAAAGAAAAAAAATGCAAGCAAGCAAAAAGAAAAAAAAAGTGCAAATGCAAAAAGAAAAAAAATGTGCAAATGCAAAGAAAAAAATGCGAGCAAAAAAAAAGAAAAAAATGCAAAAGAAAAAAAGAAAAAAAAAGCAAAAAGCAAAGAAGAAATTTCAACCAGCAGTTGGAAATGCAGCAAAGAAGAAATTTCCATCAGAAGTTGGAAAAGCAGTAAAAGAAGAAATTTCCAGCAAAAGTTGGAAAAACAGCAAAAAAAGAAAATTCCAACATAAGTTGGAAATGCACCAAAGAAAAATTTCCTGCAGAAGTTGGAAATGCAGCAAAGAAGAAATTTCTAGTAGAAGTTAGAAAAGCAGCAAAAAAGAAATTTCCAGAAGAGGTTGGAAATGCAACAAAGAAGAAATTTCCAGCAGAAGTTAGAAAAGCAGCAAAAAAAGAAATTTACAGCAGAAGTTGGAAAAGCAGCAGAAGAAATTTCTAACAGAAGTTGGAAATGCGGCAAGAAAAAAAATCTAGCAGCCGAAGCCGCCAAAGTAGAAGGAGCAGCCGAAGCCGCCAAAGCAGCATAAGCCACCAAAGCAGCAGGAATAGCCGAAGCAGCAGAAGCCGCCAAAGCAGCAAAAGCAGCGAATTGCAGCAAATGTAGCAAAATCAACTGAATCAGCAAAAGCAAGGCAATGGTAAGAAAGGTAAAGTATTTTACCTTTTGCATGCATGATGTGTCCCGCCATTGTATTCGACGAAGGGTACTACCCTGAGAGTACAATGCTCTTTTGATTATATTCCACCTGGTTGTTGGATCTTTCCCTGAACCGGTGTAGGCCCCGGGTCAGAGGGAAAGGATCGGTCCCACCATTGTATTCGATGATGGGTACTACCCTGAAAGTACAATGCTCTTTTGATTATATTCCACCTGGTTGTTGGATCTTTCCCTAAAGGGGTGTAGGCCCTGGGTCAGAGGGAAAGGATCGGTCCCACCATTGTATTCGACGAAGGGTACTACCTTGAGAGTACAATGCTCTTTTGATTATATTCCACCTGGTTGTTGGATCTCTCCCTGAAGGGGTGTAGGCCCTGGGTCAGAGGGAAATGATCGGTCCCACCATTGTATTCGACGAAGGGTACTACCCTGAGAGTATAGTGTTTTATGATGTTGTATTGTTTGCATGCGGGCCGAACTACGTTTGGTCTGATTCCTTTTATTAAGGGATACGTAGGCAGCCTACTTCGGTAGGTCCGACCATCAGAGCACTCAATTTGCATATCTGCTTAAAAACTACGATAACCTGCTATAACCGACTAAATATGTATAGGATATGTGAGGTTTGGTTTGCATTATAAACTGTTACATTATAACTGCTACCTGTTGCATTACTCCCCCATTATAATTTCCCCGAAATTAGGGAGTCTATTTCTTATCAATGATGTTCGTTTACTCGGTAAGCTGCGGGTTACCCGTAAACTCCATCGTTTAGGGGCTCTGTAAACACCTGAATTTCGTACCCCTGGTATGTAACATTGACATGCGATATCAAGACATGTTTAAACTTAACAAATGTCAAGTTACATGGTTTAAAATGCAAAAGACAAAGCATGATGCGTAAAACAGTGTAATGCAGGGGATAAAGTGTCCAAAAAGGAGGCAAAAATTGAAGGCTGGCGCGGCCAATAAGCCAGACAGGCGCGCGCGGCACCCAATCTCCATGTTTTCGGTGCCAGGATCCTCAACAGTGTACTCCGTCTTCATGCATTGCACAAGCCTTCAAAGCGCGCGATACAAGATGGTGAAGCACAAGATGAAAATCACAAATGCGAGCGGTGTCCCTCCTCTCACCTATAAATAGAGGTGCCCGGCTTCAGGAATTGACACACTGAGAAAAGCCGTAAAATTCTGCGCGTTTATTTTACGTTGCGATAGAAAAGCGATCGTGAGATAGTAAGTGCCCCCTCCTATAAATCCTCAAAGCTCTGCCAAATCTCCTTCAAACACAAAACCAACCGGTCAAAGTGAGCCTTAGCCCCCCAGCTAGGTTTCCACCCTATTCCCCCGGTCCAAAAATCCCAAAAAGAGTAGTTGCTCTGCCCGAATCCAAAGGCCAAATCCACCAGAAGCAAGCAGTTGTTTTGCCCGATTTCCGCCGTCAGCAAGCAAACAACAGAAAAAAGCAAGCAGTTGCTCCGCCCGTTTGACGGTGCCCAGAAGCAACTTTCAGAAGTTGTTATTCTGCCCGAACCACAGCAGCAGCAAAAAGACTCCCTCTCCCGGAATGACAGAGCAAGCACACCAACGCTCTTAAAGGTGAGCCTTTAAGAGTTTTATTTATAAAAAAGGCTATTTTCATACGGCCTAATGTAAAAATATAAGCTGTTATGCTGCCCGGATCTATTTAGAAAATAGCATCAAAAAGAGCCATTATTATGGCCAAATATTTTTAAATGTATTTGTAATTACTGGAAGGAGATTGTTGCAAGTCTGTAAATAATGTAGACCCAGATATATTTTCTTTTAATTCTTTATTTATTTTCTCGAAAAATATAATAAAAACATAATTTAGCCAAAAACTGTTTTGAGACCGAAAGGGCGAGTTAGGTGGCTAGCACCTTCCCAACTCGTAATTTAGCCTCCGAACCCTTTTTTTACAATCTTTGGTTTATTTTTGGTTTTCTTTGTTTCTCCTTAAAATAAAGATGGCGACTCTGTTAAAATATTTTGGATCACAGTGAGGCTCGCAACATCCTTTCTTGCACTTTTCTGTTTTCCCCTAAACAAGGGAGAATGTAAATGAAAGGGTGATGCATTTTATGTGCCTTGTCTTCCCCTAAACAAGGGAGGATGAGATACGGGGAGGCCAAAGCACTCATAGCGATCCAAAATAAGCCTAAGGTCATGGTGGGGCTCACAACATCCTTTCTTGCACTTTTCTGTTTTCCCCTAAACAAGAGAGAATGAGAATGAAAGGGTGATGCATTTTCTGTGCCTTGTCTTCCCCTAAAAAAGGGAGGGTGAGATACGGAGGAATCCCATGCACTCATAATGACCTAAGGAAATTTTCTAAAAGTCCATAGTGAGGCAGGGCGTGTTTCCACGCGCTCTCGCAACATCCTTTCTTGCACTTTTTCGTTTTCCCCTAAACAAGGGAGAACGGGAATGAAAGGGTGATGCATTCTCTGTGCCTTGTCTTCCCCTAAACAAGGGAGGGTGAGATACGGAGAAACCTAAAGCTCTCATAATGGACCAAAACTCACTCGGTGACCGAGGTGTATTCAACGCGCTTTTTGACAACACCCTTTCCGTATTTTTAATTTCGTTTTCCCATTAACAAGGGAGGGTGGAATGGAAAGCGTGGTGTCCTTCTGAATGTCGCGTTCCCCTAGAAAAGGGAGCACGGGGTCCGGGAGATCCCGGGGCACCCACAAGTGACTGCTTCCGAAAGTTGCTTTCTGGCCTCGGGATCCGGGCAGAGCAACTGCTTGCGTTTTTGCTATTGTTTGCTTGCTGGCTGCGGAAATCGGGCAGATCAACTGCTTGTTTTTTGCTTGATTTGGCGTTTGGATTCGAGCAGGGCAACTGCTCTTTTTGGGATTTTTGGATCGGTGGAATAGGACGGAACCCTAGTAGGGCAACTAAGTTTCACTTTGACCGGCTGGTTTTTAGTATTTGGGGGAGATTTGGTAGGGCTTCGAGGCTAGAGGAGGAAATTTCTTTCAGCGTTCTCTCAACTGCGTGATGAACTCTCTGCATAAGTATGTTTTCTTACTGTGTGTCGAATGTGAATTCTGAAAGCCGGGGCCTCTTATTTATAGGCTGGGAGTGAGGTTTCCTTCGCTGTTAAGTTTTACTTTATGTGCTTCATTGGCTTGTACCGCATGCTGAGAAGATTTTACTTTAGGCTAACTGCTATAATACCTTTGGCACTGTTGGGCGCCGCCCATAGGGGATGTGGGCGCCGCATCCAAGTGGCTATGGGCGGTGCCCAGGGCCATTTTTCTCTTGATTTTTGGCACTTAGGCCCCCTGCATTTCACTGCTCATGCATCCTACTTTTTCTTTTGTATTTTTAACCCTGTAACTTGACATTCGTTAGCTTTTTAACAGATCTTGATATTTTATGCCATGTTACATATCAGAGGTACGAAATTGGGGTGTCTACACCATGAGTAGGTTGATTTCCATGTGTATTGAAGTATGGTATTAAGTTTCACCTTCTATGTGTAGGATTGTGAGCATGCTTGATAAATTTGTATCTTGGCTTACTTGTTTGAAATGTGATTATGGACTTTAAATGTCATACATCGATTTATGAATCCTACTTGGGGGGTTTTTGTTGGGTTATTGTGGGTTGTTAACCTTGAGAATTTAGCTAGGAATATTAGCTAATGACTTTAGAAGGGTGATGTTGACTATAGCTTCCATGCCCTAGCAAATTGAAAGTGTAGAAACACTCAACGGAGTCAACTAGTGGATTAGTATGACAATAGAAAACTACAAACTTAAGTCCTACGGAATTTGGGGTTCATTTGGTAGAGGTCAAGCCTCCGAACATGTTAAGTGTATGAAGAACACTTGGATATTAGAGGCTTATTATTATTTCTCTAATGTGTTTATGTGTTAATTAGCAATGAAATGCATGACTACATTATTGTAGAGTACATACCTACTTGGTTGGTTAAGTGCGCTCTTACGTACTCTTCCTTTGATTGAGCATGTGAGTATACATTACTGTTCTTGGGTTTGAGTCCAACTGGAGTTGTCTTGTTGGTGTCTGTGGCAGGACGATGCATCATTTTCACAAATTATGAGATTTGTGATCACGATGGATCGCTGTGCCGGGTTTACACACACCCCTCCATCGATGGCCACATTGGGGATATAGCTCATCACTGTTATAGTATTAAACATGACCTTGATAGCTATGGAACTTGAGTGGGTAATGTCTCGGGGATGTTGTAGACACCCCAATTTCATACACATGTTTATTACATGCCATAAAATATCAAGAACTGTTAAAAGGACTAGCGGATGTCAAGTTACAGGATTAAAAGTACAACAGGATGGAAGAATTAACAAACAGTTAATTACAGGGCGTGAAAGTGCCAATGTTGGTCCCAAATAGGCTCAATCTAGGCTAGAGGGGAGGGGGTTGAATAGCCTAGATGTGGTTTTGAAAATCCTTTTGAAAAACTTCTTGAAATGTTCTTCTTCCCCCTTATTTTAAAAAGATTAAATTTTTAGGAATAGTTAGGGCAGCGGAAAACAGATCAAACATTGTTACTTTTGTATAGATCCAGCAACAGATTCAATCAGATATAACGATAGCAGCTATTATGTAAGGCAAGATCAGCGAAAGCAGTTCAAATCAATACGCAAAGATTTAGAAGTGGTTCGTACTATAAAAAGTACTACGTCCACCACCAAAGTGGTTAGCTTTGGATTTTGAAAGGTGCACTTGTTTTATCCACTAGGTCAGAAAGTTAGATCTCTAATGGATTGTTAACAAAATAGTTTTCAACCAAGTGTATAATGATGAGAGAAACAATTATTGAATAATTGATCTCTCAAGTGCTAAAGTAAAGAATAGTTAATTTCAAACTAGAAGAAGTTGAAAGTAAGATAGAAATAGTAGATCTGCAGCTTCAGGGAGTTTGGTGAAGTGTTAGTTCTTGTCCTTTTGATCTCTTGAATGTTTGAGTATTGAAGATGAAGTTTTTGTACTGACTGAGCAAGAGATTGTTGTTCCAGATCTTCAAGTCTTGAATTTATACCAAGAGAGATTCTCAGGACCGTTGGATTGAAAGTGGAGAATTTGAATCCAACGTTAAAATGCATTTCAGCGCTTTCTAGAATACGTGCACCAATAGATATCAGAGATGCAGTGATGCAGAGCTGAAATTCCTAAACAGAGTAAGTTTTCAGCTTGCAGGCGTTATAGCTTGAAAGTCTTCTTAGCCAAAAGAGGTAATGTCTTCAGTTTTCATGATACAGTCGACAGGCTGGACTGTGCCATTTGTCTAAAGACAGATAATGACATAGTTGACCTTTTGGGAGGGAAGACTGATGGAGATAATTTGAATATTATTTAACTAGATATTAAAAATATCTAGTATAAATAATAAGTGACCTAATTCCACATGTTTGGCTGAACTTTGATCTCAGGCTGAGCAGGCTTCAAGGTCTGCCGATGAGATGTGCTTTTAAGGACTGCTGTTGAAGCCTACTGGTGAGACGTGCTTTCAAGTCTTCTGCTGAATCCTGCAGGTCCACGCCTTGGAGTAACTAACATTAAACTATTATATTACACCCTCTATTCTAAGGCAGTTGCCACACTAATCGGTACGCAGACCTTTTAACCACTTAGCAATAGAATCTGAAGATGACTCAACCAAATTTAGAACCTATGAGGGTAAACAATCTCCTCCTATTTGGTTGATGTAATCATCTCAGCTACTAGTAGACTTTGAATCATGCACTGAGATAATTACATGTCTTAAGGAAAATTTTATTTAAAAAAAACTAGACATGTCTCTCAGAACAGAAGTCTTAATAGAGAGATAGCTAGACTAAGTACTTTCAAGATAAATAAAGAGGATCAAGTACGAAGTTCAGCAGAGTTTAAATATTAGAGGTAGGCAAGAAATAAGCAATTTAAAGATTTAAACATTAAACAATCTGTTTAACAACAGAGGTTTTCAAAAATAGTGTTTGAAGAGTTAAAGAGTTTTACCTTAACAGAATAGGTTTGGTTTTGTTCTAAGAAGTCGCCAACCAAAATTATGTTCTTCCATCAGTGCTTGGATCAAGTGATAAGTAGCTCCCTGATGTTTTTAAAAATTACCTTACAAGTACACAAGACTATTGTAGAATAGAAGGATGGAAGCAAAGGTCGAACCTCAGGGAGAACAAATTAAAATGGATTTAATCTAAACTAATTAAAAATTGCAATTAAATAAAAAGGGGTTTTGTTTTGGAATGATTTGAATTCTAAAATTAAACTGCTAAAATTAATCTAACTTAACTACTTGCAGAAGACTGAATTTTATGAAAGTTTTATGGATGAGAATGGTCTAGGTATTGGAATTCACTCGTATCTCCTTTTATGTGTATTGATCTAAAGGTATCTATCAATTATGGGTCCTATCGCTAGTAAAGGATTGGGACTTACTGGTCGAGGATTGCAATCCTTAGTACTCTGCTTTGGCTGTGTTTTCTTGGTTCGTCCACACAATAATTAAGAGTCCATTATGTTCCTTAGGAATTAAAGCATGGAGGAACGCACTCTATTGCATTCCACTACACAATACGAACCTAGATCTACTCTTTAGCCTACGGTCAGGAATCAAAGAGACCTATTTACTAATTAGGTTGGCTAGTTTATGACTTATGCATATGGTCGTGCAGTTCATCACACCCAAGAGCCTACACATTCATTAACGCAGCCATTATTCGATAACTTCAATGAAGACCAATGATAATCTAATATGATAAACAGTAATTTGATAGAATGAAATTATATTAACACATAAAACTTGATACAAAGTTACGTACCTCCACTACCTAGGGTGGAAAAGTTAGTTCATCATAGATGATGAACAGAACATAGGAATGAATAGAGGCATCTTCAAATCTTCAACAATGGAAATAATAATGAATTACAAATTGTTTTGCCTCTTGAGAGTGCTCAAAGGCAGCCTAAAATTAACCTAAAGTCGGATCCCTTCAGCTTAGAGGTTAGGGTTTATTTATACTAGCTACGGTTTTGAGAAAAAGACGAAAACTACCCCAAGCTAAAAATCGGGGTTGATCAGTCGCTCAACCCATACCCTGAGCGATCGCTCGGGCCTTATTCATCAGATTCTTGTTTCTGGAATTTGAGCCCTCGCTCAGCCTTCTGCTCAGCTTTTTGTACCTTCTTCTTCAGCAGATTTGCACTCAGGCCCCTAGAAACTTCATATAACTGCAAAATGGCCCGAAATTCATCTTTTTCCTCATTTTTAGCCTGAAACTCATAAAACACTAAAACTCATATCAAAAGCTTAGGAAACTCACAGAAAAGCACAATCTAAGTAGGAATATACACACAATAGATGCGTATAAAACACATCTATCAAATACCCCCAAACTTAGACTTTTCTCGTCCACGAGTAAACCTATAAATACAAAAGCAGAAAAATAACAAAATACATAAATAACAAAAAAAAATGGAGGATGACACTATTTACACTCTTCTAAAAACCAACAAACTCAAGGAGACTCGAAAGAGCGACTCGACTATACAAATAAATACAAAAACAAGTAAAACTAAACTAGAAAGTAGGAAATAAATAAAATCTTTTTGTTTTTTTTAATTCTCAAGTCATAATGCAAAAATTAACGGCAATCTCAAGCAATGCTCTACACATGTGTAAGGACTACTCCCAGTACGAAATGAGTTCACTCTATCATGCAAATAGTACTATAATTATTCAAATGTATGAACTCCCACTCATATAACATATCCAAAATTAGACAGTTTATTCAAGCAAAGCACATCATTCATTCTCTCCATAATTTGAAAATAAAACAAACATTCATTAAAAAGGAAAGTCTACCATCAATATTCGGTCATTTTACAGAAAAGAGAATATTAAGGAATCAAGAATTCTTATACATCCATCCCATGCACTTCCTATGTATGAATACACTGCTTTTATTTCTCAGTTACTTGCAATAGCTCAAATTATGCTAGCACGTTGGGCTTTACCAAGAAGTATATATGAATTATGGATCTATTAACATGTATTAATCAAATCAAGGAAGATGCAGCATGATAAAACGACACTAGATCAATAGGACTTTAATAAGCTTGTAATGTAAGACCTGGGTAAATGGGTAACAATAAGAGGGAAAGAAATTCAAAGCGAGAGAGCACAACTACCCAAATTCCCCATAGCTTCCATTGCATGGATATATGCATTAGGCTAGGACTTTAAAAGACAAAGAGTTGGGGAAAAATTTTCTCCCCAAACTTGAATTTCGCTATCTATCCACTTTTATAATTGACTGCCCATTCGCCTTGTTCTTTTGTTGGCTATGCCATTTTCACTAGACTTTGCACTCCTTTTTGTTCTTTCATATTTTCTTATCATTTCTTTTATCTTCTTCACTCTGTTTCTCTTTTTTTTTTTTTTGTATAACAGAGAATATAACAAAGAAGATGAAATCATAGGAGGATATTAAATAATGACAATCCATGAAACATCAATTTCCCCACCCAAGTTCTACTCTCTCCAAGGTACGCTAAAGTGTATAAGCTTTTAGGGTTAAGTTATTGTGGGTAAAAGAAATGATGTCGAATGGGGGTCGATATGTGCTTTTGCACACGACATTCTTTTAATAAAGCTCAAATGGGACACTAGGGATATAATATATAATAGGTCAGGAAACTGAAAGGCTCAAACGATCCAAAGATGGCCTAAATCGTGTCCTAGTGCCAAGTCATCATGCAAAATTCCATAGAAAATGAAATACAATTATAAACATCACTTCCATATATGAAATGAAGAATAGCTCTTAACGTGTTTGACATAAGCTTTCGCTAGAAAAGATATCGAGAAATTAAAGACTAACATGCAATCACGATTTAAAAGTGTGCTTGAGATATATTAGCAAGACGATTCCAAAAATTCTAATTTCTATAAAAATGACCCTAAGTTACAACTCAATGTAACACTCGCATAATGACAGTTACTCTTCCTAATTAGGCGCACAAAACCAGTGTCTCGGAGAATGTCATGTGAGCTATATGCTTAAATTAAACAAAAATTAAACATATAAATACAACACTATTAAATATCTTTTCCCCCAAACTTAAATTTTGCAAACATTTAATAAATTTTGAAATTCTCAAAATTAAGCAAGGGTTCAAAATAACTATTTTACAACAACAAATTAAAAATAAGGGGGTTGCCTCCCACACAGCGCTTTTGTTTAACGTTGTTCGCTCGACGTTAGTCAACCCATTAGCCAAAGTCAAAAACATCCATTGACTCGACACCTTTCACAACTGAAACACCTTCATGGTAGGGTTTAACTCTATGTCCATTAACTCTGAATGTTTCATTAGTTTTATAGCATTTAAGCTCAACTGCTCCATGGATAAAAACATTTACTATTTCAAATGGACCTGACCATCGCGATTTAAGTTTTCCTGGGAATAGTTTCAACATAGAATTAAATAAAAGAACTTTCATGTCAGGATACAAATCTTTAGGAAGAATTTTCTTATCATGCAGTCGCATGGTCTTCTCTTTATAAATTTTCATATTTTCATAGGATTCTAACCTATGATATTCTAACTCATTTAACTAGAGCATTCGTTTCTCACCTGCTAAGGTGATATCCATGTTAAGGGTTTTGACTGCCCAAAATGCTCTATGTTCTAACTCTATAGGTAAATGACACGCTTTTTCATAAACAATTCTGTAGGTACTTAACCCTAACAGAGTTTTATAAGCCGTCCGGATGCCCATAAAGCATCATTTAATTTTAACGCCCAATCTCTATGTTCCACTTGACCAAATGTCTGTGGATGATAAGGAGTAGACAACTTGTGAACTACCCTATATCTTTTCAGGTAGGCATTTACTAACTTGTTAGTGAAATGGTTCCCTTGATCACTTATTATCGCTCTTGGCATCCCATGTCTACTAAAACTATTTGCACACAGAAATTTGATTACTGTCTTAGCATCATTATTTCGTGTAGGGATTGCTTCGATCCATTTAGAAACATAATCAACTCCTACCAAGATATATTCAAATCCTTGGGAGATAGGAAAGATTTCCATAAAATCTATTCCCCAAACATCAAAAACTTCAACAACCAAATTACTAATTTGGGGCAATTCATTTCTTTTACTTATACTTCCTATCCTTTGGCACTTATCACAAATTTTTGCAAATGGATGAGCATCTTTAAATAAAGATGGCTAATAAAGGTCGGACCGTAATACCTTACTAGTAGTCTTTTCTCCACTAAAGTGTCCTCCACAAGCGAAACCATGACAAAAGGACAGCACACTCTGGTGTTCCTCTTCTGGAATGCATCTCCGAATTACTAGATCAGGACCACGTTTAAATAGGTAAGGCTCATCCCATAAATAATTTTTGAAACTTCAAAAAGGAATTTCTTCCTCTCATGATATCCAAAATCAGAATTCACGACATCTGCCACTATAAAATTTACAAAATCAGCATACCATGGCTCACTATTGCTTACAAAATATAATTGCTCATCAGGAAAAACGTCTTTCACCATAATTTTTCTATCAAACAAATGTTTTTCAAATAACGGCCAAATTTTTAGTCTAGACAAATGGTCTGCTACTACATTTTCACAACCCTTTTTATCTTTGATTGCAATATCAAATTCTTGAAGTGATAGCATCCACCTAATTAGTATAGGTTTTGCATCCTTCTTAGTTAACAAATATTTCAAAGCAGCATGATCAGAAGAAACAATCACTTTGGAACCTAACAGATAGGACCTAAATTTTTCTATGGCAAAAATCACAGCTAAAAACTCCTTTTCGGTTGTTGTATAATTTAACTGGGCATCATCAAGAGTTTTACTAGCATAATGGATTACATGCGATTTCTTATCAATCTTTTGACCTAGGACGAATCCTATAGCAAAATCTGACGCATCGCACATAATTTCAAATGGTGATGACCAGTTAGGATTAGATAAAATTGGAGCAGTTATTAATTTTTCCTTAAGCAAATTAAAAGCCTCTAGTCAATCTTTGTCGAAAATAAATTTTGTATCTTCAATTTGGAAAGCAAATTACCCAAAGGCTTACAAATTTTTGAAAAATCTTGAATGAAACGCCTATAAAAACTAGCGTGCCCAAGAAAACTTCTAATGCCTTTAACTGAAAATGGAGGGGGCAATTTAGAAATAACTTCTACTTTAGCCAGGTCAACCTCAATTCCTCTCTTTAACACTATGTGTCCTAAAACAATTCCTTGGTTGACCATAAAATGACATTTTTCCCAACTAAAGGTTAATTTGGATTTGCAGCATTGTTTAAGTACTAAAGTCAAGTTATCTAGACACTTATCAAAAGAGTCCCCATAAACAGAAAAATCATCTGTAAATACCTCAACACACTTTTCAATCAAATTAGAGAATAAAAAAATTAAATCAGAGAAGATGGATATCATGCATCTTTGGAAAGTAGCTGGAGCATTACATAGACCAAAATACATTCTCATATACGCAAAAGTACCAAAGGGGCATGTGAAGGCTATCTTTTCTTGATCTTCTGGGGCTATCAGAATTTGATTATATCCAAAAAAAATCCGTCTAAAAAGCAGTAGAACTCATAACCAGCTAATCTTTCTAAGATTTGCTCGATGAATGGTAATGGAAAGTGGTCTTTCTTGGTAGCTGCATTAAGTTTTCTTAAATCGATACACATCCTATATCCGGTGACAGTCCTAGTTGGCACTAACTCATCCTTATCATTTTTAACTACAATGATTCTAGATTTCTTTGGAACCACCTGAACAGGGACTTACCCATTTACTATCAGAGATGGGGTAAATGATACTAGCATCTAAAAGTTTAAGAACTTCTTTTCTTACAGCTTCCTCCATATGAGGATTTAGACGCCTTTGATGCTCTCTGGAAGGTTTAGCACCTTTTTCAAGATGGATTATGTGCATACATTTGGTAGGACTTATTCCTTTTAAATAAGATAAGGTCCATCCTATAGCTTCTTTATGTTCTTGTAAAACTTTTATCATTTTTTCTTCTTGCTCTTTATTCAGTTTTGATGAAATAGTTACAGGCAATGTTTCATTTTTGCCTAAGAAGACATATTTCAAATGTTCTAGTAGAGGTTTTAATTCTAAATCAGGAGGTGATTCAATAGAAGGGACTAATTTCTCATTAAAATTCCCTAAAGGCTCGCGAACTATTTTTCCGGTTATTATTTCTTCTTTTTCCTCAAATTGTTTAGTTAATTTACTAGCTTCGTTATTTTCACTATCACCTTGACCATTTAAGAATACCTCTAATTTGTTCTTTTTTACTTCTTGCACTAAATTTTTAGCCACTAAGTTCTTTACCTCATCAACATAAAAACAGTCATTCATATCATCAGGTTGCTTCAAGGCATTGAATACATAAATTTCAACTGTTTCTCCTATAGCAGTCATAGATAATTTCCCATTTTTAACATTGATGACCGTATTGGTTGTAGCCATAAATGGTCTTCCAAGAAAAAGAAGAGGTGATTTTTGTGTAGCACTAGCTCGATTTTCCATTTCAAGCACCACAAAATCAACTAGCATAATCAATTCTTCTACCTGGACCAAAATATTTTCCACAATTCCTAATGGGTGCTTAACTGATCGATCTGCTAGTTGCAATGTCATTGAGGTGGGTTTCAATTCTCCTAACCCCAATTGTTTATACACCGAGAAGGGCATCAAATTAATACTTGCACCAAGATCCAACATCGCTTTGATTTTCTTTGAATTCCCTAAAGTAATATCAACATTAAAACTACCAGGCTCTTTTAATTTCGGTGGAAGGTTTTGTTGAAGAACAACACTGACATTTTCAGACATAATAACTTTTTCATCTTTTGGAAATTTTTGTTTTCAAGAACTTAATTCTTTGAATTTTTTTGCATATGCAGGAATAATTTTAATCACATTTAATAAAGGTAAATTTATGTTCACCATAGACAACATATTATAAATTTTAGCAAATTGCTTATTAGCTTTGAATTGCATCAAACGGCCAAGAAATGAGATCGGTGGCACATAAGTAGGAGGAGCAACATAAGGTTCTTCTATGTCAGGAAAAATTGGTTTTTCTTTTTCTTAACACTTTCACTTTGATTGTCATCTTTTCCATTGTTTACCGTATCAGAAGAAGTAGAAGGATTAGGTGTACTTACCTCTTCACCATAAGTTTTACCACTTCGTAAAGTAGTAATTACTTGGGCTTGTTCGTTTTGAATTGGGAACTTCTCATAATCACGTCCCTTGATTTCCTTTATATCATCGCTTAATTTTCCTTGCATGCACATCATCTAATTTTGTAGAGTAGAATTTACTGAAATTAGGCCTTCTTCCAATTTTTGTAGACGAGTCTCAGTATCCTTTTGCTGAGAATTTTGTACATGATTGCCAACATTCTGATTTCTTTGTCCAAATCCTTGTGGTTGTTATGGTTGAGGTTGTAACAGCTTGTTCCCTCTCCAACTAAAGTTTGGATGATTCCCCCATCCAGGATTGTATGTATTGGAGAAAGGGTCTTTACGTTGACGTGGTGGGTATGAATTCATCGAATTTACCTGTTCCTGAAAAACAAGCATATTACCACTGGAGGAGCAACCATTAGCAGCAAGAGAATTATTGCAATAATTATTGTTATAGTTGGAATTAGAATCGATAGGAATATTTAAATTGGCCACAACCATCATGGCTTCATAAGCTTCTATTTTAGCATTAGCCACTGCTAACGCATTGGTTTCATCAACATTTGATTTTAACTCAAAGATTGTCTTAGTTTTTCCTCTCACACTCTTTTGTCTTGAATTTGATCCTATCATTTCAAATAAATCATAAGCCTGATCAGGGGTCAATCCGTGAATCGACCCTCCTACAGCACTATCTACCATAGTTTGCTGGTGCATTAAGAGTGCGTCATAGAATTGAGTTATTAAAATATCTTGCGAAAAGTTATGATGGGGGAATTTTATCAATAAAGATTTGAAACGGTCCCATGCTTCATGAAAAGTTTCACCTTGCTCCATTACAAAACACATGATTTGTCTTCTATGACTAGAAAGTGAAGCATGCTGATAGAATTTAGCAATAAATGCATCATATAATTCTCTTCATGTAGATATGTTTCTATGTGCAAGAGTCATGAACCATTTTTTAGCATAGTCTTTTAAAGTACATGGCAGAAAACGCAACTTAAATTCTTTTTTAGTCAATCCTCCTTTGGGGAAAGTTTCAACCAAATGTCCAAAGTCTTGCATAAAAGATATTGCATCTTCTGTAGGTAAACCTTGGAAAGTTGGGAACATATTGTAAAAATTTCCCTTAAGTTCAAAATTTTTAACTCAATCAGGCAAAATTAAGCATGAAGGGGAAAAGTTTATATTAGGGCGATTATAGTCTCGCATCGTACTAGGGGCTTACATCTCGTCCCTTGCAGCCACAATTGCTTCAGCGGGAGCAACTGGATCTGCTCTTTGATCTCTTAGATTATCAGCCATTGGATTATTCTGTTGGGGATTCTTTCATAAATTATTGATGTTATCGTTAAAATCCACTAGTGTGAGATTCAACGACCGTCGACTGAGCATAAAATGCACAATCAACTACAAAACATAAATAAATTAAAGCAAGAAAATAAAATATTTTTTTTGTTTTGATTTATTATTATTATTTTTATTTTTTTTATTTCAAAAAACAGAAAATATTTTAAAAAAATTTAATTAATATTCTCCCCGGCAGCGGCGCCAAAAACTTGATGTGTTTAAAAATTACCTTGCCAGTGCCCAAGACTATTGTAGAATAGAAAGATGGAAGCAAGGGCCGAACCTCAGGGAGAATGAATTAAAAAGGATTTAATCTAAACGAATTAAAAATTGCAATTAAATAAAAAGGTGTTTTGTTTTGGAATGATTTAAATTCTAAAATTAAACTACTAAAATTAATGGGATAACTACATAAAAAACCCCGACCTATTTTAGGTATTGCAAATTGAACCCTAACAATTGTTTATAGGCTTATTGAAACCCAGCCTATTTTTTATGTTTCAATTAGAACCCTCGATCCATTTAATTCATTAAATGGTAACGGTCCGCTGAGTAGGATACCAACGTGGCATCCTACGTGGACTAATTTTATTTCATTATAAACCTCGTACAAATTTTGTAATTTCATAAAAAACCTCTCAACCTCACCAACTCTTCTCCTCTCACGTGTCAATCATGTGGCTGCTCGGCCGTACACTCCCAACTCCCCACCTCCGACCTCTGTGCCATGGCTCGTTTCCCTTTGGAATCAATTGAGATGTCCGAATTCTCGAAATTCTCATGTCCGCTGTTTTATTACGCCTAAGGCGATGGCAGCTTGGTTGCTCGCCTTTACAGTGACAATTTGGTAGTACACATGTCGTCGCCAGAGCTTATAATCAAGAACTTCACCTTCGGCTGTGCTCACTCCGCTCTCCGCGAGCCAATTGGCGTGGCCGGGTTTGGCTGTAGAACCCTCTCTTCGCTGGCTCAGTTAGCTAGCTTTTCCCCTCAATTAGGCAGCCACTTTTCTTACTGTTTAGTTTCTCATTCATTTGATACTGACCGAGTCCGCCGCCCTAGTCCACTCATTCTAGGTCGATAACTTACATCATACTTTGAGCCCTATTTTCTAAAAAAATAACTTTACTTTCTTAAAATGAAATGGGTATATAAGTAACTATTTATTTTAAAATTTAAGGCTTTATTTGGTGAAAATAAATTTTAGGGTTTTTTTATGAAATTACAAAATTTGTACAAGGTTTATAATGAAATAAAATTAGTCCATGTAAGATGCCACGTTGGCATCCTACTCAGTAGACCGCTGCCATTTAACGGATTAAATGGACGGAGGGTTCTAATTGAAACATAAAAAATAGGCTGGGTTTCAATAAGCCTATAAACAATTGTCAAGGTTCAATTTGCAATACCTAAAATAGGTCGGGGTTTTTTATGCAATTATCCCAAAATTAATCTAATTTAACTACTTGTAGAATGCATGATTAATTTTATGAAAGTATTATTGATGAGAATGGTCTAGGTATTGGAATTCACCCGTATCTCCTTTTATGTGTATTGATCTAAAGGTATCTATCAATTATGGGTCCTATCGCTAGATAAAGGATTGAGACTTACTGGTCGAGGATTGCAATCCTTAGTACTCCGCTTTAGCTGTACTTTCTTGGTCCGTCCACACAATAATTAAGAGTCCATTAAGTTTCTTATGAATTAAAGCAAGGAGGAACGAACTTTATTGCATTCCACCACACAATAAGAACCTAGATCTACTCCTTAGCCTACGGTCGGGAATCAGAGAGACCTATTTACCAATTAGGTTGGCCAGTGTATAACTTATGTATATGGTCGTGCAGTTCATCATACCCAAGAGCCTACACATTCATTAACGCAACCATTATGCAATAACTACATTGTAGACCAATGATAATCTAATATGATAAACAGTAATTTGATAGAATGAAATTATATTAGCACATGAAACTTGATACAAAATTACCTCCAATACCTAGGGTGGAAAAGTTAGTTCATCATAGATGATGAACACAACGTAGGAATGAATAGGAGCATCTTCAAATCTTCAACAATGGAAATAATAATGAATTAAAATTATTTTGCCTCTTGAGAGTGCTCAAAGGCAGCCTAAAATTAACCTAAAGTCAGATCCCGTAAGCTTAGAGATTAGGGTTTTATTTATACTAGCTAGGGTTTTGAGAAAAAAGACGAAAACTGCCCCAAGCTAAAAATCGGGGTTGAGCGGTCGC
The DNA here is from genome assembly GCA_013146195.2 of Codonopsis lanceolata. Lineage (NCBI taxonomy): Eukaryota > Viridiplantae > Streptophyta > Magnoliopsida > Asterales > Campanulaceae > Codonopsis > Codonopsis lanceolata. Next base: position 5,302,661 of record CM028384.1, on the reverse strand, counting down.
TCAACCCATACCCTAAGCTATCGCTCAGGCCTTATTCTTTAGATTCTTGTTTCTGGAATTTGCGCCTGCTGAGCGAACGCTCAGCCTTTTGCTCAGCTTTTTGTACCTTCTTCTTCAGTAGATTTGCACTCAGGCCCCTGGAAACTTCATATAACTGCAAAATGGCCCGAAATTCATCCTTTTCCTAATTTTTAGCCTGAAACTCATAAAACACTAAAAATCATATCAAAAGCTTAGGAAACACATCTATGTGTACTTTCATAGTCTGTTCTGTTTTTCATCAGTGCTTGGTTCAAGTGATAGGTAACTCACTCCTCCCTAATGGCAGCAACCCCTTGTAGAGGATTAGCGTCAACGGCCCTCTATAGTGGTTCTGAACTCGTCAAAGAGTTGACAAAATCTCAATCAGCTAGGCCATAGATGAGACCGTGCCGTTGAGCAGAGTTAGCAGAGTTGGAGGGAATGAATTGGGGGGGGGGGAGATGACTTATTGAGAGGAAGATGAAGGAGGTGAAACTGCCTCAAATTTCTTGTGAAGGTCGCGTTTGTTCTCTGTAGGAGAAAGAAGAAGGCTCCTCCCCAACAATAGCAGGGGTTGTAAAAGAGGTAGTAGAAGCGAAACGCTTCTTTTTCTTGGTCGTAGTAGCATCTTCAGCAGCAGCAACACTTGAAGACGAGTTCTTCTTCGCCTTTGCAGCCGGCTCCTCCTTAATGGAAAAATGTTGGCATTTGGATTTCGTGGAGAGAGAGAGCTATGTCAGCAAGTGGTTCCGAGGTAGAATGCTTTGCAGCAATCTTGCTTGAGTAGCCCTCTGTAGCGACTTCCTTCTGAAGATTTTGATTCAGCTACTTTACTATGAAGGCATCCACTGATGTAGTAGACATCATCCTTGAACAACATACGCATTATCTTAGACTGTTTCCCCATCGATGTGTACTTTCCATATATATAGAGCCAAGCAAGATCTTTCTCAGCAGCTATAAGAGAAGTGGTGCTATCAAATTCAACACTGATGGTCTTGGCAATCCGGGAGTTTGTGATGGTTACAGAGACGGTCCGAGCTACACTAGCGAAAGAAGTTCTAGACTCATTGATAGTTACCCTTTGGTAGAATTATTCTGCCAAAAAAGTTGTTCCAGACTGAGTTTCTTAGCAGGAACCGCAACAGAAGAAGTTCTAGTTTTTGTCTTCAAATAATTTGTTGAACTGATGTTTTCTATTCAAATGAATGAGTCTACTTGACCACAATATCAAGTTTGCTTAAATATATTATCAAGTCTGCTTATAAAGAAGGGAATTTGAGTGACAGAATATTAAGCAATTGGGTCAAGCATACCAAGCTCTCCCCTTAGATAAGAAAACCTGTCAGCTTCAAGAGCCTTTGGGAAGATGTCTGCTAGTTGGTGTTCTGTTGAAATGTACTTCATGTTTATGTTTCTCTTTTCTACATTGTCCCTTAGAAAGTGATATAGAACATCGATATGCTTTATCTTGGAGTGCATCACGGGGTTGTAGGTGATAGAGATTGCTGAAATGTTATCACACGTGATTGAGCAATCTGCTACCTTGATGTCATAGTCAACCAAATGTTGTTTGATCCAAAGTAGTTGATAGCAGCAGCTTCCAACGGCTATGTATTCTGCTTCAGTGGTGGAGTTTGAGACCGATGCTTGTTTCATGCTAGCCCATGAAACGAGTCTGTCACCTAGGAATTGACAATTTCCACTTGTGCTTTTTTTATCTACTTGGCATCCAGCATAGCCTGCATCTGAGTAACCAACTAAGTTGAAGAATGATTCTCTTGGATACCAGATACCTAAGTTGGTGGTATCTAAAACATACTTGATGATTCTCTTGGCTGCTAGAAGATGTGATTCGCAAGGATCTGCTTGAAATCTAGCACATACCCCAACAGCATACACTATATCAGGTTTGCTGGTGGTAAGATAGAGCAGAGATCCAATAATTCCTCTATATAGGGTGATATCAACTTTCTTCCCCTATAAGTCTTTCGATAGTTTGTATTTAGCAGCCATTGGAGTATCAAAAGTGTTAGCCATTTCTAATCCGAATTTTTAGACCAGTTCTTTAGCATACCTGGATTGGCTTATGAAGATTCCTTTGTTGGATTGTTGAATTTGAAGACCTAGGAAGAAGGTAAGTTCTCCCATCATGCTCATCTGAAATTTTCCAGTCATAAGAGTCTCAAATCTTTTGCACAACTTCTTATTTGTAGAACCAAAGATGATAGCATTGATGTATATTTGCACCAGTAGCGAATGGCCTTTGTGCTTGAGAATGAAGAGAATAGTGTCAATCTCTCCTCGCACAAATCCTTGTTCCATTAAGAACTTGGATAGTGTTTCATACCAGGCACGGGATGCTGTCTTAAGACCATAAAGGGCCTTCTTAAGCTTGTAGACATGTGTCTCTTTCCTTTTTTCCACGAAACCTGGAGGCTGAGTAACATAGATTGTTTCTTGTAGATCCCCATTGAGATAAGCACTCTTGACATCCATTTGGTATAGCACAAAGTCCTTGTATGTAGCATAGGCTAAGAAGATTCTGATAGCCTCTAACCTTGCTACTGGAGCAAAGGTTTCATCGTAGTCGATTCCTTCTTCTTGTCGATATCCTTGTGCAATAAGTCTGGCTTTGTTTCTTATGATGTTTCCATCTTCATCATTTTTGTTTCTGAACACCTATTTTGTGCCAATGATGGTGTGATCAGCCGGTCTTGGAACTAGCTTCCATACTTGACATCTTTCGAATTGTTGAAGTTCCTCTTGCATGGCATGTAGCCAACATGGATCTTGTAAGGCTTTATCAATCTTTTTCGGTTCATCTTCTGAAACAAATACAGCATAGAACATGCATTCATTTCTGGAAGATCTTCTAGTCAGTACTCCTACATGAATATCACCAATAATTTGAGAAATTGGGTGATCTTTACATGTTCTTGTAATAGCAGGAATGTGATTCACTGCTGGTTCTTCATGAAGAGGTTCAGGAGGAGGACTAGGAGGAAAGTCAGTTGTTTCTTGATGAGTGTGCTGTTCAAAATTGGATTCATAGCTGAGTTGAAGGATATGATTTTGAGGTTCGGAAGATATGGGCTCTGGATTAGTATATTCATGAGCAGAGTTCAGGTCTTCTGGGGATTCATTTGAGAAGTGATGGTCAGGAATATTTGAGTGAGTTGCTGGTGGGGGATTTGGTGTTTGAGAATTTGAAGCTTGTGAGGTACCTGTCTCAACATTAACAAAATCATCAACAACATTTGGTGCCACGTATGGCTCTAATAAATCAAATTCATCAAATGAAACATGTATAGATTCAACAATTTTTAAAGATCATTTGTTGAAGACCCTATAAGCTTTGGAGTGTAAGGCATAGCCCAGAAAGATGCCTTCATTGGCTTTGTTGTCAAATTTGCTTCTATAATCACTGCCTTTATAAACTACGAAGCATTTGCAGCAAAAGATTTTGAAAATCCAATATTTGGGGAATTCTTTACCTCTCCAAAGTTCATAAGGAGTTTTACCATGAAATTTTTTGATTAGGGATCTGTTCTGAGTAAAGCAAGCTGCATTGACGGCTTCTGCCCAGAAGTGGTTGGGCAACTTTGCTTCAGCGAGCATAGTCTTTGCAGCTTCCATAAGTGTTCGGTTTTTCCTCTCTGCTACATCATTTTGTTGTGGAGTTCTAACATCAGAGAAATTATGACCGATCCCATGATCATCACGATACTTTGTTATACCATTGTTGGTGAATTCAGTTCCATTGTCAGATCGAACATCACTGATTTCATCGAGCTTTTGTGTGTGTAGTCTTCTGAACAAGGCAGCGAGAATGTCATATGTGTGGTCTTTAGAAGACATCATCTCTGTCCAAGTATATCTTGTATAATCATCTACTACAACTAGAGTGTATCTGTGACCACCATAACTGATAGTAGTCACAGGCCCGAAGAGATCCATGTGAAGTAGTTGCAAAGGTCTTGTTGTTGAGAGTCCATGTTTGCTCTTGAAGGAAGCTTTTGACAGTTTTCCTAGCTAACAAGCTTTGCATATTTGATCATCGTTGGCAGAAACTCTTGGCATTCCTCTCACCAACCCTTCTTTGGAAAGCTTTGATAGGTATTTAATGTTCAAATGGCTAAGATGCTTGTGCCACATCCAGCTTTTCTTCTAAGCATAATTTGCCACAAGACATAGATTTACATCGTTTCTATAATCATTCAAATTTATCACATAGAAATTCCCTTGTTTGTGTCCAGTTACTAAGGTTGAGCATGAGTCTAAATCTTTTATGTCGCATCTGTTTGAGGAGAATTGGCATACGAGCCCTTTGTCACAGAATTAAGAGATGCTCAATAGATTATGTTTCAAACCTTCTACTAGAGAAACCTTTTCTATAGACAGATTTCCACGAACAATGGATCCATATCCAGTGGTTTTTACTTTTGCATTATCGCCAAAAATAATTGGAGGACCTTTTACTTCAGCAATATTTGAAAGAAGATGTGGGTTTCTGGTCATGTGCCTTGAGTAGCCACTATCCAGATAGCATACGTCTTTCTTTTCTGAGCTTGTAATAGCCATGAAGCATATCTGTAATTAAGAGATAAAAAATCATGGTCCCCCTTATTTTTCTTTTCGGTCCAAAGGGTTAGCAATTTTTAGGAACCCATACTTGCCTGACTTTTGGGATAGAGAACCCAGTAGGCTTCTTGATGGATTTCATCAGACATTCATGAGCCAAATGGCCTAAACATTTGCAAAAAGTACAGTGGTGAAAATTACATATGTCATGCTAAGAAAGCTGGTTTTTTGTAGATATTTGAGCATGCTTTCCTTTAGTAGCAACCATAGAATCAACAGACTTGTTGACATTAGGTTTAAAGGATTTTGTATGAGTTTTCCTAGGTCGATAAACATCATTTCTTTCCTTACCAAATCTGTTGTTAACAGACTTAGACACCTCATACATTTTGCCTTTAAGCTTAGTGTCAGCAGTCTTGGGAGCAGTAGCCCTATCTGTGATGCTTTTGATGAACCTGATGGGCTTGGACTGACTCTTTGTATTTCTAGAAACATCAGTCTTTGCTTTAGACATATTGATGGTCCTAGTAGTCTGAGTCTTAGGGTATTTATAATGAATGGCAGCATAACCAATTCCTTGTCTACTCTTGTTGTAAAACTGCTGATGATATAGAGGATCATCACCAGTTCGTACAGACAGGTCTTCTGTTCTTTGTTTAGAGGTTGTGCCAGAAGAGTTCTCAGAGAAACCTAGCCCAGTTTTGTCTGTAGTGGGCTTCTGGTATCCAAGGATTTGGTCAAAAACAACCTTTGAGTTATTCCATGAGTTGATAGTTTTCTGTAACTCATCTTTCTCAATGGATAGCTCTTTAGCATGACCAATGAGGCAAGCAACCTTTTTATTGAGAAACTTGTTCTCTTCTTTTAACTTGATACTTTTCTACTGGACTCCATTAAGAGTTTTTAACTCGGCTTCCAGCATGGATTTCTCAGTTCTCAGCTTCTCATGATTTTTAGCTAACTTTACATAAGCCTTTCTAAATTCATTGAATTCCTCTAGCATATTCTGAGCATCCTTGAGGATTTCTTCTTTAGAAGGCTCATCAGTAGGTTGTTCTATGTTAGCTTGAAAAGGAGAGTATTTAACTTCACTTTTTGAGTCATAGGAGGGAGGTGACTCCAGAGCAACAAGGCAGATATGTGTCTGTTCAGGTGAGTCATCACTATCATCCTCGTTAGAATCAATTTCAAACCAAGTAAACACTTGGTTTTCATCTAATTAAGTCCTCAGCCAGCAGACCCCTGTGATTTGAAAATGATTTAGATGGTCGCCTTTTATAAGCTTTGGGCTTAGGACATTTAGAAGCAAAATGACCAGGCTTCCTGCAATTGAAGCAAACTAGCTCATCGTATTGTGAGCTTTCAGCATTCTTTCTGAAAGTATGCTGGTTTGCATATTTCTTCTTTTTAAACTTTGAAAACTTTTGAAACTTTTTAACGAACATAGCAAATTGTTCATCAGAAAGAATTTCATTGTCATTAGAAGAAGAGGAAGTGGGTGGTTTATTTTCAGAAGATTCTTGAGAGATAGCAGAAAAAGAAGGAAGTTTAAATTGTTTGTCCTGTTCTTAAGCTTGAAGAAGTTCTTGCTCATAGACAGTTAAACTCGCATACAAACTTCGAAGATGCATGGAGTTTAAGTCTTTGGACTCTTTAATGGTTGTGGTCTTAACATGTCACAGACTTCCCAAGGAAGCTAAAAATCTCATATTTACTTCCATAACAAGATATTCGTTGCCTAAGGAATAACAACTACTCCCTCCGTCCCTAAATTATCGTCCTCTTTTCCTTTTCGTCTGTCCCAAAATAATTGTCCACTTTGAAACTTACCTTTTTAGAACCTCACTTTTACCACTTTACCCTTACTTTTTCACTCTACTTTAGTTATGGGCCACATGCACATGGGTTTTAAAGGAAACTACACATTAAACCAATATAAATAATCATGTCAATTGTTTTTTCTTAAACTGTGTGCCGGGTCAACTAGGACAATTATTTAGGGACGGAGGGAGTATTTACTACCTCACAAAATCTGTCGTAGGCTTGACGCAATGTCTCCTTTGGGTCGTTTCTAAAAGAGTCAAATTGTTGAATATAGTTGTACTTTCTGTTGTCTCTTGTGGGCAGGTCTCCTTCCAGATATTCCACAAGTGCTTCCCACATTTCTTTAGCAGTTTTGCGCATGATAATCTACTGATATGTGCTTGTGTCGACAGAGCTAGCTAGTATGTGTAAGGCTTTACTGTCGAGTTCAATAAGCTTTCTTTCTTCATAAGTCCATTCATTTATGGACTTAGGCACCTAGGGTGGTCTACCTGGTACATCGGCAAGAAGATTTGGCTTCATTGGTATGTGAAGACCTGTTTGAACACAATGCCATAAGCGATTGTCAATAAAATTCATGTATCTCATAACTCTGTCCTTCCATACTTCGAAGTGGCCTTCGTCCAATATTGGGACGTGGCTTGTATTCGAGGTAGGCAGCATATAGTGAGCCATAGGATCTATTATCAAGAGGTTAGTCTCAAAAAACAAGTTTTCAAAGAATCAGGCTCTGATACCAATTATTGTTCCCAAAAGGCTTAATCTAGGCTAGAAGGGGGGGGGGATTGAATAGCCTAGATGTGGTTTTGAAAATCCTTTTGAAAAACTTCTTGAAATGTTCTTCTTCCCCCTTGTTTTAAAAAGATAACTTTTTAGGAATAGTTAGGGCAGCAGAAAACAGATCAAAGATTGTTACTTTTGTACAGATCCGGCAGCAGATTCAATAAGATATTACGATAGCAGTTATTATGTAAGACAAGATAAGCAAAAGAAATTCAAATCAGTACGCAAAGATTTAGAAGTGGTTCGTACTATAAAAAGTACAACGTTGACTACCAAAGTGGTTAGCTTTGGATTTTGAAAGGTGCGCTTGTTTTATCCACTAGGTGAGAAAGTTAGATCTCTAATGGATCATGTACAAAATAGTTTTCAACCAAGTGTATAATGATGAGAAAAACAATTATTGAATAATTGATCTCTCAAGTGCTAAAGTAAAGAACATTTAATTTCAAACTAGAAGAAGTTGAATGTAAGATAGAAATAGTAGATCTGCAGCTTCGGGGAGTTTGGTGAAGTATTAGTTCTTGTCCTTTTGATCTCTTCAATACTTGAGTATTGAAGATGAAGTTTTTGTACTGACTGAGCAAGAGATTGATGTCCCAGATCTTCAAAACTTGAATTTATACCAGAGGAGATCTTCAGGACCGTTAGATTAAAAGTGGAGAATTTGAATCCAATGTTCAAATGCATTAAATGAATTTCGGCGCTTTGTAGAATGCGTTCAGCAACAGATATCAGAGATGCAGTGATGCAAAGCTGACATTCCTAAATAGAGTAAGTTTTCAGCTTGCAGGCATTACACCTTGAAAGTCTTCTTAGCCAAAAGAGGTAATGTCTTCAGTTTTTATAATACAATCGACAGGCTGGACTGTGCCATTTGTCTAAAGACAGATAATGACATAGTTGACCTTTTGGGAGGGAAAACTGATGGAGATAATTTGAATAGGTTAAAATCTCAATTTTCTCACCCTACTTTCGACTAAAATTGATTAAACTCACTCTACTCTATTTTTCCTCAATTTAATCATTTTACTTTCACATAATTAGCATGTTCATCACTTCATCCATATATTTGGATGGAAAGATTAATTTTGTTAGGAAAATCAAAAAAAAAATACCCTTACTAAATTTGGGGGATTTGAGGGTCTCCTTCTCCTCTCAAACATATTTTTTTATTGTGTGACTTGAATTTGTTAACGCACCTTTCAAAGGTAAAGGGCATTATTGTCTTTTCAAGATTTCCATCCAACTTAATTAACAGAAATAACTCTAGTGACCTTATTGACTTTCAGAGCCAAGTAGAGTGATTAAATTGAAGAAAAAAAAAAGTAGAGTGAACTTAATGAATTTTGGCCGAAAGTATGGTGACCAAATTGAGATTTAAACCATTTGAATATTATTTAACTAGATATTAAAAATATCTAGTATAAATAATAAGTGACCTAATTCCACATGTTTGGTTGAACTTCGATCTCGGGCTGAGCAGGCTTCAAGGTCTGCCAGTGAGATGTGATTTTAAGGACTGATGTTGAAGTCTGCTGGTGAGACGTGCTTTCAAGTCTGCTGTTGAAGCTTGCAGGTCCGCACCATGGAGAAAATAACATTAAACTATTCTATTACACACTTGATTTTAAGACAGTTGCCACACTAATCGGTACGCAGACCTTTTAGACACTGTGCAATAAAATCAGAAGATGACTCGATCAAATTTAGAACCTGTGAGGGTCAACAGCCAAAAATAGAAGAAGAAACAAAGTGGGAACAGCCGTAGGCCATTGTGGGCGATGCGCCCACAATAGCCATAGGCGGCGCCCAAAACACGATAAGGCAACGCCCACAAATCTCCAATTCACTGCTGCAGTTTGCTTTTGGTACAAACTCCTCAGCACAAGGTAAGACACTTTGATGTACAAAGAGATAATATCTTATAATCCTTCGCTATTAAGGAATCCCCGATCTCAGCCTATAAATACGAAGGTAGTGCACTGCCCAAAGAACGAAGAATTTGCGGAGAGAATTTCAGAAGAGCTGTTACGCAGTGAGTTTTAATATCAAACCCCGAAGCTCTGTTAGGCTATCAAAATCTCCCCTAAACACATAAACTCTTTGGCCAAAGTGAACCCTAGTTACCCAGCTAGGTTTTTGCCATCTTTCATCTGTTCCAAAATCCCAAAAAGAGCAATTTCCCTACCTGAATCCATATGTCAAATCCAGTAATAGCAAGGAGTTGCTCTGCCCGATTTGAGACTCGACAACAACACAAAACAAGCAAAAGTAAGCAGTTGCACCGCCCGGATCCCGAAGCGAAAAGCAACCAAAAGGAGCATTCACGCTGCCTGAAATCCGACAACAACAACAACAACAACAACAACCAAAAGGACTCCCTCTTCCCGAGAGACAAAGCGAACACACCCTAAAAACCTATCGGAAAAGAAGTTGGTCCGGGATAAAGCCCACACGCTTCAAGAGGTAGGTGTCATAAAGTATTTATTATTTTGTTTTTAAAATGATGATAGTTAAATAGTAATACATCATAAAATAAGTCGTTATGCTGCTCAAATTTCTATAATAAATAGATACAAAATAAGCCGTTATTATGGCTTAATTTTTATAAAGTTTATCTGCAACTCTAAAATGAGTCTGCTGTATATATATATATCTATATATATATATATATATATATATATATATATATATATATAATGCGTTATTTAAGTTATTAAATCTATAAAAAGAGTATACTCAGCCAAAAATCTATTTTGAGTCCGAAAGGGCGAGTTTAAGTGTCTAATTCCTTTCCAACTCGTAACTTAGCCTCAGAATCCTTACAAATCTAGTATATTTAGTTTTTCTTTGTTTATCCTTAAAATAAAGATGATGACTCTGTTATACATATATTGAGTCACAATTGAGGCCGAGCGTATTCCACGCGCATTAAAAGGTTTTGAAACCACCCCGCCTTTCATATGGCACGGATCCAGTCAAAAAACGGGGCACTCACAGTGGCAACTCTGCTGGGAACGTTGTTTTTATTTTAATAATAAAATAAAAATGAAAGGCTAGACTCAGTTTATTTTTTTATATGTATATATAAAAAAGTTTATTTTTTGTATTTTTGGCTAAATACATTCATTTTATTTATTTAACAGTTTAAATATTGTTTTTTTTATATGTTTGTGTATATATGTGCTATAACCTTGAAATCTTGCAGCAGCTTCATTTTCGTACCGGTGCAATCCGAAAAGATAATAAAAAAAACCAAGAGCAATTTTTTAAAATTCTATTTTATTCTGTTATTATATTATTTTTGGTGAACATGTAAATATTCTTTTGTTCTGTAATTTTTATTTTGGGGATTAGGACCAAATGTAATTAATAGGAAAATATAGTTCCCCCATTTTTCTTTCTATTTATTGATCTGAATGGCTGTCATGCTCGCTCACGCCGTCCTTTCGGGGATTCAAACTAATGAGCCGAGAAAATCAACAAATGAACAAAAAGAGGTTCCATAATTTATTGCTTTATTACTGCTTTATACTTGCAAAAGGAAAAAAATTACTTCTTTTTAGATAACACACACACGTGCACTCATGTAGAGATATTCCGACTGTTATCCTTCAACCCGATAAACACGTCCGGGTATCCATGATCTCGAAAGAGAGGCTACGGAGTACTTAGACCAAAATTATCACATCATGCTCCCCTTACTTAGGGGCCAACGGGTAAAGCCAATCTAGCTCTGCATCAGCCAACGTTAAAAGCATATATATTTTTAGGACATTTCATGAACCGATCGGTTTTTATACCTCGAAATTAATGACCAATCTCTGTTGCAAAAATATATGTAAATGAATAAAGATATATGCACAGGGGCTGATCAATAATTTTTATGGTATTTGTTCTAGATCATTTGAATGATGGATCGCGGAAAGAGTATAACCCTTCACCTGAGATCTATCCAATCTTGGGAAGTCGAAAGTCATGTGGAATGCGAAGGTTCTATACTCTGGAGAAAGAATCCATTGTTCCAGGAAAAGTCACAGACTGTCAAAACAAAGCATGTGATTGTCCGATCAATTTTCGGAAAAACAAATAAGTTAATTATAAAAGCACACTGTACTAAATCAAAAATCCTGGAACCTCCCCTTCTGATACCTTCAACCCTTTTCCTCAAAAACCTGGCCCAAATTTGGAAAGGAAGAGATAGCACCGATCGTTTAAAACAGGATACATGCATAGAGGTCAAGTCAGAGAGTATAAGAATCGGTTTAGAGGGATCAAATTTGGGTAAAATGGCTGCCGAGAATAAACAGACTATTGTAGGTACTAAGATAGAGGCTCCAAGGTACGCTCCTACTCCGGCTATGCAACAGTGGTTAGACCAAAATTTCGGTACATATACCGATCACCTTTTAGGCCATATAACAAACCTCATGCAAAGCCTACGACCCAATGTTGAGTGAATCACTTTTCCTGCAACACCTCATGAAGCATCAACTTCTCATATTCCAGTAAACTCAAACCCTCAGCCAAACACTAACCCTCCACTAATCACCAGCATCCCAACCACCAATTTCCCACCAAATACCTACTACCAAAATTTTAACCCTTTCCAACCAAACCCACCATATCCTTTCCCAAACACCAATATACCCCAAAATCCAAGTGGCCTTCCATTTCTCACCACCAATCCACTTCAAAACATCCCACATATGGACCCCAAAAGTTATACCAAGTCAGGACAACTGACGACTTATCTACCATTCAATGATCCTTGTCGTCAGGCAGAAGCTGCAAATAACCCACCTCCAAAAAATCCTTACCAAATGCCTCAGCAAATCCCATGAATGAATCCAGTTGCCACCAATCCCACAAATATATACCATGTCCTAGCACCACCTCCCACAAAAGTAGAGGAAGATATTGAGAACCTCAATGAAATGATGCTTAAGGTCCTGAACAAAGGGGAGTTTTCTACACGGTCCTTGATATTACAACCCTCAACTATGTTGCCCTCAAAATTTAAAATGTCAGACATAGATAAATTTGATGGGACTGGATGCCCTATCTCCCACTTAAAATCTTATTCCACCAGTATGCAGTCAAGGGGAGCTAGTTTCGAAGCTATGGCCTCCAATTTCCATCTCACTTTGATAGGGGCAGCTAAGCAATGGTTAATGCTAGCAGACAATAGTACTATAGGTACTTGGGATCAAATAGCTGAAGAGTTCCAAAAGAGGTACAAAGACAACAGTAGCTCTGAAAATAAAAGGGAACTTGAGGAGTGGACCCAAAAGGAAAAAGAAACATGTGCAGATTTTGCAGCCAGGTGGAAGAGAAAAATAGCCCAAACATTGGACAGGGCCGATCCAGCTAAATCATCCAGGATGTTCATAAAAATTCTCCAACCCATTTACCTGGAACACATGCAGTATCTCCCTTATGCTAACTTCAGTAAGATAGTGGAAGTAAGAATTCCTATCGACGAAGACATACGCACTGGACATTTAAAAGTCGGTAAACCTCCTAGCTCATTTCGCTACTCAAAGGGAAAAACAGCAACATCAGGGTCAGTTGTCCACATGGTGGGAAATATGCCAACAATGCCACCAACCAACTTTCCTACCCAAAACTACGGTACTGTACCATGGTCTTATGGAGCAGATAGATCTGTTAATACAGTTGGTGGAAATAATGGTCCAAACAAAAACTTCAGAGGACCAAACAAAGGAATTAGGCATTACGATGAATTACAAGCTCCCCTATCAATGATATTGCAAGGGCTGATGGCACAAGGATTACTAAATCCATTGGAAAACTACAGGTCGCCGAATCCTCTACCTAACTCATGGAATCATACCCAGTATTGTGAATACCATCGCTGCAGTAGTCATCCCACCAACAAGTTCTGCCTACTCAAGGGTGCAATCCAAGATCTGATTGATGATAAAGTCATCGAGAAACCTAACCCCAGGCCTAATGTAATCAATAACCCACTACCTCAAATTAACTTGATTGAGGTCAATGAAGAAAACTGTGTACCCACCGAGTTTGAAAGGAATGAAAAGCCATTGCCTTATATCGTTGTTCATCTCTCTCTCTACAAGAAAATGAGCTTAGCTGCAACATGCTCTCTTGGGACACTATTTTGGGTAATAGTCAAAATATGAAGAACATTAAGAAAACCAATTGGATTGGTGGGGATATCAGTCATCTTACCAGATTTGGTCAGGCATATCAACCAAACCAGGAAAGTGTGGACCACTCTAGGAAAGATAAAAAAGTTGACACTGGGGATAATAGCATGGAAGATGCCCTGCTAGCTCAAATGAAGAAAACCCAAGCCAATATATCAATCTGGGGCTTGTTATGTGCTTCTAAGAGTCATCGCGACACACTCGCCAAATCCTTAACTCAGGCATTTATCCCTATTGAAACATCTCCAGGCGAGCTAACCCAAATGATTGGAAATATACATTTTGGGAATGTCTAGACACCCCAATTTTATACCCCTGGTATGTAACATGGCATAAAATATCAAGACCTGTTAAAAATCTAACGAATGTCAAGTTACAGGGTTGAAAGTGCAAAAGAAAAAGTAGGATGCATAAACTGTGAAATACAGGGGGCCTAAGTGCCAGAAAAGAGGACAAAAATGGCCCTGGTCGCGGCGCCCAGACCCACTATGGGCGGAGCCCAACAGTGCTTCCAACACTGTAGCAATTAGCCTTTGGCGTAATCTCTTAAGCGCGTGGTACAAGCCGATGAAGCACAGAAAGTAAAACTTAACCACAAAGGAATTAAAGCCTCACTCCTAGCTATAAATAGAGGTTCCTAGCTTGTGAATTTAGACAGTTCACACAAAGTGAGAATACATATTTAAAAACAGTGCGCATTGAGTTTCATCATTCTCCCGAGAGAAATTTCTTCCTCTAGCCCCGATGCAGTGATGCAGAGCTGAAATTGTTTTTAAATTGATTTGCGTTTCGGGAACCGATGACGGCGTTGCTGAAAAATTACCGGAGGAAGTCTCATATACATTTGTTGGACGTGAATCATTTAAAAATATGTAAGGATGAGAAATTACATGAGACGTACCTTGCGGAGTGAAAAATTGATTTCTCGTTGGTTGCCAATAATTCGGAGGAAAATGAATGTTACCAGATGAATTCTCAATAGTTTGAGGAACTTGAAAATTCTGAAAAATTTGGAAATTTTGGAGGCATGTAGAAATTTGGATAATTGTGAACATTTGGATTGTTGGAAAATTTATGCGGGCATTGGGGGTATTGCGGAGTAAATGAAAATTGAAAATGTTGAATATTCTCGGGAACACGAGAGTTTTGTGAATTTTGATTTGCTTCAATATCGGGAGAATTCAATAAATTTTGGTAAAAATTAGTACCTCTTGGATCTATTTAGAATATAAGTATGTAGAGAAAGTGATTTTTAAAAAGTGATTATGGAGAAATAAAAGAGGGAATGAAGAAGTTGTGGAGAAAATGAAGAAGGTAGAGGTGGTTTATTTATAGGGAAGAAGGAAGTAAACAAAAAATGATAATTTTTTTTAGAAAAATAACCGTTGCACCCCCCAGCCAGACCCCCACCCCACCCCACCAAACGGTAAGATTTTAAAAATTTTTAAAGACGGTAGGGTTTTAAAAAAATTGTAAAAAAATCGTTTTTAACCAGAGTGGGAGACAGCTAGGACCCACCTCTGCACGCCCTTCACGCTCCCGGCCAGTGCGTGTGGTGCACACGCCTTACCAAAAGAAGCCGTGCACCACACCTTCTCTCATGTGGCTGTACTTCTTCATTTGGTGAGAAATTCTTCCGGAAGAATTTCTCATTCTCTCTCCTGGTTAAGATCTTTGGGAAGAATACCTCTCATTGTTGATTAATGGTATTCTTAAGTCTTAACTAAGAATTCAGTTAAGAATACCAAATTCTCAACAATGGGGATGCTCTAATGCTTAACAATTACACAATTTGGAGCATAGTTAATACAACGGGACATGCATCGTGTATCAAGATTTTTTGATATTGATCCGTGATCCATGCATCGTAGGATATGTTATGTTTATGAAATACACAAAAATTAAGATATTCTATCTAAACTTATGAAATACTTCCTCCATCCAAAAATTATTGTTCTGTTTTCATTTTTCATCCGTCTCAAATTAATTTTCATCATATTTTAGTTATGAACCACATATATATACATGAGTTTTTGAAGGAAACTACACATCAAACCAATGTTATTAATCAAGTCAATTATTCTTTCTTAATCCATGTGTCGATTTTAACAAAAAAAATAATTTTGGGACGGATGGAGTGCATTTTTAAGAAGTAGGAACTATAAGTAAGTGTTGTCATTAAAATATGTCATCATATCATAAGATAAGAATCATGTATTATAACAATACGTTGTCATATAAAATATGAACATAAGATACATATCAATTATCTCAATTTTTGTAACTTATCATAACATACCAAATATTGATAAATAAGTTTGAGTATGCATTCTGGAAGATCATTTTATGGATCTTAATTCGTAAGACAGAGTATCGCTCTTTCACAGTGCAATCCATCAATACACGATAGATCAGAAAAAGGTAATCCGTCTAATTTTAAAACTATCGATAATACCGTTTTACACAAGTTTTTGTCAATAAGATTTGGGATATTCCAGGATTACGATTCTCACGTCTCCCAACATGTCTCAAATGGAATCAGTTTTTTTTTTTTTTTTGTGTTTACTGTATAATCAACGACATGTCACGTCATTAAATTTATTGTTATCAAAGAGGATGGAATAGTCAAGTCTTGCAACTGCTTGTCAATAAATATGGTAGATGGATGTTTTTTTTTATTTGGATCACAAAATCCCTACAGTTTGAAGGTTGAGAGAAACTTTGAGGGATGGGTCTTGCCTTCATCTTGGCTGTGGCTTTTCCACTTCTCTCTCTTCTTCACTGTGGGAAAACAGCTCAAGAAAACAGCTCCTTGCCTACTTGCCAATACTTTAGCTGCAACGATCTGGGTTATTTCAGCTTCCCTTACTACTATATCAACGTCTCACGATGCGGTTTTGTTAGGTTGGATTGCAATGAACAAGTTCCAAAAATCCAGCTCCGTGGGGATGGTCGACGGTACAACTTAATACGAGCAACCGACTGGCAATTTAATCGTAGAGGGATCGTTATTCGTGACGACATTTTCCAAAATAGATTACAGAGAAATAGTTGCGATGCTTTAAACAATCTAACTTTTCCCAAATCTCCGTCCATTACCTATTCAATCTCCCCTATTCTCAACTTATACAAATGCAACAACAGTCCTGAAGCCACCATTTTGACTGATATTGATAGGCACTTTGATGCCTCTTATCATCGCTACAGAGACTGCAAAGACCACATTCTGTACTACAAATATCCAGTAAATGTTTCAGATCATCTCGCCAATATTCCAAACCAGTACTGTTCACTTGTTCAGTTACCACGGATAGAACTAGCCAGTCTTCCACCCGAAACAAATGATAGTGCCTTGTTTTCAATCTTATCTCCTGAATTCACTCTTCGAATGAATGTATCTGTGAATTGTAGCACTTGTGGCGACGAAGTCCTGTGTCAAAATCAAAGCGAAGACATCCATTGTGCACAGAACGGAGGTAATTTTAGTTATTAAAAGTGTTTTGCCTTCATTTTTTTAATACTAATTTATTGAGTTCTTTTTGTGCATTCATTATTACAGTGTTATTCCTTCATTTAGAATGTATAGCTTTTGTTACTCCCTCCATCCCTAAATAATCGTCCTAGTTGACCTGGTGCACAGTTTAAGAAAAAACAATTAAATTGATTATTTATATTGGTTTAATGTGTAGTTTCCTTTAAAGCTCATGTGTATGTGGTCCATAATTAAATTATGGTGAAAAAGTAAGGGTAATGTGGTAAAAGTGATGTTTTAAAAAGGAAAGTTTCAAACTGGACAATTATTTTGGGACGGACGAAAAAAGAAACAAGGACAATAATTTAGAGACGAAGGGAGTATTATATTGTAACTTATCATATACTTTTGTCTGTTTGGTTGGTTATTTTTTCTATCTATTTTTTAAATTAATTTTTTTTTAAATATACATATACTCATTGGCTCGCTTATTTTTTTTGTTTCCCAACAAATTATTTGTATCACAAGAATATCTAATTTATATTTATTAAAACTCTAATACTTACTGTTTATACAATCAATTTCAGTTAATGATCATCCTAATAAAATGAAAATTTAATTCATGTATACATAAAAATATATATACATGCATACATACATACATACATACAAACATACGTTTATGTTTGTGTGTATATTTCCCGTTTGTATTAGATTATTGAAATTTCAATTGCCCAACGTACCTTTTTTTTCCTACTTGAATGCCTCTTTAAATAGAACATTCTCAGCTTTAATTTGTGGCTCCTTTTAATTTTATGTATAAAAAACACTAAACTTAGATTTGATGGATACTTTGAGGAGAAATTTGTATTTTGGCCCAATTTTATTTTATTCATTTTTTTTTTTTTTGAAGTCATATCCCTAACTATCAACATATAACCCCCACGAGATTGAACCATACGACCAACTAAGGATGAGAGATAAGTTGTACCCACACTTGACTCCTAATTTCTTTGGCTTCAATTGATCACCCTTAAAATCTTGTATTTGAGTTCATTTGAGGCATTTGTCATCAAACTCCTACAAGAGCAATAATTTCATTAAATTTCAAATAATAGACAATATTAAATGTCATAAACATGAGGAAATAATGACAACAAATATGTTTTTTATATAACTTATCAAATCCCCTCATATACTTATATAATGCTTGCCCTCAAGCATTCAATAGCTCATGCAATTATTTCACCCTCAAATTCTCCTTGCTTTCCCCTTTGCTAATCCAAAATATTTTCCACAGAACAAAAAGATGCTTTTAAGGTTGCAATTCTCAAACCAAAACCAACAAGCAACAACTAGCAATAATTAAATTAACGGAAAAACACATAGGACCTAACAACTTCGCACAAGATTCGCTCATTACGCTCAAAAGTGTATAGGGTATATATTAATGAGCTCTCAAGTCGATGCACGGAAGATTTTTAACCATAAGCTTGCAAATATATCATGTCCCTACTACCAATGAATGAATCAAGATGCATATAAATCAAAGGTTAAAGACAAATTCTAATGGGGCTAGGGCAGAGTATGATAAAAGGAATTTTAGGCTAATGGAATTGAAGCAACTATACAAACTCTTAATACTCACAAATATATAAATCAACATCAAAAAGACTACCTAAGTATCAGGAAATGCATCCAAGAAAAATTTGTGATTCTCTTTTTTGTGTGGTCCCTTTTTTTTCTTCACATTTTTTTCTTTTCTTTTCATCATTTTTAACCTCTTTTTTTCATGAAGAAAGAGAAGAGTATTAGGGAATAGAGACGTTGGATGCACACAAATTTCAAAAACTTGCCACCTATCTCAAAAAAAGCCAAAAGTGAGCAAGAACAAGTTTATACAATTCTTCAATTCAAGGTTCAAAAGAAAAGGGGAAAATCAACAAAAAAAGGATCATGGCTTGTATTGTGGTGTAAAATTCACTAAAAATGCTAAGCCTCAAAGTGGGTTCACTAGGGGTTAAAAGCAGGGTAGGCTTCAAAGTGGGTTCACAAGGGGTTAAAAGTAGGGTAACCTTCAAAGAAAGGTCAACATATCATGAAAAATGGTATTTTATCCTAAACATTCAATGCATCTAATTCATCGTGGAGTTGACTTCAAACAAATAACAATGTAAGTTCTAGAAAAATCAACAATGCAAAACAACACCAATAAAGCAGAGGATGATATGTGATGTATGCTCATGGCTCAAATCTCACCAAAATATGGTCATGTGTGTGAGGCCCTACACATCTTCCGTCAATCAATCATCACAAGTAATTAATTAAGGTATAGATTTCAGAATGCAAAAAATCATTTTCGCACACAACAATCAACAACTTTCATGGATAAGCATCGGGAAGAACATGGGATTCAAAGAGGAGAAACAAAGACCAAGAACTAAATACATGGGACATAAATGTCACAAAAATAATGCCAATTAACAACCACAATCCCCCCCCACTTGAACGGTGCATTGTCCTCAATGTCAAAATAGATGGTCAAATAAAAAGATGATAGAATAAGAAACTCCCTGGTAATGCCAAGCATCTAAGAAAAAATTCGTGAGAGATGTGGTGGTGGTGTGGAGCACTTTGGATCTGAGAAGATGGCAGCAACAACTTATGGAACCTTTTTGTCTCCAAAAAAAATATTCACCAACTCTTTTTTAATAAGACGTGGGCACGACACTTTCCAAGCCATGTAGAAACTAGAGAAACTAAATTATACTTGGGTTGCCTCAGCTCCTAAAAGCGCTTTTCTTTAACGTCTTGGCTAGACGTTGATGGACCTCAATCGAAATAAATCGGATAAACCCAATCAATCATTGCAAGATTTCTTTCTTTACCACCTCCATCATAGGTGGTCACCTTAAACTCCAACTAGGATGCATTTTCTTGTGATTTTTCAGAAAAAAAAGGGTCTTGTCAAACACAACTTTCACTTTATCATCATCACTCAATTCAAACATTTTCATCGCCAAAGGGTCAACAATATCCAAAGCAAAAAAACGGAAGGCACATCATTTGGATATCTTGTGGAATCATAAATTTTAAACTTAATAACTTCACCATCAAATTCCATTGTGAGTGTACCATCATGCACGTCGATTTTTTTCCTAAATGTTCTCAAGAAAGGTCTACCTATAAAATCATTGGGTGAGATGAATTATTTTCCTCTATATCAAGCACATAAAAATCAACAAGAAAGACCAACCCATTAACTTGTACCAACACATCCTCCAATATTCCTAGAGGATAAACATTAGATCTATCGGCAAGTTGAATAATCACACCAGTTTCTTTAAATGGTCCAACATTCAAAGATGTGTAAATGGACAATGGCATGACATTAATCGAGGCACCTAGATCTAACATTGTTTTTTTTTCAATTCTAACATTACCAACTTTTCAAGGGATAGTAAACATACCGGGGTCCTTGAATTTAGAAGGTATTTTTTTTCTAAAGAACAGCTTAAGCATTTTCACCCATGCTTATAAATTCATTGTTAGTGCACAACTCCTTGAGAAATTTGGCATGTTGAGGTACATGTTTGATTGCATCAAGTAAATGGATGTTTACCTCAACCTTACGAAAGGTGTCAAAAATATATTTTTTGCTTCCTCTTCTTTCTTTGATTTGGACAATCTAAAAGGAAAAGGAGGAACCAGTGCAAAATCTTTTGGTTGCTCTTCTAGGGATTCCTTTGCTTGATTGGGATGTGATTGTGGAGCTATGATTTTTTTTCTCTATTTCTTCTTTAGAGCTCCATTTCTGAGTTGATTATGGGGGTCTTTCAACTAAGTTCCACTTCTTAAGGTAATTGCATTGACATTTTGTTTTGGGTTGACCACTGTTTGTGATGGCAATTTACCTTGAGATTCAAGACATTTCATTAATGAAGTTGCCAATTGACTCATTTGATCCTCCAACTTGTTGATGTATGTCCTTGTCTTTTGTTGAAATTGTTGAGTGTTGACTACAAGTGATTTAACAATTTCTTCAAGAGATGTGTTTGAACTTGAGGAAGGTTGTTGTTGGCATGGGGCAAACTATCTCGGCTGGTAGTTGGCAAATTGAGGCTTTTGGGCATAGCTAAGGTTGGGAAGATCTCTCCACCCAGGGTTTTACGTGTTTGAGAATGTATCATACTTCCTTTGTGGTGGTCCAAGAAAATATTCAATTGCATTAGTATGCCCTTGAGTCTCATCTTGAAACGTAGGGCACATATCTATTAGATGGCCAAAATCCGCATGAACCCCGCAAGTCTTAACATGTTGATAATTTCCTGCGACCATTTTTTGAACAAGAGAAGTCAAAGTAGAAATTTGATATTCCAGAGAAGATATATTTACCTCGTTCACTTTTCTTTGTGAGGTATCTTATCCAAACCCAAATTGTTGTGAATTTGTTGCCATGGTGGTAATCAAATTTCTAGCCTCGGTCAGAGTTTTGTTCAGTATAGCACTTCCACTCGCCGCATCCATCATCCTTTTTCTATAGGGAGCAAACCCTCATAAAATTATTGGATGAGAAGTTGTTTAGAAACTCCATGTTACGGGAAACATGCAAAACGTTGCTTAAATCTCTCCCAAAATTCATGAAGGGTTTCGGTATCCCTTTGCTTAATTCCACAAATTTCCCTTCTAATACTTACAGCTCTTGAAACGGGGAAAATTTTTCAAGGAACAACCTCAACATACCATTCCATGTAGTGACGGACACGAGAGGTAGATAAGAAAGAAAATCCTTTACACTATCCGTGAGTGAGGATGGAAAATCACGTAATTTGATTTGTTCTTTCATGCCTTCTTGGGGCTTTAGGCTTGAACATACCACATGATATTCGTTCAAGTGTTTGGGGGGGGGGGGAAATGTTAAAATATTATGGAAATGTTAAGCATAATTTTTTTAAAGTTAACTTTTAAAGTGAAATATCTAAAATAGTACTCTCTCCGTTTTCAAATTATCGTCCTCTTTTTCATTTTCGTCAGTTCTAAAATAACTATCCTCTTTCAAAACTTCTTTTTAGGAAAACATTTTTTCCACTTCACCCTTACTTTTTCTACCTACTTTAATTATGGCCACATGTTTAAGGGCATTAAAGTAAAACCAAACATTTCACCAATATTTAAATACAGTCAATTAGTTTTTTTTAAATAGTGTGTCAGGTCAAAGAGGACAATAATTCAAAAACGGGGGGAGTATGATGGACTCTTGCTATACTCTAGAATGAAGAACTAAGATATTCCATTCTAATACCGCTCGTTTCAATTCATGGTATACTCTAGAATGAAGCAAAGATGTATCAGATGTGTCACGAATTTAGGCTCGTATAGAAAGGACCGTGGTTTCCATGACAAGAGTTCGTAAGTGACAATTTTTTAGTACAAGTGGTTAGACTACTTTTATGGTAGTATGAAAGTGTAAATGAGAGGTCATGTCATTTCCATTTGTTATGTGACAATACAAATTGTTTGAGATAAAATTAAGATATATACACATAGTTCAAGTAATCAGTCAATAAGGGTTATGCATGTAACTATTCGATGTAAATACATGAGAAAAACTTGTTGGTTCTTGAACAAAATATGAGTCACGATCACAAATTTTGAATTGCGATGCAACGAATTTCAATCCCGATGCATCGCTATGTATTGGAAATGATAGTTACAAAATT
Organism: Codonopsis lanceolata; assembly: GCA_013146195.2. NCBI lineage: Eukaryota > Viridiplantae > Streptophyta > Magnoliopsida > Asterales > Campanulaceae > Codonopsis > Codonopsis lanceolata. Next base: position 5,280,063 of record CM028384.1, on the reverse strand, counting down.
TAATCGCGATGCATGATTTTGTGCATCGCAATGCATGTTTTCTGTATCATGGTGTATGATGTGTCTTTTGCCACGTGTGTTCGATACATTAAGAGCGTAGTCGACATTTAGCCACAAAATGCCTCTAACTGGTTTAAAAAGAGTATATGGGAGTAAAGCGGTTAGCAAAGTTCCAAAAGGACAACCCAAATTTCACCCTAATTTTGTCCATACGTTAATTTGTAAGTACAACTCATACATTAATATTACATTAAGCATGGATGAGGCCAATGTAATTTCTATAATAGTAACAACTAGAACACTTGACAAAGTATAAATCATGTTGCATAATATACTAGTATACTTAGTAGTACTAAATCTTTCTACATTGATTACTCTTACAACCAATGCACAAAATTCAGATAGCGTAGTATTTAAACTTGAGTGATAACCGGGTCAATCCATTTTATAACATTTCCAACATCTAAAGGATATGATTTTTGTTTTTAACCGGTAAAGAACATTTTTAGGGTAAAAGGAGTAATATACCCCTAATGAAATTGGATTAGGGGCGCGCTACATCGCAATTGCAATTCGATGCATCGCAATTTCAATTTGTGCATCGCAATTTGAATTTTCTGCATCCTATTAGAAAGAATTTCATGCATCGCAATGGAAACATAATTCAAAAATCATGCATCCATTAGTTTGAGCATCGGGATGCATCGGCTTTGATCTTTCTCTCACTCTGTTTCTTCATATTTATCTCCTAAGTTAGACAGCCTTGACTCCCAATAATATATGACCCCGTATATCTACGAAAATCAACTTCCTTCGTTACAAGCTATTGGAATAGAAACAAAGATTCACCAGACAAATTTTGAGAAGAAATGAAGGTTAACCGAGAAATTTTAGGAATAAATGAAGATATACCATAGAAATTTTAGGAACCAAAGAAGATTGACCTGAGAAATTTTAGGAAAAAGTTATTGTATATGTTATTGCGGGGTATTTACCGCTCTCTTAACCGAGATGAGTGATGTGTACCGTCTTGAAATTGTTCTTATTGAGCTACTTACTTGGAAGAAGTTTCATGCATTGCAATTCAAAATCCATGTATCGGGGATGCATCGACTTTGATCTTTCTCTCAGTTTCTTCACATTTATCTCTCAAGTTAGATATCCTTGACTCCCGAAAATTGACTTCTCCCGTATATCAATGAAAATCAATTTTCTTCGCTACAGGCTATTGGAATGAAAACAAAGATTCATCAGAGAAATTTTAGGAAGGGAGATTCATGGGAAATAAATTAGGAAGAAAGGAAGATTCATGGAGAAATTTTAAGAAGAAGTTATCGGGAAGATTCACCAAATAAATTTTAGGAAGAAGAGGATAAGGTGTTTTGACTAGGCAAAGATTAAATTGGGCCATCTATATTTTTTTTTATCTTCTTACAAATTCACATTTTTTACTCCTTTGACTATCGAAGTTGTTTTAACAATCAATTGGTTCAGTTGCAGATTATACTATGTCCCAGCCACATGGCCCACATCATGTAGGCGTAATAGGTCAGTTGACACTTGTTTGATGGAAATGGAAGTAATTGTATGTACATGAGATCGTACTATCAATTTCCTAGCCGTGTTTTCTCACCGTATTGTGGGGGCTACGCCTCCTTGCCTTTTGTGCTCAAGTCGCTACAGTACCAACAATCCATATTGTGGGGGCTAAGCCTCCCGCACCTTCCTTTGACCACAGGCGAGGCCCAACCGCAAGTCTCTAAAATCACTTACGCTTCAAGGGATTCGCCCTTTATCTAGAATCGATCCATACTATCAAACAATAATCAAGCAATGATTTAGTCCCAAGATTAAATTGGGTCTTCAATTCTTGTTTATCTTCTTACAAATTCACATTTTTTAACTCCATTGACTATCGAAGTTGTTTTAACAATCAATTGGTTCAATTGCAGTTTATGTTGAGTCCCAGCCAGTTCAGTCCCCGCCAGCTGAGTCCCTGCCATCTCAGTCCCCGCCAGCTGAGTCCCCGCCAGTTGATTTCCCGCCAGCTGAATCCCCGCCAGCTAATGTCGGCTTAATGGGTAAGGTGACACTTGTTTGATGACAATTGAAGTATTTGTATCTACATGAGATTGTACTATCAATTTCCTAGACGTGTTTTCTCACTATAAAAAACTAGTCTAAATTTTTCTCTTTTTATTGATGCAGTGGGTGTTGTTCTTGGAATTGCATTTTTTACAATGGTATTCTTCTACTTCTTATGGAAATTCTCTTTATGTGGTAAGTGCATGGTATTCTTTTACTTCACTATGCTTTTATGGTGGAAGAAAACAGAGAAGGATCAAACTATAGAGAACTTTCTGAAGAATAATGACTCCTTTGCTCCAAAAAGGTACTCATATTCAAATGTTAAGAAGATGACCAACTCATTCAAAGAAACACTAGGTCAAGGGGGTTATGGTCATGTTTACAAAGGAAAGTTATGCAATGGCAATCTTGTGGCAGTGAAGATTTTGAAAGGATCCAAAGGTAATGGTGAAGATTTTATCAATGAGGTGGCAAGTATTAGTAGGACTTCCCATGTTAACATTGTTAATCTTCTAGGATTTTGTTTTGAGGGTCATAAAAGAGCTCTTGTATATGAGTTCATGCCTAATGGATCTCTCGAAAAATTCATATATGATGGAAGTTCCTTGGCAGGACGCCAATTAGGGTGGGAGAAACTGTACCAAATTGCAGTTGGCATTGCTCGAGGTTTAGAGTACTTGCACCGTGGTTGTACCACTCGAATTTTGCATTTTGACATCAAGCCTAATAATATTCTTCTAGATGAAGACTTTTGTCCAAAGATTGCTGATTTTGGCCTTGCAAAGCTGTGTCCCGGAAAAGAGAGCATATTATCAACGGTGACTGCAAGAGGGACTTTTGGTTACATTGCTCCCGAATTAGTTTTTAGAAACTTTGGAGGAGTCTCATACAAGTCGGATGTCTACAGCTACGGAATGATGGTTTCAGAAATGGTTGGAGGGAGAAAGAATGTTGATGTAGAAGTTGTTCATACAAGTGAAATATACTTTCCGCACTGGATATACCACCAACTTGAATCAAACAACGAACTTGGATTGCATGGCATTGTGAATGAGGAGGAAAATGAGATTGCAAGGAAAATGATCATAGTGAGCTTATGGTGCATACAAACTGATCCAATAACCCGTCCGTCAATGACTAGGGTGTTGGAAATGTTAGAAGGGAGCTTGGAGTCACTTCAAATACCTCCCAAGCCATATTTGTCTCCTCCCTCAAGATCACTTTATGGCTGACGGTTCCCAGACCATAAACTCAATCTACTATGACCATGGGGAGTAATACACTTCTGCTTTATGGTTCTCTTAAATATCAGGACATTTATGGCTTCGTACCAAGATGTCATGGAATATTTATCAAGATATATTTTGGTAATGTATGCTCATTAATCTCCGTTTCTCGTGATACTCTAGTCAGTCTCAGTGTCTTTAATAGTGGTTCAAGTGAGAGACTTTCATTTTTCTATATCAATTTTATGGAACTGATGAAGACAATATTAAGTCAAGAGCTTTAAAATTCTATAGCTACAAAGTTTACGATGAAAGTTGTCTCTAGCTTAGAGTTGGCAATTTTTGCCCGTGGTCATTTGCCCATCCAGACCGCCTACTAAATAATAGGTATGGGTACATCCAAAATTTTAAGTGGACACAAATGGGCATGTCCACTTGGGCACATTAATTATGATGAGCTAAATGGGGGCCTACTTGGGCACCAATACTAAAACTCATTCTCTTGTTCTTCTAATTTTTTTTATCAATTACATACATAATTATAAAATACTTAAATAATGACGTTTAACATAATTAATATATCTATATTGTGCACCCACCCTTCCAACCCCACCCCCCCAAAAAAAGTGCGCCCCCCCCTAAAATTAATTATCTTGATCTTTTAATTTTTGTTTTATCAATTACATACATAATTATAAAATACTTAAGATTAATAATGACGTTTAACATAATTAATATATCTATATTGTGCACCCACCCTTCCAACCCCACCCCGCCCCCCAAAAAAAGTGTGCCCCCCCTAAAATTAATTATCTTGATCTTCTAATTTTTGTTTTATCAATTACATACATAATTATAAAATACTTAAGATTAATAATGACGTTTAACATAATTAATATATCTATATTGTGCACCCACCCTTCCACCCCCCCCCCAAGTGTGCCGCCCCCTAAAATTAATTTCATTGATCTTCTAATTTTGTTTTATCAATTACATACATAATTATAAAAATACTTAAGATTAACAATGACGTTTAACATAATTAATATATCTATACTGTACATTCATCCTTCCAACCCCCACCCCCCACCAAGCGCCCCCCGCCCCTAAAACTCATTCTATTGTTCTTCTAATTTTATTTTATCAATTAAATACGTAATTATAAAATACTTAAAATTAATAATGACATTTAACATAATTAATATATCTATACTGTACACCCACCCTTCCAACCCACATCCCTCCAAGCGCCTCCCCAATTGCAAAGCAAAGCATGTGACATTATATATATATATATATATATATATATATATATATATATATATATATATATATATATAATGTACACCCGCCACCCGCCACCCCCAAATTGCAAAGCAAAGCATGGAATATCATTCTATGACTCTGTACCGTTAAATGAAACTCAACATCACTCTCAGATTGCTCTATTTCTATGACTCTGTAAATATCCGTCACTGTTACACTATAAATGGATTCATAGTAGTTTTGTGAGCACTGCAACATACGACATTCTATGACTTGTGTGTTTGTCTATTGGGGTTCAGCGAACTAAAAAATCGAACCATAAAATAGAAGAGCAAACATACATATTTATGTTTCTTTTCTTTTTTTTTTTGTGAAATTAATGCTTTTTTCTTTTTACGTATTTTTGGTTAAAGAATGAAATTTTTTAATTATTGTATTTATTTTTGAATTTTGTATTAATGAGTAGATGGGCACCCATGGGAGCCCATGCCCATTTATTGACCACCCATATATGTCCATTATATTAAATGAGCACTTACTTGCCCGTCCATTGCCCATATGGGCGCCGCCCATGCCCGCCCATACTCGTCCGTTTGCCACCTCTTGTGGTGACTGATGAGTAGTGGTGACAAATTTTGCCCACGCTCATATGCTCGTTCAGACCGCCCACTAAAATATGGGCATGGACAAACTTAAATTATAATCTGGACACAAATGGGCATGCTCATTTAGACCATTAAATTGTATAGGTACAAATGGGAGCCCACATTTTCACCTCTCTCTCACGATTAATTTTTTTTTCTATATACCTGATAATACAAAGTTGTTTTTCTCTATATATATACATTTCTATCAATAACCATTCATTAAGACAGAGAGAGAGTGGGGATAGAGAGAGAAACTAGAGAGAGAGATGCATGGTTGCTACTTGTTTTTCGGGTTTGGTTTTTAGAACCAAAAAATTGTCAGCAATGGTGGGAGTATTTATTTGTTTTTTTGTTTTTTTTTTTTTTTGGAAGCAGGGCGGCACCTGCGAGATTTTATTAATAAAAGAAGAAGAATACAAACTTAATGGGGACAACCAGCCTTACCCTTTGAACGGGGGGACAAAGGTGTCTTACCTCAAAATAGAAATACAACAGGAAAAGAGACTAGGAAGAAACTCTAATCCTAGCAGTGCCTTGGGCATCTAACATTACATTGGATTTGATGAGACGGGGTAAGTCCTGGACCGAACTAAAATTGGCGTTACAACCAGAGTCCACAGCCAGGTTAGCTAAACCATCAACGACAAAGTTAGCTTCCCTGAAGCAGTGATTAACAGCAATGGTGGGAGTAACCGTTATTTTTTAAGAATAAAAAATTGACCTATTTTTTTTTTTTTTCGATATCATATTACTTTTTATATACGGTCAATTATGTATTTTTTGGTTATATATATATATATATATATATATATATATATATATATATATATATATATATATATATATATATATATCAGATTTTCATTTTAAAACAATCGATTTGACGTAAAAATTAAGGAACTAAGGGAGTATTTTATAGCAATTAACATACGAGAAAAGTGAAAATATGTTCTTGTTTTGATATTATTAGTAGTTCTGTCAATACTAACACGTCATGTAAAGTTTATGAATTATTTTTAGAAATTTGGCTACATTGTAAATTGTGACATAGGTTAAAATGTTGGTTTTTTCCAATTATTGTGGTTGTAATTAATATATATATATATATATGAGCTGTCCGGCCCAATAGGCCCAAGACATGGGTCACGTGCCCAGTACATCTTCATCGCTCACAGGCAGAGCACATGCATTCCAAGGGTAATAGTACGAGGGAAAGAGCAATGGCCGTTAATGTATCACGAGCTAGGGGCTTGTCCTCCATCAGGAAAGGACACAGCGAGCTGGGGGCTTAGTCAGCGAGCAATAACATGCAGCGAGTATGATTTTCCATGCTCGTTCACCAATGATGGTGAAAGAACATAATAGAACGGATTCTCAAGAGAAGTCAATGTGATTACCAATGTAGCTGAGATTGTAGCTACAATGGGAATCATAATGAAACAGCAAATAATAGTAGCAGCGGAAGATTTATTTTAACACAACACAAAACTGAAAAGTTGAACTCAAGTTTTTACCAAAAACAATTTACAAGTTAATACTTGTAGACCTAGCCTCAAGGCCACACAAATTTCACTAAAAGTAATAATTGTTTTACACGAAAAATCCTTGTGAAATCACTAACAAAAATTCTCACAAGACAATGAATCTTGGAGAACAAAAACACCACATAAAACAGTTAAACAAAACGTGGGAAGAAACAAACTCAACCTCCTTAAAAACAAAACAGGAAGCACAAAAAGTTTTTCCAGAAATCTGATGTTACTGTCAATGTAATAACATTGACATCCTTCAGCGAGTGTATGATCTTCAGGTCTGGAAAAACAACTTCAGGATTTTTTGCTTCTGCTCACCGATGAATTGTATTTGTTATCGCTCTAAAACCCTGTGCAAAACCCGCATTCCAGCTCCTCAATATATACACGCGATAACCTACACATCACACAAAGAAAACCATCTACTACAAGGAAAAAGATTAGCCAATAAGGAAATAATCAACAACCTACCAATTTAGTAAGATTTTGTTACCAAATATGAAGGAAGTCAAGAGACTTGGTTTGACTAGGATTTTTTCCAAGATTTAGTTACCAAATATGGTGTAGCCGAAATCTAGAAAAAGATTATGCTACCAAAAATAACTAAACTAAATCTAAAACAATATACTAAGTCCTAAATTAACACAAACTTATCTAAAATCCTATTTTGACCAAGAAAGGTGAAAACAAGTAAAAATAGGTCTTGCCTATTTTATCCTTACAATCACCCCCTTTGTTGAACATTTCTGGTTAAATCCAAACCAAGTGTTCCAAGACCAAATCATATAATTTCCTGCAAAGGTTAGAGAAAAGAACCCAGATAATCACCCCCTAAACATGAGTATTAATCAAACATAATGGCATGGCATATCAACCAAGTATAACCAACCAACCATGGAGCAATGTAAATGTTTAGGAGATACAGACCAAGGTTACAAACAGAATCATAGAACAATGTAAATGTTCAACCAACAAACCAAGTTTCAACCACATAAGTTTACAACCACAAAGTTTTAAGAACCACAGATTTCAAGAACTCAATCAACCACAAAGTTTTAAGAACCACATATTTCAAGAACTCAATCTGCACGACTTACGGTTCGGCCGGGATCATGTGCGGCAACGGCTTCGAAGCAGAAACATCTGGAACACTTGTACCACCCCCTATTTGGCCAGAATGTAGTGCCAACCAATCTGAATACTGAGCAGCTAAAGATATGAGTAGAGAAGTCTGTGTAGCCAGAATTGCCAATTGAGAGTGGACCATGGCCAGCTGTTCAGAAACAAAAGCAATAGACATAGGGGCAGTAGGGTGTGCAGAAGTGGCCGATGTAGCTACATTGGATGGAACATTGACTGAAGTAGAGGCAGTTGGCAGTGAAGAACCAGGAACAGAAGTTACAGGTGCATATGGATGAATAAGGGGCAGATTCACAACCCTATCTCCCCTTAACAGTTTTGCTGAAATGTGAAAAGGTTCAAGAAGAGGAGACAACCTAGTAGAAGGAAGAGGAGAATAGCCTTGGGAAACTAGGATTTTATATATCAAAGATGGAAAAATTAAGGACCTCTTATCTCCTTCAGATTCAGCCAAATAGGAGATTTTTCTAAAAGCAAAATAACCAAAATCAAAAGGTCCATTTGTCCCAATCAGGTAGAGCACCTTAGCATGTTCTTCAGTAAGTGTGTTAGAGTTTGTAGTGGGTGACCAGTTTGCACAACATACTTTGTGCAGGAAAGCATAAAGAGAGGATAATTGTGAGGTGCTAAGTGATGAGCCTTTAGCAGGCCATTTAGACATAGTCCCACCAGTAAGCTCAAAGACACACAAGTGCAAATCAATATCCATCTCAAAGGGGCCAGATTCAGGTGTGTTCATCATAGTGTTGATGACAGAAGGAGAAAACTTATACCATTTTCCTCTAACAAACACTTTTTCAAAATGGGCATCAGAAGGTGAACAGATTCGTTTTTCAATTAATGTTGGCATAGAATTCATATATCAAATCTCGAAAATAAGGTGTAGCTGAAGAAATTGTGCCTAGTAAACCTCTATCGGAGAAAAAAGAGGTGAGATTCTGTGCATTCAATTCAGTAGACAGAATATTTCTTTCATCAACAATCTTTCGAGAAGTGTTATATCGAATGGAAGCAGGTTTAGACACAAATTTAAGAGAGAAAGGAGTACCCATCGAGGAAGAAGTGTCCTTAGAAAGTTTGGATGTAGCTACATTTGTAGCTACATTGGCAGCAGATAGCCGGCTTCGAGTGAATCGAACAGGGACCTCTTCAGTTTCCGCACTATCTTCAGGTGTTAATTCTTTGCTTTCAACATTCTTATCCGAGCTGTCATCAAATTCGGATGAACTGGGTTGTTGGGGCAATTCTGCAGCTGGAGGTTGTGGAGATGGAGTCACATTCTTCAATTTGACCAGATATTCGGCCAGAGTATTGTCTTCGTCAGAAAACTTCATATCGGCATTTGACTCAGAGGGAGAGCTAGCTTCAACATCAGATGATTCTTTAGCTTGTGTGGAAGAATCTATCGGGAATACCACTCGTGGTGACAGAATTGGGTAGTCGTCATCTCTGGTTGCTTCTGGAATGGGAGAAATTTTTGGAGAAGCAGATGGAGATGGTGGTTGTTGAACAACATGAGATGGTCCAATTTTGGGGATGAACTCGACATCATCAGGATCACTTTCAATCTCCACACTTTCTTCAAAAATACCTGGAGTAACCTTATTTTTCTTAGCAGCAAGAATGCCCTCAGCGCTAGTGTTGATTCTTGTTAAATTTATATCTGATCAGTACATTACATTAGTTTTATACTTCAGTGGCTAATCGGGCTGCGTATCGATTAGCGTGGCAACTGAGTATAGAACTTTTCCTTGTATAGTTTTTGTAGGACTTTTTCAGGTTCGCGGAAGACCCTTTCAACTGGAAGACTGCTCAAAGCTTAAGATCGGTAGACCTCGTGTCCAAGCGATGCGCTTCTACGTGTCCTCTCCCAAAGCTAGCTGGATTAATTCAAACTTATTTCCATATATTATTTGAATTAATCCAAGTCATTCCACGACATGTCAAGCCGAAAGCAACTTTCCGAAAGCGAGGAATACTTTTAGATCTGAGCGATGAAAGCGGCGTCCCCTACTTTACGCTTTATCTCTCGAATCGATCGACACCAAATCGCCCACCTTTTTGAAGATCTCGAAATGATTATCTGCTCTAGATAAGCTGGGAAGACGAAAATCCTTGATCGACCCATGCATTTAATGCATTTATGAATGTTGTTGAAGTCTTCGTCTTCTCCAACGGATCTTTTGAAGTGCATACGCTTTAAATCACGCCATTGAAAGACTGGAGCAGAGGACAAGCATGTACAGAATCAATCGAACACTTAAAGAATTGCTCTGAATCTACACAACTCCAAGTCTTTCAGTTCAGTGCATTCAATAGATCCTTAACAGATCTAGAAGTCCTCGTCAACAACAAGAAGCTGCTCATCAACATTTATTGCTTTATTCTTCTTGTTGTTAACTTCCATTAAACTATATACACTTGCAATTAAATATCTTGTATTTACAGATATTTAATTCCCTAGACCCAAACACAAGTCAATATTTTGTACACGGTCCATTAGGGATATTCTTTGTAATTGATCTAAGTGGAAAACATAGTGCACAATTTAAATCCAAGGTTGACTGCCTTGGTGGTGGACGTAGCACTCATTATAGTGCGAACCATCCCAAAATACTTGTGTTATTTCCTACTGTTTCTCTATTATTTGAACTGCTTAGTTTCATTGTTTATATTATCCATTTCAGCAGAACTTAAGTAATCTGTAAAAGGTCTACCGGCAGTCCTTATCGGCAGACCTGGAACAATTTTCTTGAAGGTCTTCCGCTACTTGATTCTTTTCATAGATTGCAAGTAACTTTCAAGGAACTTACTTAAAAGTTTTTTAAAGTGTTAATAAGCTATTCAACCCCCCCTTCTAGCTTATTATTGTGCTCATTGGGACCCATAGCTAGGATCTTCATAATTTGAAGGAATTCCACGAAGTCGCTTTGATTTCCTTGTGATAGGGTTACCAATTTGGGGTAACCCAGACAAATCTCCCGGATTATCCACATAAATAGCATTGCCCTTTTCTCCAGGAAGAATTATTGTCAGAGGTTCTGGGAGAGGTTGAGCAATTATCATCGCGGTTGCTGGATTTTCTGGGGAAGAAAGGGGGCTGGATGTAGCTTCATCGAAAGCTACATCAGCGAGTGGATTGGCTTTTGGAGATTCAGGAACAGACGAAGAAGAGGCCATTGAGAATTTTTAGGTGAAGGCACAAGAGAGATGATGAGAGGAAAGGGATTTGGAAGAAAGTAGGATCTGCTCGAAATTTTGATCGTCGGGATTCGAAGAAGAAGGCTTCTGTGAGAAGTGATTTGTTTCCATGTAAAAGCACCACTAAAACTCCACTAAACACAATTAGCCGTTAACTCATTAAGATGATGGAATATGAGGGGACCTAAACAAGAAATCAAATTTCAAATTTTGGATAAAAATCAAATGTTAACCACCAATAGAAAAGTGAGAAATATCTGTTGTTATTGCCATGAGAAATTAGTGGAGAATTTAATGAGATAAAATAACTACTAATTTCTGATTTTAAAATTTTGAATTTGTACAAAATTGATCAAATATTTTGAGAATTCACAATACTCAATTAACCAAAATTGTAATCACACAAATCTGCCAAACTTAGTAACTATAGACCAGTTCAGATCCTCATGATGAGCACAATAGATTAAACAACCACATAAAATATTAACTTGGTGAACAATGAAACTGAGATTGCACTAATTCGTTAATGAAAAACAGAAACTTAAGGGGCTGATATGATCAACAACAATATGTCCTAGAAAGTATGCCTATCATGTTCAGAAAAACAAGAAAAATAATGCAAGCACACACATGTGATATGTCTAGATCATCTTAATGTAGTTCCCAATGTAGCTGCATTGAAAATCACATTCGCCAAAGTTGTGATTTTATGTACAATTTCTTATCTTATCCTCACCAAACCAGCAAGAAACTCCCATAAATACCATAGGTACTTTATTTCCCTATGAGAATAGCTTTACTTTATTCAAGCATATTCAACACAAACCACTAGGAACCTTTCACACTATATACCAAGGGTAGCAACTTAACTGAATGATCAACCCATGAAATCCGAAGATTCACAGTTCCAAAAGAAAGATGCCACGACCTTGTCCATAGGTAGCTCTTTTCCGTTAGGTAGCTTTCACACTTTGTCAATTAAAGGGAGTCAATTTAGTCAAGATCAACCCACGAAAGCCTAAGCTCCATATTACATTGACAAATTGCAGCATCCCAAAAATTTCAAAAGGTAGCTCTTTCCTTTGTGGTTTAACAAATTTTCAATTTCAATTCAACTTTTTAGGGAGATGGAGAGGAGAATTAGAACAAGAAAATCACAATACATATTGAATGTATATCCAAAACATCAAACAAAGGTACTAAAACATACAGAGTGAAACTAATGTGCCCCTAAAACACAATGCAATATGCCTAACATTTTTTTTAAGTGAGGGATTACATGGCACACATACCGAGAGGTTTCCTAAGATTTATGAATCTCTCACAATCTAGACTCTTTGTGAAAATATCAGCCAGTTGATTTTCTGTTCCCATATGTTCAATGCAAACAATGCCTTGTTCAACCAAGTCTCTAATGAAATGGTGTCTTATGTCTATGTGCTTAGTTCTAGAGTGTTTAATGGGATTTTTAGCTATGCTTATGGTACTTGTGTTGTCACAATACATGGTTAATATATTACTGTGTAAGCCATAATCCTTGATCATTTGTTTCATCCACAAAAGTTGTGTACATCCACTACCAGCAGCTATATACTTAGATTCAGCTGTTGATAGGGCTACACAATTTTGTTTCTTACTAAACCATGAAATCGGGTTATTTCCCAAATAAAAACATCCACCAGATGTGCTTCTCATGTCATCTACACTACCAGCCCAGTCAGCATCGCTAAACCCAACAAGATTGGTGTTTGTGTGTTTAGTATACCACAAACTCATGCCACAAGTCTCACCAACATATCGAATTATTCTTTTCACTGCTTTCAAGTGAGAGACTTTGGGGTTTGCTTGATACCTAGCACACAAACATACACTGTACATAATGTCTGGACGGGTGGCAGTTAAATACAACAGACTTCCAATCATACTTCTATATAAGGTATGGTTAACACTTTCAGATTTTTCATCTATATTGAGTTTATTGGATGTACCCATAGGGGTTTTCTTATGTTTTCCATTCTCAAGATTGAATTTCTTCACCAAGTTAAGAGCATACTTGGCTTGAGATATGAACATCCCTTCATGTGATTGTTTTATCTGAATTCCTAAAAAATAGGTCAACTCACCAACCATACTCATCTCAAACGTGGAAGTCATGCAGTTAACAAACTCTTTTTCCAAGGACTTGGAGGTGGATCCAAACACAATGTCATCAACATAGATTTGAGCTATCAGAATGTGTTTGTCTTGATTTTGAATAAAAAGTGTTTTATCCACCTCTCCCCTTCTAAACCCACTTTTCAAAAGGTGGTCTATAAGCCTCCCATACCAAGCTCTAGGAGCTTGTTTGAGACCATACAAGGCCTTTTTCAGTTTAAACACATGACTGGGTTTATGGGGATCCTCAAAACCTTTTGGTTGCTCAACAAAGACTTCTTCTTCAAGAATGCCATTTAAGAAAGCACTCTTCACATCCATTTGTTGAAGAGTTATGTCAAGAAAACATGCAATGGCAAGTAGCAGACGAATGGACTCAATACGGGCTACAGGAGCAAAGGTTTCATCAAAATCCACCCCCTCAACCTATGTATACCCTTGAGCCACAAGTCTAGCTTTATTTCTTATTATCTCTCCCACTTCATTAGTTTTGTTTTTGAAAATCCATTTTGTTCCAATAACATTTATTGAAGTGGGTCTAGGAACAAGATACCAAACATCATTTTTTGCAAATTGATCTAGTTCCTCTTGCATAGCATTTATCCAGCTTTCATCCTTAAGAGCCTCTTGCACATTTTTGGGTTCAATGGTGTAAACAAAACAAGAAGCATGGATTTCATCAAATTCTAGTGTGGACATGCATGCAAGTTTCTTATAATCCACCTTACCTTTCCTTCTTGTTGACACACCATCCTGTACATTACCTATGATATGAGAAAATGGATGTATTTTCTGAATCTTGCTTGGAATATCAAGTCCCTGTTCATCAACCCTTTGGGTGAATATCTTCTGATCCGGATGTTCAGCGGTTTCAGCTTACGCAGTTTACGTCAATGTGACTTCCGATGTAGCTGCATTCGGAATCACATTGAGTGATACATCCTGAATCTTAGCATCATCTTGCGAGAATCTGCGAGCGCTTGATCACCGTCGGATTCTTTGGATTCATGTAGTTGTTTCTGGATCAAAATCTCCAAAATCAAGGATCCCTGAAACATCTTGTTCATCAGTTTTGTGGCCAAGATCGGTTAGATTATCAAAAACAATGTTCATAGATTCCATAATAGTCTTAATCCGTAAATTAAAAACTCTGTAAGCCCAACTATTAGTAGAATAACCCATGAAGACACACTTATCACTCTTAGAATCAAACTTGGAAAGTTGGTCTCTATCATTGAGAAGGTAGCATACACAACCAAAAACATGAAAGTATTTTAAGGTTGGTTTCTTTCCAAGAAAAATTTCATTTGGAGTCATTGTACTACCTGGTCTTAAGAAAACCCTATTTCCAATGTGACAAGCTATATTTAAGGCTTCAGCCCAAAATCTCTTAGCCAAATTTTTTGAGGTTAACATCACCCTAGCCATCTCTTGTAATGTCCTATTCTTTCTTTCCGCCACTCCATTTTGTTGTGGAGGAGCAGAAAATTCGTGTGAGATGCCATTAAAGGCACAATACTCAGAAAAGGATGAGTTTTCATATTCCGTGCCATGATCTGATCTAATTCTAATAAGCTTTAGATCATACAAGTTCATCACACGGGTGTACCAAATTTTGAATGCCTCAAAAGTTTCAGACTTCTCTCTTAAGAAAATCACCCAAGTGTATCTAGAGAAGTCATCCACACATACAAAGGTGTATTTTTTTCTACCTAAACTCTCTACCTCAATGAGACCCATGAGGTCAGTATGAATCATCTCTAGACACCTTGATGTGGAACATTGTGTTATGGGGAGATGAGATGCCTTAGTTTGTTTACCTTTTTGACAGGGGCCATATACCTTTGTATAATTCTTTTCCAAATTTGGCAATCCTTTAACAACATCATGTTTTACAAGCTCATGGAGCTTACGAAAACTCATATGTCCAAGTTTCTGATGCCAAAGATCTGTAACATCAAGACTAGCTTTTTGGCATGATTGGCTATTGTTGAACATATAACAATTGTCAGATGACCTTGTACAATCGGAAGACATTTGTTAGTTTGATCAAAAACTTCACAAGAATTTTATCAAACCTTACCGAAGGTCATCATCACACAATTGACTTATCTTGATCAAGTTTGTTTTAAGTCCTTCCACATGGTAAACATTCGTGAGATTTGGAAGGCCTTCAACATTCAATGTTCCTTTGCCAATTATTTTCCCTTTGGCACCACCACCATAGGTCACTGACCCACCATTGATGCTCACATAATCTTTCAAATTTTCAACTGAACATGTCATATGTCTAGAGCACCCACTGTCAAAATATCATGATCCAACAATATGAGATTTTAATGAAGTGAAAGTAACATTTCACATCGCATCATCAGACATTGTAGCACCAGGGCATATATCAAACGGCTCACAATATTTGGCTTTACATTTATCATTACAAGTTTTGGGAACCCACATTTGTTTAACACTTTTAGGTTGGTGTTTTTGAAAAAATTTCTAATGAACCTTCGATGAGACTTCAATGTGCGCCAATGTTCTTTGCATTGGGTACGCTTCATCGATTCTGCATCGAGTTTTTCCCAAGAAGGCATGTCTAATTTCATCCTCATACATAGCCTTTTTCGAGAGAAACAAAAAGGGTTGTATGTGTCCAGGCTTATGGAAGAAGTGACAAACAAAATTTTTCTTTCTTGTTTTTGATTTTTCGAAGAAGGCAGTTTCTTGAAAATTTTGAGCGGTCTGTTTAGTTCCAGACGTACCTTCTCCTTCTCTTACAAACACCTTAGGAACAAAACCAATACCTGCCTTTGATGTGCTACTGAACGAATTTAACATTTCATCCACTTTATGTTGGCTTGAATTTCATTTGGCAATGGTTTCTTTTGCTTGGAGTAAGTCAAGCTCCTTCAGCCCAACCTTCGATCTCAACATCCTTTTGCTTAGCAAGCTTTCGCCTTGCAATGCGGCTCTCTTTCTAATCCTCATTCGCCTTTTTAATGTACTCATTTGTCTTACCAAGCAATGTAACTTGGTGAGCTCGTTTCTCCCAATTCAGACAGCCCTTATACCCTTCCAAAGAAGTCTCGACTCAGATTCCACCATCTTCTCGAATTGTGGAATTAAACAAAAGAGTTCGCCCTGTTGCCATCAGATCCGATGTGACTCTGATGTAGCCGCATCGATGTCACATTGGTCGAAAAATCGCACTTTCGCCAGAGTCATAAACAAGCTGGAGAGTGATAAGATCATCCTGATCTTCTCCATCACTATCACTCGGGGTTCTTTGAAATTCAAACCCTTTTTCCTTAGAGTATTTGCACATTGGATAAA